>JBAKBP010001006.1:163615-238357 GCA_037953745.1 Lithodes maja
CAAGGGGTTTCTATTTCGTTTCTAGTGGCCTGAGCTGGTGCTGAGAGAGTCACCGTTGTGGAGCCGACGTGATACAAGTGAAATAGCTTTTTACCGAGGTGGGATGAGGGGAACAGAAGATAAACTGGGAGGATGGTTGGGAGAATTGGGGTGGTGGAAGAATGTAGTGAAAGGTATGAAAGAATGATTGGGAATATGATGTGGAGGGTGGTGGGAGAGAGGTTGGAATGGGAGGTAAAAAAAAAAGTAGCAACAACAGATTAACTAATCCTCACAAGGGTGATAAGGGTACTATACAGGTAAATATGAAGGCCATGTGTGCAGATCCACACGGCACCACTTCACCCCAACAGCACCAGGCTCCATACGGTGGCGCTAATAAGTCATGTCTAAGCTGTCATTAAGTTTGGCTCGCTCTGGGCTGTATTACTGGTTGTCAGATGTTGAATAGGGTGGGTAAGTGTAGGAACATGTTTGTATATCTCACTCAAAAAGAAGAAATCATGTGTAAATATTGCTGATACCCATTATTGATCAAAACATAATTGGTGCCGAAACATCACTTATTAGGCCGACTGTAGGCCTACATGGTCTCCCGGTAGCATATTTACCAAGTCGAGACTAGTAGGTGCCATAGGGTAAATTAGGACCAATCACAGCTCGAGTTTACCCTAGGATGACTACTACCAAGTCACATGACTAACTACAACCATGCATATAACCCTGGACAGCCAACATTGTAGCACTAAGTCATGAAAATATAACTACAAAGTAATAGGAAATTCTTATAATAATGCCCTCGGTACTTTGAATTATGCAAATAAATATATCCCATTATGTTTTACGATAGTAAGAGTTAAAGCGTATCTGGCAACAGTGTTTAGTCCCAGTATAGCGATCATTCGGCATTCAGTGTATTCGCCCTAATACTATATGTCCTATTATAATAGATCCTATTACTACTTCAATATAATACAACCATAGACAATGCCATTACATATTATTTGAATCTGATATAAAGTTCTCCACTATATGTTAAGCATGAACAGTCATGACAGAACCGAAATATTATCTATTGACTTTAGTGCACAGCGAAGGTTTTGGTTCTAATGTTATGACTCCTGACTTGTCTATGAGTTCATTTGGCTTAAATAATAATTATAATTTTTTCCAAATATAAAAATATAATAGGCCTACACTTGAATAAGTTAATTCTACATATAATTTAGTCCATAACACTATTTACTATAAATATAAGCTAGGTTAACCCGTCCAGCCCCGGCTAGTTTTGTAATGTTTGTTCACCAGAACCCGGCCGGTTTTCAAAAAATTGTTTTATTCCAGAAACAATAGCGAATGGGTTAGGAATGAAGGAAAAACCACGAAAAACCGCTCAAAAAGCTTAAAGAATGGTCCTACAGAGCCCCCGAAAACGTATTTTACAAGAGTAAAAAATTGAAGGCAATTACCCCAAAAAACCAGGTTATTGCGCGCTCACGCGCACGCACGTGGACTTTGAGAGTTTTCAACCATCGGCACGGTTGCGTGGGATACGTACACAGTTCCCATAAAAATCTGAGCCCTCTTGAGTGGCTACACCTGAGGTTACGGTCGGCGCAATTAGGGTGACGCGCCAGGCGCGTCTCTGGGGCTGTGCGTTACATACATCGCCGACGCGTCAGGCGCGTCGCTGGGGCTGTACAGGTTAAGTATGGATTAATGTTACAGTTCTGTAGTTCGAAATTGATTGTATTGATTGATTGATTGACTATATTTATTAAGAGTTGCATACGCCCTGATAGGGACAGAAAGTCGGCGTATTTGTTAAAGGCACCCCAATACAGCATGATCACTCCCACAGGGATAACCCATGGGATAACCTACACAATTTTAGCTAAGTTATTTCCATCAGGGTCCCTGTTGTGAGGTAAGAATTAGAAGTCTACAAGGGAGTCGAACAAACTACAGTAGAAAGTGAAACTCCACCACATTGTAGACCTCCTGTACCATCTCAATGAAAAATCTAATAATAAATAGCCTACCAAGACAAATACCGTGCAACAATTAATTACTTAAAATATAGGCTAGGGTGGCCTATTACATGTTGCGAAGTATATTTTGTGGCCTATTACATGTTGCAAAAAATATTGTATGGCCTATTACATGTTGCGAAGAACATTTTATGGCCTATTACATGTTGTGAAGTAATGTTGTGGCCTATTACATGTTGAGAAGTATATATATGGCCTATTACATGTTGCGAAGTATATTTTGTGACCTATTACATGTTGCAAAGTATATATTGTAGCCTATTACATGCTGCGAAGAATACTTTTTGGCCTATTACATGTTGCGAATAATATTTGTTGGCCTAACACATGCCGTGAAAAATATTTGGTGGCCTAACACATGCCGTTAACAGTATTTGGGAGTTAGGCCACCTAGGGTTATTAACGGCATGTGTGGTGGCCTACATTTTGGTGGCCTACACCAAAAGTTATTCGCAGCATGGGTTAGGCCACTATATATTCTTCACAGCATGTGTTAGGCCACCATATAATATTTATGGCATATATTAGGCCACCAAATATTATTCGCGGCATGTGTTAGGCTACCAAATATTCTTGGTAGCATGTAATAGGCCATAAAAATTATGCGCAACATGTAATAGGCCACAAAATATTCTTCGCAACATGTAATAGGCCACAGAATATACTTCGCAACATGTAATAGGCCATAAATATTCTTCGCAACATGTAATAGGCCACAAAATATACTTTGCAACATGTAATAGGCCATAAAATATACTTCGCAACATGTAATAGGCCATAAAATGTTCTTCGCAACATGTAATAGGCCATAGAATATTTTGTGGCCTATTACATGCTGCGCATAATTTTTTTTGGCCTATTATATGCCGCGAAGAATATTTGGTAGCCTAACACATGCCACGAAATATATATGGTGGCCTAATATATGCCATAAATAATATATGGTGGCCTAACACATGCTGTGAAGAATATATAGTGGCCTAACCCATGCTGCGAATAACTTTTGGTGGCCTAACACATGCCGTTAATAACCCTAGGTGGCCTAACTCCCAAATACTGTTAACCGCATGTGTTAGGCTACCAAATATTCTTCACGGCATGTATTTGGCCAACAAATGTTATTCGCAACATGTAATAGGCCAAAACATATTCTTCGCAGCATGTATTAGGCCACAAAATATACTTCGCAACATGTAATAGGCCATAAAATGTTCTTCGCAACATGTAATAGGCCATAAAATATTCTTTGCAGCATGTAAAAGGCCATAAATATTCTTCGCAACATGTAATAGGCCATAAAATATTCTTTGCAACATGTAATAGGCCATAAATATTCTTCGCAACATGTAATAGGCCACAAAATAATCTTTGCAGCATGTAATAGGCCATAAATATTCTTCGCAGCATGTAATAGGCCACAATATAATCTTTGCAGCATGTAATAGGCCATAAATATTCTTTGCAACATGTAATAGGCCTATTACATGTTGCGAAGTATATATTGTGGCATATTAAAAGTTGCGAAGTATATTTTGTGGCCTATTACATGTTGAGAAGTATATTTTGTGGCCTATTACATGTTGCAAAGTATATTTTGTGGCCTATTACATGTTGTGAAGAATATTTATGGCCTATTACATGTTGCGAAGAATATTTTGTGGCCTATTACATGCTGTGCATAATATTTGTTGGCCTATCATATGCCGCGAAGAATATTTACGGCCTATTACATGCTGCGCATAATTTTTTTTGGCCTATTATATGCCGCGAAGAATATTTATGGCCTATTATATGCTGCAAAGAATATTTGGTAGCCTAACACATGCCGCAAATAATATATGGTGGCCTAATATATGCCATAAATAATATATGGTGGCCTAACACATGCTGTGAAGAATATATAGTGGCCTAACCCATGCTGCGAATAACGTTTGGTGGCCTAACACATGCCGTTAATAACTCTAGGGGGCCTAACTCCCAAATACTGTTAACGGCATGTGTTCAGCCACCAAATATTCTTCACGGCATGTGTTAGGCCAACAAATATTATTCGGAACATGTAATAGGCCAAACAATATTCTTCGCAGCATGTAATAGGCCACCAAATATACTTTGCAACATGTAATTGGTCACAAAATATACTTTGCAACATGTAATAGGCCACAAAATATACTTCGCAACATGTAATGGGCCACAAAATATACCTCGCAACATGTAATAGGCCATAGAATATATTTCGCAACATGTAATAGGCCACAAAATATACTTTGCAACATGTAATAGGCCATAAATATACTTCGCAACATCTAATAGGCCACACAATATACTTCGCAACATGTAATAGGCCATAAATATACTTCGCAACATGTAATAGGCCACAAAATATACTTCGCAACATGTAATAGGCCATAAATATACTTCGCTACATCTAATAGGCCAAAAAATATACTTCGCAACATGTAGGCTAATAGGCCATAAAATGTTCTTCGCAGCATGTAATAGGCCATAAAATATTCTTTGCAAAATGTAATAGGCCACCAAATAATATTCTCTGCATGTAGAAATAACTGATTTTGTATAGCCTGCTACTATATTTTAAGTAATTAATTGTTGCACGGTATTTATCTTGGTAGGCTATTACTAGGATATTTATTATTAGATCTTTCATTGAGATGGTACAGGGGGTCTACAATGTGGTGGAGTTTCACTTTCTACTGTAGTTTGTTCGACTCCGTTGTAGACTTCTCATTCTTACCTCACAACAGGGACCCTGATGGAAATAACTTAAGCTGCATTTTGTGTTACCACCACTGATAAGCCATTGGGCTTTTGGCAGAAAATGCCAAAAATTATCAGTGATATCCGAGACATGTTTACATACAGTGTTTTCATCGTCCAGCATATTACTGCTTCATATTCATCAGACAACTTAAAATAGCCCTATATAATATTTAATTATCACTAGAACAATACACTATACCATGTAGGAAGTCTTCTGGAGAAATAGCGCAAAATTAGACAAAAATGCAAGATAAACTAAATCACAAATTTATGCTAGAATAGCATTGACAAATCGCTAGATAGCCACCAGACACTAACAACTTGTATGTCACTAGAAAACATATGTTGAAGTATCTAGAATAATCTTTAACAATCGAAATATCTCTCCAATTCCTTAAAATAGGGAAACTAACTTGAATATCGCTAGAATTCATCACATCTTGATGTCGCTAGATGGAAGTGATGTAAGTGATTCGCTGGATTTAGCGGTACCAGCTACATTGGCAACATCGTACCAAGAACCTTCATTCCGTTATAATGAACAAGGTCAGATTTCGAAACTATTACAATTATTTCAAAGTTCAGAGATCATCAGATTGGTTTGGAAGTCGAAGTACACAATTTCAGTTCCATTAGTTTAACAAACATTTACATAATAAATGATGATATGCTACTTAGAGGGTTTAATAAAGAAGGATTACTTTCCCGATATCGTATAAGCGTACGCAAGCTGTTGTTCTTTTGTTTTGTTTTAAGAACGTCAACAAACGCTTCGTATATTTGGGGTTCTTAGTTATATATTAGAACATATTTATAGTTTGCACACTCTTATAAGTATAAACACTTACTTGTTAAAGAGGAAATACACAAAAGCCCAATTTAGAATGATCGTGAATATCTTTATTTTGGCGTATGTTTGGGCTAATTTAAGACTACATTTAGATTGATAGAATTATTTAACACTCGCCAATGAAATATGATGACTTGCTTACAGATATATACTTAAAACCCGAATCGGCTTGACTTTAACCCAGTTGTTTACTTACTCAACCCTGTGGAGGAGCAGGGTTGAGTTAGCTTGATATTGGACACCCTTTTATGGCATTTGGGTGTGAAATACGACAACATTTCCAGTCTAGCGGAGATAATGATGGTAAAGGAAAATGCGGTATTAGCTAAAATTGTGTAGGTTATCCCATGGGTTATCCCTGTGGGAGTGATCATGCTGTATTGGGGTGCTTTTAACAAATACGCCGACTTTCTGTCCCTATCAGGGCGTATGTAACTCTTAATAAATATAGTCAATCAATCAATCAATACAATGAATTTCGAACTACAGAACTGTAACATTAATCCATACTTAACCTAGCTTATATTTATCGTAAATAGTGTTATGGACTAAATTATATGTAGAATTGACTTATTCAAGTGTAGGCCTATTATATTTTTATATTTGGAAAAATTATAATTATTATTTAAGCCAAATGAACTCATTGACAAGTCAGGAGTCATAACATTAGAACCAAACCTTCGCTGTGCACTAAAGTCAATAGATAATATTTCGGTTCTGTCATGACTGTTCATGCTTAACATATAGTCGAGAACTTTATATCATATTCAAATAATATGTAATGGCATTGTCTATGGTTGTATTATATTGAAGTAGTAATAGGTATCTATTATAATAGGATATATAGTATTAAGGCGAATACACTGAATGCCGAATGATCGCTATACTGGGACTAAACACTGTTGCCAGATACGCTTTAACTCTTACTATCGTAAAACATAATGAGATATATTTATTTGCATAATTTAAAGTACCGAGGGCATTATTATAAGAATTTCCTATTACTTTGTAGTTATATTTTCATGACTTAGTGCTACAATGTTGGCTGTCCAGGGTTATATGCATGGTTGAAGTTAGTCTTGTGACTTGGTAATAGTCATCCTAGGGTAAACTCGAGCTGTGATTGGTCCTAATTTACCCCATGGCACCTACTAGTCTCGACTTGGTAAATATGCCTCCCGGTATACTGGTATAGGCTATATAATATTATTTTTATTAATCTCACCACCACACCCCCGATGAAATTAATTAAAGTATATATGATCCACCGGGATTCGAACCCGGGTTATCACACACATATTTTTGCCACCTTAACCATTACACCACCAGGACGGTTAAAGGTTTATGCACATGCCTACGACTTATTATCCATTCTCGAATACTGGATATTAATCTAATCATGTTCATACTCCCAACCGCACTATGGTAGAATACAGTTTGTTGAAATTCCTTGCATCCCCTCCCTTCGCTTCCAACCCCTATCTAAATGTCCACCTCTCCTCCTTGCCCCCTCCCATGTTTAATTTATATAATTCCCTGCACCCTCTATACTCTACAAACCTACCCTTTGAATACCCCCCCCCCCCCCACACACATATATCAGATTATCTACTGGTACCTCTCTTACCTGACCCTCACCCAATGTTAAATTCCCCCCACCCCGTTATCTACTCTACAACTCTAACCCCTTCAATTCCGATCCATATCAGAGTATCCACCTCTGCCCCCCCCCCCCCCCATGTTGAATTGCCAGCACCCATCACTCTACAATTTACCTTACCCCTTCAATTCCAACCAATGTCCGATTATCGACTTCTCTACCCTGCCCCCGCCCACGTTAAATTCCCCCATCCCCCTTCCCCTATACAACCGTATCCCTTAAATTGCAACCAATATAAGATTATCCACCTCTCCTCCCTGCCTTCCTCCATGTTGAATCCCCTGCACCCTCTACTCCACAAGCCTACCCCTTGAATTCTAACCCATATCAGATTATCCATTTCCCACCCGCCTTCTCCTTCCCATGTTAAATTCCCTACCTCTTCAAATCCAACCCCTATCAAGTTAGCCACCCCCTGCCTCTCCCTCTCAATATTGAGTTCCCTTACCCCCTACTCTACAACCCTACCCCTGCAATTCCAATCGATATCAGATAATCTACCTCACCCCTACCCCTCCTACGTTAACCCTCCCCTCCCTCACACTACAATCCTACACTTTCAATTTCAACCCATGTCAGATTATCCACATTCCCCTTCCCCTCCCATGTTGAAATTCCCTGCCCCTCCCCCCCCTACCTACTCAACAAGCCTACCCCTGCAATCCCAGCCCATATCAGATAATCTACCTCTCTACCTAGCTACCAGAACTCGACCCGTCAATCGTAATTATCAGATTCGTGCTAATTGCCCTAATCAGACCACTAATTTGACGTCTGGCTGCTGTTCCCCTTAGACCAAGGCCCTTCTCTGTGATTAGGCGGGGGTTGGAAGTTTTGTTTTAAGAGAGAGAGAGAGAGAGAGAAAGAGAGAGAGAGAGAGAGAGAGAGAGAGAGAGAGAGAGAGAGAGAGAGAGAGAGAGAGAGAGAGAAGGGGGGGGAGATTGGGAAGAGAAGAGGACAAGAGATCTATGGGTGTGGAATGTGTAGAGAGAGAGAGAGAGAGAGAGAGAGAGAGAGAGAGAGAGAGAGAGAGAGAGAGAGAGAAGGGATGAGAGGACAAGAGATTAGTAGGAGTACAAAGGAGTACAAAGGAAATCAAGCAACAACAGATCTAGTGACCCTTCTAGGCTGCTTGTCCTCCAAAACACTGAGGATCAAGTGTCCAAACAGCGGTTTAGAGTGGGTAAGGGAACATTGGAAAGGGAACTACTGCCCTGGAACTAATGTCCGTGGCAGGACCAGGAAGTTGTAGGGGACATATGGGTTAGTAACTGAGGGGAGGAAAAAATAAAGTTATTCATTTACAAACGCAGTCAGTCGCGGGTCTGATGCGAGATATTTGTCTAGGCGGAATTTAAATGAATCAACGGTGCTGCAGTCTATAACGTCTCGGGGAAGCCCATTCCACAAGTTGACAACTCGATTGAAGAAGAAATTCTTAGATTCGTGTGAGTTAAAAGATTTACCAATAATTTTGCAACCGTTTCCCCGTGTGTAATTAGATTGGTCGATAGTGAAGTACTTACTACAGTTCATATTGTCGATGCCTTTGATGATTTTGAACACTTGAATTAAGTCACCTCTTAAACTGCGCTGGGTTAAAGGAAATAGATTTAATTCTCTAAGACGCTCTTCGTATGGTTTGTTCTTTAGGCTAGGTATAATTTTGGTAACTCTACGTTGAACTCGTTCTAGCTTGTTAATGTCTTTTTGGTAATAAGGGCACCAGCATTGAACGCAGTATTCCAGAAGAGGGCGGACTAAGGAATTGTAAAGGGTTAGGATAACGTCTTTGGATTTATGCTCAAATGATCTGCCTATAAAGCCAATTATTTTGTTTGCCTTCTTAACAACTTCTGAACATTGTTGACTCGGTTTTAGGTTACTCGATATAGTTACTCCCAGATCGGTTTCCCTGTTTACATTCTTAAGCTGAGTGCCATTCATCGAATACTTTGCTTTCTCATTTAGGTATCCGATATGTAGTACTTTACATTTATCCGCATTGAAACTCATTTGCCAAATTTGGGCCCAATGTGACAATTTATCTAGATTGTATTGCATATCGTCAACTTGATCTTTTGAGAGTACGCTATTTGCAATTTTTGTATCGTCAGCAAATTTTGAGATTGTACAGGTGAGACCCTCATCTATGTCGTTGATGTAAATTAGAAAGAGAATTGGTCCTAGTACCGATCCCTGGGGTACCCCGCTACTTACATTGGTCCATTTAGATGCCTTACCGTGTATGACTACTCTTTGCTTTCTGTCGCTGAGCCAATTTTCTATCCATTTCAACACACCGTCTTGTATTCCATGCGCTTTTAGTTTTAGCAGTAAACGTTTGTGGGGAACTTTGTCAAAGGCCTTTTGAAAATCAAGGTATATAATATTCTACAGCTTTACTCTCATCGTAGAGGTTGAGGATATCGTGGAAGAAGTCTAAGAGGTTTGTTAAACAGGAACGATTTTTACGAAAGCCGTGTTGAGTATCTTTAACCCTTCCTCCCCGGGCTGTCTTAGCTAATGACGGTCGCCCCTACCCGGGCGATATGGCCGAAAAACGTCTAGGCCTAGGCTACCGTATTTATGTTTATTTTCACTGCTAGAACTTTCCCACTCATCTATAATCGTAGTGCGGTTTTCAATCTGTATTTTGGCATTTAGTAGAGCTCTGTAAGTCAACTGGTTCAGTTGTGATGACGATTTCAGTGGAGCCAATATTGCAGAGATGTTGCCAATATGGGGGCATTTTAGACACTAATTTCGTCATGACGTCAGAACAATAACATTGAGGAGTCTTCTCCTTCTTGTTTTGGGAGGTGCGGTGACGAACGCTTGGGTTTGTTGACATAGGTCGTACGTACGGCGTTCGGACCAAGCTTAATTAGGCTATTAAGCTCATGCCTTAGATAAGGCATACCGGGTAGCTGCCCTTCTTTCGTGCTGTCCTTACCAAAGGCAGCCCGGGTAGGAAGGGTTAAGTATGTTATTTTCCTCTAAGTGATTTACGAGTCTGTCTCTTATGACCGTTTCTAGCATTTTACATACAACTGAGGTTAAGCTAATTGGACGATAGTTACTGGGTAGGGATTTGCTGCCTTTTTTGAATATCGGTGTTACGTTGGCTATCTTCCACTGATCAGGCATAGTTCCAGACTGCAAGGATTTATTGAATAGTAATGTCAGTGGTTTGGAGAGCTCATCCTTAGCTTCCTTTAGAACTCTAGGCGAGATTGTATCAGGTCCAGGCGTTTTATTTACCTTGAGTTTATCTAAACAATTCAATACTTCTCTCTCTGTAACGGTGATATTGCTTAGAACATCTGAATTATCAATCTGAATCGGCGATGGTGTAGGGATATCACTGAGGTCTTCTGTTTAAAAACTGATGCAAAGAAGGTATTGAGGGCATTACTCATTTGTACTTCGTCTTTGGTGTATTCTCCATTTTCATCGACTAACGGTCCAACAGTTGAAGTAACTACTTTTTTCTTTCTGATATAACTATAGAATTCTTTCGGGTTTGTTTTACTTTGATTCGCAATATGTAACTCTAGGGTCTTTTTACTTTGCTTAATTATCTTTTTGGCTTTGCGTCGTAGCTCTACAAATTTCACCCGTTCTTCGTCATTTTGTGAGGAATTTAATCTATCATTAGCACATTTTTTAGCAAGCAGGCAGTTTGAAATATCTTTATTCCACCATTTGGGCTTATTATTATGGCCTGGACGCCGTATTTTCGATGGTATGCAGTCTTGCACTGCTTTTAGGTAAGTGGTTTCGAATAACTTCCAAGATGTATTTATGTCGTTATTGTTAATTAAAAAGCTTCAGTCAGTTTCTTTAAACATAGCTCTAAGTTTATGAAAGTTTGCTTTCTTGAAATTAGGGACTTTTTCGATGCTACTATTTGGTTCGTTACTAGTAAAGTTTAAAGTGAAAGTTATCGTACGATGGTCGCTGTTACTGAATTCATCACCAACATTCAAATTCTCTATTAATTCTTCTTTTGTTGCAAGTACAATGTCAAGAACGTTATTACCACGGGTCGGTGTTCGAACAAATTGATAAAGCGAACTCTCTTGCAAGTTCGTATACAAGTCATGTCCGGAGTGTGAAGTAAGAGTATCGCCCCACTTGGTCACAGGTAAATTAAAGTCGCCAAAAAATACGGTATCTTGTGAGTTACTTACATCTGCAATTTGTTCATAAATTTCTCGGTCAGTTTGCACTGATTGAGCTGGAGGTCTGTATTTTTTTTTTTTTTTTTTTTTTTTCTATATTCCAACTTACTTCCTCTCGGGCATAGGCTGAGAGCCTTAACATTCACCGCTTTACAATGAACAGTGAAGCCTGTGAGGTCTTGTTCCAGTCTAGGGAGTGAGACATGTGAAGCACGTAGAGTACAACGAGCACCTGCCATCTTGCCTTCACATGAGGCACGGTGCTCACTCATGGCCCGAAACGACCCCATCTCTGAAGCCACCTCGTTCCCGGGCTTCACTGTTTTACCCCCTACACTCGGACTCTCACACTTACACACACACATGTACGTCATATATTAATGCAAGTATTATTTTTGTACCTTTATTATTCTTTATTAGCACAAAAGATGTGTCGACGTTCACAATTTGAGGTTTTGACAAGAGGGTCGGGTTAAGACTTTCTTTGATATAAAATAAAACGCCACCTCCATTTTTATTTATTCGGCTTTTCTCAAACATTACATAACCGGGAAGTGAATACTCTGCTAAAAAGTCTCTATATACTGTATTGAGCCAAGATTCTGTTATACCAATCACATCATAATTTTCAGTAAACACTAGTTCCTCCAAATCTGAAAATTTATTGCGTATGCTACGAGCGTTTGCATAGAAAACCTTTAAAGTTGCGGTTTTAGAACTCACAGAACGTTCTTTAATCAAATTTTTGGTTCTGATCGGATCTACATTTACATTCATGGCTGATATCGGTCCTCGGTCGTTATCCCTGGCGGATTTGAATTTGGGTCGTGTTGGTGGAGCTTTATCCAAATTCGCGGTTCTTGACAGATTAGCATTTAATTCCTTCGCAGGTTGCCGCCCTCGCTGTCTTCGGTCCTCCTTCCTGGTTGTCCTGTGCTGAGTCGATTTCTTCTCCGAAAATCCTTCACCGCATCGTTGAGAAGACGCCCAAAACGTGCTGCTCCCACCTGGTTCAGATGAACTCCATCGTCCGAAAACAAATAGTCATCGTAGTAGAAATTGTCCCAGGTGTCGACGAATCCCACGTTTTCCTTCCTGCAGAGGTTTGCTAGACAACGATTTGTGCTGGTGGCTATGTTGTAAAATCGGCTCTCTACACCAAGCCGGGGGACGATTCCTGAGACGATGATCCTTGATGACTTCTCCTTAAACGACTTGATCAGCTGCTGGTACTTTAAAAGCAAATCTTCCGACCGGGTTCGCTGAACATCATTGGATCCAACGTGGATGACGTACATTGTATTAGCAGGGGCCAGCTTAGATACTTCGTCAACTGCAGCAACTACGTCGTCCACACCACCACCAGGGATACAAAAACGCTTCCTGGTCTTAGGTGCTCTGGCGCAAAACTCTGTGAGCTGACCACGTATCATCGAGTCTCCCACGAGCCGGACTTCTTCTATTTCCGCTTGGTCATCTGAGTCTGCGAGTATCTGGAAGCGGTTTTGACACTCGGTAATCGGTATGGGTTTCCTGGTCTTGGGGCAAACGTTGTTCCTCACGCCACGGAAGTTGTATTGAGGGGGAAGAAAGTTACTATTTGTTTCTTGAGTATCGGAACCATCAGATGAAATGGCTACTGCAGGCGTTGAAGTGTTGGCAGTTGACGTTGGGGCGTTGGTGGCTGCTGGAGTTGCGGTGACAATTGAAGTTTGTGGTACTCCAACGTTGAGTGTTACAAACTCTTGGGGTGATTTCAGCTTCATGGTGAGGACGTTGATCTTGTTGTAGGCTTCATATATATATAAATATGGAAAGAGAGAGAGAGAGAGAGTGTGAGTGTGTGTGTGTGTGTGTGTCTTGGTGATGGCAGCCATGTATGAAGTTGCTAGGTAGTATTCCCATCATGTTAACGAACTTGAGGGAAGGTACCGGTATGTCGTGTTTCTGGACCCCTTTCTCCCTCATGTTTATCCCCATTAGTTTTGATAAGCGGGAATTAAGGTGTCGTTATGGTTGCCGTAAGTTAAGGCACCAACAAGAAACTTAAGGTAGGAGTTAGTTAGTGGAGGAGGCCCCCCTTGGTTACTTGGGTAACTAATTGAACGCGAGGGGAAATTTACCCTTTGAGGATTATTACACATATTGACAGTTTATTCTGGCTATGAATAGATGATTGTATTCAGATTAGGAATGATGTATGGAAGTTAGAGGGTTAATTGTGATAGTCTTTACCCTGTTGATTCCCACAGATCCCTCTTAAGCTGTGTAAAATTGTCTAATGATAGAGTAAACTGTTACACATTGTTATAATCCTCAAGGTATTAAGGTGTCGTTAAGTTAACGCGGTATTCCATAACTTTGTGTTCATAGACTAATTGACCCATAAGTCGCTGGACTTTTGTATGGATTTATGTATGGGGGGTGGCCAACTCGAAACAAAGCTCGAACTGAAACATTTATAGTTTCAATTGTTAGGGACCACTTTCGCGTTCCCGTGCCCCTTTTTCTGTCTCGTCTAGTAGGTAGATTATACATGGGGAGGAGGATTTTTAGCCCCCTGCTCGACCATACTCTATAATATTATCCTTTTACTACTGAATAGCTCAAGGTCAGGTTAACTTCTTTACATTAAGGTAGGTTAGATGTGTGTGAGTGTTGGAAATTAATTGGCGTGTGTGTGTGTGTGTGGGGGGGGGGGGGGGGAATATGGGATATTATATCAACTTTGGGAGAGACACTTGTTACTGGCATTTCTTCACCTAGTTCTGATCATCCATTCTCTCCACATGTCCAAACCAACCAAGTCGGCTCGTACGCATCACTTCACTGATACTCCTAATGCCCAGACGCAACAGACGGAGACTTAGACTTTCTCAATCACATAGACAACAATATAAATTATATAGAACCACGGGGGGAAGGGGGGGGGGGGAGAACTTAAGTGCGCGATTGTATACTTTATGTCTAACTCTACTTACTATGACAATGTTATGCATAGGCTAGGCAAGCTGGAAGTAACATATAATATTCTATTCAATACTGACTACAGTACGGTAATGCTTAGTGTAAACATTACCGTGGGGTACTGTACTTCAGAAGAACTTGACAACCAACTCGCAGGATATTTCTTGGAAAACGATTATAAACATGAATTTGTATCGAGTAGTGAAGTTGAAAGTAGAGCGGGTGTAGGCAGGTTGGGGAGGTGGGTAGTCTCTTAGGAATTAGAGAGAAGTAAAGGAGGAAAGAAAACTCAAAGTAAAAGAGTACCGGTATACAATAAAAGGTGGAGGGCTGTTCTTGTTATTGTTTAAATGTTTTTCTCTAATATTCTCGAGTAGTGAAGCTAACGAAAACTAAATAATATTGACTATGTAAGTTTGCTCCTGCCCATGTTTTAACATAATTATATAATACCAATTCGTTCATAGACAATTTCGCTCTAGGAGATAAGAAACTAATATTTCGAAAATATGTGAAATGTCACTTTGTCTGCATAGAGTAGGGTATCCAAGCCCTTTACCCCTTCAGCACCATAACGCCTTTTTATCTTTGATTCTAGCTAAAATTGGACGATTTTATGCAGGACTTATATGTTACTAAGAGGGTTTATTTAGATCGTATTTACCCATTTGGGTCGTATAGTTAGATTACAAACGAAAGATAACCGTCTAATGGCAACCAAAATTTGATGGAAAATACGTATTGGTGGTGGCGAGGTTAATATCAGATTCACCCCATGATTTATAGATGAACTGGTGTACCGGTGGGGTTGTCCAGGCGCCCTATAGCCCCTTCTGTATCGTCGACGTCCTTTTTTAACTATATTTTGTCTATTATTAGACGATTTTATTCAGCTTAGGAAAGGCGTGGATCAACTGAAAAGCCACATACTATCTCAATTAATCCCTTTAGCTACCACATATCTTTCCCAAGCTACATAAAATCGTCTAAATGTAACTGAAATCCAATCCAAAAGCCGTCACCAGTATAGAAGGGGTTAGCTGGATGACACATAGCATCAGCCAACTCCTAACTAAACTTCTCTCACTTTGTCATCGCCGGTATGACTGGTGACCCAACTCTCCACTTACACACACAGGCGTACATACACACACGCGACCCCAGCAACTTCCGACACACACACACACATACGTAGCCTTCTCTCTCTCACACACACACACACACGACCACTTTTTACACACACACATACACACACAATCCCTCACCACACAAATTCCCAAACAAGTCCCTCCCCTCTCTCTTTCACCCTAAGCATATTCCCTACACATCTGACCACTCTCCACATGTTGTACATAATCGACTCAGAGCCACTCGGACACACACATGATTCTTCTCTCAACGCCTACACATGCTGTACATACACTCGTGACCTCTCATCTCACACACAAACACAAGACACCTCTCTGTCTCTACGCACCCACACACACGGGGTATGCACACACAACCTTTCTCTCTTTTCATACACAAACACACACATGAGTCCTCCCTCTTCCATGGTGCTTCCATGTTTGCTCCTGCCGATCCACAAGTCTGCCGACTCTGCCAGCAACGAGAGGATTTGACAGCAAAATTGGATGAAGCCCACAACAAGAGCAACGCCCTCACCAGGAAGCTGGAATCACTCCAAGAGTTTGTAACACTCAACGTTGGAGTATCACTAACTCCAATTGTTTCAACTCCAACATCCACCACCGCTCCAAGTCATCTGCCAACAATCCAACACCTGCAGTAGCCACTGCGGCATCTTCTGACGAACCTGAGCCGACATCAAACCAGGACAGCCGCCCTGTTCACCTTAGTCTCTCCCCCACTCCTCGTGCAAGAAGCCTGCTAGCACGAACAGTACCAACCCCTCGCCCCCGTTCTAACCACTCCTCTCCCCGACCTGTACGCAGAGTCCCGCCACCACAGGTTTCCTGATTTACACCAGTGAGGAACGGTGCACGGCCAACACAGAAAAGGTTTCATCTACCAGTCACAATGTCAAACAGATTTGAGATATTGGTAGAGATGGAAGACGAACCAGAAGAGACCAGGCTCGTTGGGGATTCCATCCTACGAGGACAGGTCGAAGAGTTCTGTGACAGAGTCCCAAATCGACGAAAAAAAAATTGCATCCCAGGAGCTGGACTGGACGACATTGTGGAAGCCTTCGAAGATACCACAAAGGATGCAAATGAAAATACCCTTTTTGTCATCCATGCTGGTTCAAATGACGTCATGCGCACCAGATCCGAAGAGTTGATGGAGAAATATCGCAAGATGATCCAGCACTACAAAAACAAATCAAGGAATATCATCATCTCAGGCATTCTCCCCAAGATCGACGCACCTGACAAATTCTACGACAAGGCCTGCAGCACAAATAGCCGACTAAAATATTTGTGTCTGAGGGATGAGGTTGAATTCATCAACCTCTGGGACAACTTCTACAACCAGCCTACTCTGTTCCGCAAGGATGGCACTCATCTAAACCCTGTTGGATCAGCACGCATGGGTCGTCTCCTACACGAAGCAGTCCGCAGCCATAGATCAAAAAACGCCATCCGAGAAGAAGCAGCATTGATATAAATCATCCAACGCCAAGCAAAAAACAGAGGCAACCGAGGACCACCAGCGATAAGGACCGAAGACAGCGAGGACCGAGGACAGCCATGAACATAAATGTAGATCCGACAAGAACCAAAAATATTATTAAAGAGCGTTCCGTGAATTCTAAAATAACAAATTTAAAGGTTTTCTATGCAAACGCTCGTAGCATATGCAATAAATTTTCAGATTTAGAGGAGCTAGTGTTTACAGAAAATTATGATGTGATTGGCATAACAGAATCTTGGCTCAATACAGAAGACAGAGACTTTTTAGCAGAGTATTCACTTCCCGGTTATGTAATGTTTGAGAAAAGCCGAATAAATCGAAATGGAGGTAGCGTTTTACTTTATATCAAAGAAAGTCTTAACCCTACCCTCTTGTCAAAACCTCAAATTGTGAACGTCAACACATCTTTTGTGCTAATAAATAATAATAAAGGTACAAAAATAATACTTGCGTTAATATACAGACCTCCAGCTCAATCAGTGCAAACTGACCGAGAAATTTACGAACAAATTGCAGATGTAAGTAACTCACAAGATACCGTACTTTTTGGCGACTTTAATTTACCTGTGACCAAGTGGGGCGATACTCTTACTTCACACTCCGGACATGACTTGTATATGAACTTGCAAGAGAGTTCGCTTTATCAATTTGTTCGAACGCCGACCGACCCGTGGTAATAACGTATTTGACATTCTACTTGCAACAAAAGAAGAATTGATAGAGAATTTGAATGTTGGTGATGAATTCAGTAACAGCGACCATCGTACGATAACTTTCACTTTAAACTTTACTAGTAACGAACCAAATAGTAGCATCGAAAAAGTCCCTAATTTCAAGAAAGCAAACTTCCATAAACTTAGAGCTATGTTTAAAGAAACTGACTGGAGCTTTTTAATTAACAATAACGACATAAATACATCTTGGAAGTTATTCGAAACCACTTACCTAAAAGCAGTGCAAGACTGCATACCATCGAAAATACGGCGTCCAGGCCATAATAATAAGCCCATATGGTGGAATAAAGATATTTCAAACTGCCTGCTTGCTAAAAAATTTGCTAATGATAGATTAAAATCCTCACAAAATGACGAAGAATGGGTGAATTTGTAGAGCTACGACGCAAAGCCAAAAAGTTAATTAAGCAAAGTAAAAAGACCTTAGAGTTACATATTGCGAATCAAAGTAAAACAAACCCGAAAGAATTCTATAGTTATATCAGAAAGAAAAAAGTAGTTACTTCAACTGTTGGAGCGTTTAGTCGATGAAAATGGAGAATACACCAAAGACGAAGTCCAAATGAGTAATGCCCTCAATACCTTCTTTGCATCAGTTTTTACAACAGAAGACCTCAGTGATATCCCTACACCATCGCCGATTCAGATTGATAATTCAGATGTTCTAAGCAATATCACCATTACAGAGAGAGAAGTATTGAATTGTTTAGATAAACTCAAGGTAAATAAAACGCCTGGACCTGATACAATCTCGCCTAGAGTTCTAAAGGAAGCTAAGGATGAGGTCTCCAAACCACTGACATTACTATTCAATAAATCCTTGCAGTCTGGAACTATGCCTGATCAGTGAAAGCTAGCCAACGTAACACCGATATTCAAAAAAGGCAGCAAATCCCTACCCAGTAACTATCGTCCAATTAGCTTAACCTCAGTTGTATGTAAAATGCTAGAAACGGTCACACGAGACAGACTCGTAAATCACTTAGAGGAAAATAACATACTTAAAGATACTCAACACGGCTTTTGTAAAAAACGTTCCTGTTTAACAAACCTCTTAGACTTCTTCCACGATATCCTCAACCTCTACGATGAGAGTAAAGCTGTAGATATTATATATATACCTTGATTTTCAAAAGGCCTTTGACAAAGTTCCCCACAAACGTTTACTGCTAAAACTAAAAGCGCATGGAATACAAGACGGTGTGTTGAAATGGATAGAAAATTGGCTCAGCAACAGAAAGCAAAGAGTAGTCATAAACGGTACGGCATCTAAATGGACCAATGTAAGTAGCGGGGTACCCCAGGGATCGGTACTAGGACCAATTCTCTTTCTAATTTACATCAACGACATAGATGAAGGTCTCACCTGTACAATCTCAAAATTTGCTGACGATACAAAAATTGCAAATAGCGTACTCTCAAAAGAACAAGTTGACGATATGCAACACAATCTATATAAATTGTCATGTTGGGCCCAAATTTGGCAAATGAGTTTCAATGCGGATAAATGTAAAGTACTACATATCGGATACCTAAATGAGAAAGCAAACTATTCGATGAATGGCACTCAGCTTAAGAATGTAAACAGAGAAACCGATCTGAGAGTAACAATATCGAGTAACCTAAAACCGAGTCAACATTGTTCAGAAGTTGTTAAGAAGGCAAACAAAATAATTGGCTTTATAGGCAGGTCATTTGAGCATAAATCCAAAGAAGTTATCCTAACCCTTTACAATTCCTTAGTCCGCCCTCTTCTGGAATACTGCGTTCAATGCTGGTGCCCTTATTACCAAAAAGATATAAACAAGCTAGAACGAGTGAGTTCAACGTAGAGTTACCAAAATGATACCTAGCCTAAAGAACAAACCATACGAAGAGCGTCTTAGAGAATTAAATCTATTTCCTTTAACCCAGCGCAGATTAAGAGGTGACTTAATTCAAGTGTTCAAAATCATCAAAGGCATCGACAATATGAACTGTAGTAAGTACTTCACTATCGACCAATCTAATTACACGCGGGGAAACGGTTGCAAAATTATTGGTAAATCTTTTAACTTGCACGAATCTAAGAATTTCTTCTTCAATCGAGTTGTCAACTTGTGGAATGGGCTTCCCCGAAACGTTATAGACTGCATCACCGTTGATTCATTTAAACTCCGCCTAGACAAATATCTCGCATCAAACCCGCGACTGACTGCATTTGTAAATGAATAACTTTATTTTATCCCCCCCTCAGTTACTAACCCATCTGTCCTCTACTAACTTCCTAATCCTGCCACGGACATTAGTTCCAGGGCAGTAATTCCCTTTCCAATGTTCCCTTACCCACTCTAAACCACTGTTTGGACACTTGATCCTCAGTGTTTTGGAGGACAAGTAACCTAGAAGGGTCACTAGATATGTTGTTGCTTGATTTCCTTTATACTCCTTTGTACTCTCTCTCTCCAAACACACACATTCACACACATGCTATACACACACACGCGACGTCTCTCGCTCTCTCTACAAACACACACACACACACACACATGCTGTACGGACACACAACCTTTCTCTCTTTTCATACACAAACACACATATGACTCCTCCCTCTCTCTCTCTCTACACACACACACACACACACACACCTGTAGGTCCTGTAGGTCCTGTAGGTAGTAGTTGCAGGCAGTGTTGTCCGCCCGTGGTCACGCTGATACGCCACCACTAGTAGACTCCATGTGCCCGTCTCTGCGCCAGCGGGTCCATGATGCTGTTGCTAGCGGCGCGGAGGTGGTAGTGGGGCAGTTTGGGTTGATCAGGTAGTGTCCAGAGAAATTTGTCCAGTTGATTTTTAAATTTCTCGAGACTTGGTTCAGTTGAGTCACGCAGATATCTGGGTAGGGCGTTAAAAAGAAGAGGTCCTCGTGTCACAAAGGCGTTCTCCTTGAGCGTCTTAACTCTGGTGGCTGCTCTGGGGTGTACCCGCTGTATGTGGCAGAGACGGCCCAGTCGTTGATGGATGTGAAAACCTATATTAAGGTTGTTGGTTGTAATACCAATCAATATTTTGTAGACATATAAGATGGCATATCTGTCCCTGCGTCTTTCTAATGAGAAAAGCTTGAGAGTTTCCAACCTCCCCCAGTAGTCTAGGTGTTGGACGGCAGAGATTTTATTGGTGAATGAGCATTGAACTGCTTCGAGTAATTGCTTCTCTCCCACCTTCCATGGGCTCCATAGCTGACAGCAATATTCCAACAGTGGAATGACCAGTGAATTGTAGAGCGTCAGCATGGGGATCATGTCACGTGTTCGGAAGGTTCGTAGGATCCATCCAGCTTGGTTACGAGCATTCTTTGCCACATTGGTTATATGCATTCCAAATGTACCATCTCGACTGAGTGTAATACCAAGATCTTTTACATAATCATTTGTATCAATGCAAGACCCGTCATCTGCTGTGTATATGTGGATATTCATATTTCGGTCTGCACTGTAGTTCATGTGTTCAAATTTGTTATTGTTAAAGGACATGTTGTTTTGCTCTGCCCATGAGTAAATTGTAGTGAGATCTGCCTGAACTAAATCAGCATCTGTTGTAGAAGATACTTCCCTTAATACACGAGTGTCATCAGCAAAGGAGGCGACAGACGAATGCATGACATGTTTATTTATGTCTGATATGTGCAGCAAGAAAAGTATAGGTCCAAGAACTGACCCTTGTGGCACCCCACTAGTGACGATGGATGGTTTGGACACTGCACCACCAACCGCTACAGCTTGTTCCCTGTCAGTGAGGAAACAGTGCAGCCACACCCCAAGTTTTCCTGAGATTCCTGAGTCTCGTATCTTGTGGAGGAGTATGCCGTGGCCTACCTTGTCAAATGCTTTTGCAAAATCAAGGTAGACCACGTCGATAGCATTTTTATTTTCTAGCTCTTCCATAATTTTTTCATGGTCAGCTAACAGTTGCGAGAGGCACGAGTGGCGCTCCCGAAACCCATGTTAGTCCTTGTTTATTATGTTGTTTTCTCAAGGTATATGGACATATTTTTAACTATTAGCTTTTCGAGGATTTTGATGACATGCGAAGTTAAAGCAATAGGTCTATAATTTTTTGCTTCACCCCTCGAACCCCTTTTGTGGACTGGTGTAATTTTAGCACATTTTAATTGTTGTGGTATAATTCCAGAGTTGAGAGACTTTCTATAAAAAATCTGTAGAGGAGCACTAAGGCCTGCTGCGCAATTCTTGAGAAGTGCGGCCGGGAATTGATCCGGGCCTGCTGCTGCATTGATACCAATTTCCTTTATAGCATTTACTATATCATTTGTGGTAAATTTAATGTCCTTTAGATTTGGCATGGACACTTTGTGGAAGAAGTCGGTCGGTGAGTCAATTATTCTATCACCTCGAGGGTGGCTAAAGACGCCTTCGTACTGTAGCCGTAGTATATCGACAATCGCCTGAGGTTCATTCTTGGTTTGGCTGTTCGCATCTGTCAGTGGACCAACACCCACCCTTACATTTGATTTGTTTGCAGCATACTTATAAAAGTATTTTGGGTTAGTTTTAATGCAGGACACGGCTTGGAACTCTTTTCTGCGATTTTCTATTTCTACTGAAGTCTTGAGTTTTTCTTCAATGGAGGTAACGTTGGCTTCAATTTGTTGTTTATTTAGCATGCTGGTACTACGCTTCAGCTTCTTGTGTAGGTTCGTTCGCTTGCGCATCAGTATCCTACGATCACGTGGTATATTTTTCTGTGGTGACGATTTTCTAAGGGGTACATATTTTTTAGAAATTTTGAGGCATATTTCCAGTAATTTGTTATATTGGGCCTCGGGACCAGATTCCTTAAACTGTATGGCCCAATCCACTTCACTAAGTTCTCTTTTAAGGTCTTCCCAGCATATAGATTCACTGAGAAAGTTGAGTTGATTGAAGTTCACAGCCATGGGCTCTGCAGGGCTGGTGTTGGTAACTATGTTTGTCGCCATTGTTTTTTTTTTTTTTTTTTTTTTTTTAAGAGACAATGAACGGAGGAAGGAAAAACACAGATAAAACAAAAAGGTCCATGTGCCTAAAGGCATCCTCCATTCATAAAATGTTTGTAACAACTGGATTTAAACATTTGTAGATTGTAAGTTTGTGGAAACCAACAATATAATAATATTGTGGTCCGACAGGTTGGTTTTGTCTACTGTGAGGTTGTGGATCAGCTCATCATTGTTGGTCATTACAATATCCAGTATATTATTACCTCTTGTGGCTATATTGGCGAGTTGATTGAGATAAAACTCTCTTGAAAGACGTATAAGTGCTTCTGCTTGAGCTCGCATGTCCGCTGCTCCTCCATAGACACTTTCTGAATCCCAGTTAATTAGCGGGAAATTCAAGCCTCCAGTGAGCACAATGGTTGGCATGGGTGGTGGTAGATTGTCTAAATATCTATAATTTGTGTTAGTTGATCCATAAACTTATTAGTTGGACATGCTGGGGGTCTATACACTATATAGTGATGTAGATCATATTAATGTCTGTAATGTTTAGTACCTGGACCTCTGTATAGGAATTATATTCTGATAATAGAACGTTAGTGAGAGCTGCAAGGTGATTTTTAACGTAAGTGATAATACCCCCTTTTTTCCTATGACCAGATCTATCAGTTCTGAAGGAGGTGTAATTTTCTATATCTATTTCAGCTTCTCTTATACTTTGAGTAAGATGCGATTCTGTTAGGGAAAGTATGAGAGCATTATCTACTTGTGCTATTTCTGCAAGCAGCTTTACTTTGCCTTTGAATTTGTAAGGTAATAGGCCTGCTATATTGAGTGAAATTAGTGTGTGTAGGGTGCTGCTGTTTACCTCTGTCCTTGTTACTGTAGTTCCTGTGATGGAGGGATGCACCACTGAGTCGGATGGATTTATCAGTGCCTGCATTATTTGTTGTCGCACTTTTTGCATTTGCTGCATCTGTTGCACTAAAAAATGTACCGTGGTATCATTTTGGGGAGATTGATTTACCCACGTATCTTGTGTTCGTTGAGGTCTATTTAACCACGCACTCTGTGTTTGGGGATTTGGTGCAGGAATGGCTGAACGAGAAGGTGGTGGTGGTGGTGGGTAAGTGGTTGTTTGTTGCTGTTCTCTACACTGGTCAGATGGATATCGACGAGTGCCCTTCAAATGAAGTCTTTTGCACTCCAAGGTTAAACACTCTCTCCTCCTTTCTGAACCATTACATATAGGTGGGTGTAGGTATTTGCACTTATCACCATGTTTAGATCCCTTTACGGGATCACGACCGTTTATCTTGTACCTGTTACATAGGCTTGGGTGAGAAAAAGGGCAGTCACGTCCTTTTCGGCCAAATTTACACTGATTATTTTTGTAGTAGTAGCATAATTTATTTTTCCTTTCATCATTTTGAAGATTTCTATTATTTGTTTTATTTGTTATGGTTGGTGTGCCACTTTGTTCTCCGGAAAAAGGTTCATCACACTTACCACCGTTTTCAGAGGTGTTTTCCTTGTCGTTGTTTGGCTGTTTAGCCTCACTTTCCTTTTCTTTTTCCCTGTCCAGTAGGGTATAGATGAGCGCAAACTGCCGGTCGCCTTGTTCACCCAGCTGTTGTTTAACACATCCCTTACAGGGGTACTGACTCCTTGTGTTCAGAAAATTCACGATGGCATAGACAGGGAGGTGTGTGCAATTGGCGGAAAATATCAATGAAACCGGCCACAAATTTTCCTGGAAATTTGGAAGTCACCCATCGAATGAACATAACCTATACATCATATTAATATATGTTTCAACTTTCGGAAAAACCGTTTTCCCCATTATCCAACAATCTTAAGATACGGCCCCCCCCCCCCCCCCCCCCGATAGTGGGGACGGCTATGAAGTACAGGGAAATTGAGGGGTAAAACACGAAAATAAGGGGTAATATTAGCCTAACATAACAACCTTACCTAACCTAGTATATTAGGTGGGGGCTGCCGCCCCCACACCCCTGCTGGTTTGGTATGTAATTAATAAAAGGTTGACGGTCGCCAAAAAACACTTGAATGAAGTCTACGGTATTTACTCCGCAATCTTCAGTTTTGGCTGTGGATAACAGGAGGTAAATATTAACTTTTTCAAAGTAATTGAAAACGGTTTTTCCAAAAGTTGAAACATATATTAATATGATGTATAGGTTATGTTCATTTAATGAGTGACTTCCAAATTTTCAGGAAAATTCGTGGCCGGTTTCCTTGATAAATACCCAATTGGCATGTATATATTGTTTACACGTTCGTCATTTCAAACACTCTAACAAGCACTGGCTGTTACATGCTAAACAGTTTGTGTCTGCAGGAGGCAAGTTACTTTCGGGTATAGTACTCATGTTGCACTGTATATTTTCCGGTTTCACTAATTTACCTACACATGCCTAAACTAATTAAGGAACAAATGCAAGTCACTGGTAATTATAAACTAGCGATGAGGGTACCGGTAGTGGTAGTTAGGCTGGTAACCGGCAGGTGGTGCTGGCTGTCAGGGCAGAGGACAGGATATGGTATCAGGTTTTCACTAATATTTCAATAATCACTGGCCTAAATTCGTTCCAGACAGCTTCACAACCGCCGCGGTGTTTCGATGTTTATCTAGGTAAAGTCAGAGTACCGCAACTTCACTACTTTCGAAGATATTGATGAAAACAGAGGAGCGCGGGAGTCACTGTTCACACTGCGCCCCCCCCCCCCCCCCCTTACCGGCACCTACTACCACCCAACGCCCCTCCTCCTCTACCCGCTGTTCGCCACTTCAACCGTATTGTCCTCAAAAGAGCACCACGGACTGACCGCTACAAGAACAGCGCCATTCCTTCAATAATTAAGGTCTTAAATAATCAATAAATTATATACATATTTTTAATTGTAAATTAACCTGTTTGCTCCTGTGTCAATTTTAATTTTAACTATTGTTACGGCTGGATCGGCAATACATATTCGGGATTCTTGATCGTAGGACAGAAATGGCTTATGTGACAACGACACGCTCGATTCCAGTCCCAAATACTATATGCTCCAGACAACAAAAGCACCAACGCCCTACAGAGTTATCGTCTATGGTAACGAGGTACCTTAACTCGGCGAAAGTGTACAACAGGGGTAGGCTATGAGGCTAAACTCCCTCAGACATTTATAGGTTACGTTATGACTAAAGAAATGCAATACTCAAGAAACTACGTTAATATTAAGCCTCTAATAATGTAGAATAGAAGCAGGCTAAAGGTATGACAGTGAAATGCTAAATGACAAATGTACACGCCTACTTGAAAGCGCGTGCACTAGAATAACTGTCCCCTACTAACATGCACTAGCATGTAGCATACAAGATGTTCATGATCAAGTAGATACCTAATAATACACATGGAAGGAACATAAATAGTAGTCACTTATTATAAGAATGAATCTATACTTGGAATAACTAAAAGGTTGCAGGCAACAGTACTGCGCCGGTAGCCTACTACCGCATAGGCTACTTCGCTTCTCTCACTCTGTCTCCCCTCTGAGTCCGTATGCGCCCTACGCAACGGAACTCCGGACACAGCAGCAAAACGACAGTGCAGTTAATTGATACATGAAAGTATTAATAGTGTTGTCTTGTGTGTGAGTAATGTGTATTGTAAAGTGTTATATACATAAACTTAAAGAGAGCTGCAATGCATAGTAAAATAAAGATATCACCCACTCATCATCCCCATGTGTTCTAGCTAGCAGGCCAAGTCACAGGAACAACGAGTCCCAGCACCGAAAGCGAGAACCCAGGAAAAGACTGCAGAGAACACAAGGACAGATAAATTACGTTACTCTACTATACCGGCACTACGAGCGAGCTGTAGTCTCTGGTACTGCACTCGCTCCTGGCTCGGTAGGCAAATCAAGGCTAAGTCCTCGCCCCTCTACAGACAACTCCTGGGCATGGTCGGGCTCTTACACATGGCACTAGTCTAGTCACAAATTGGATGATGAGCTGGGCATATAACTCGTGAACATGTAGAACGTTCACCAACTATCCTCATCAAGAAGATCGCTGTTCACATTAACCCCTTATATGTAAATATATGCTTGTCCTAAGAGTAATACGAGAGGTGAGTGCTGAAACTCCTTTAGGACCTCAAGGGAAGGTTATGCATTTAAATAGAGAGAAGAATGAAATGAGAGTAATGTCGTCAGAGAGAAAGAGTGCAACCGTGAGAAATTGGGAGAGAGGGCAAGGGATGTTAGAATCTCAAAGGTTCTAGGCAACCTGATCATGGAACACACAGCGAGCCTCCAGGCAATGTGCAGTACGACAACATGGGCAACCCAGGCAGCATAGGCAGGCGGCAATGGACTACCAACCCTGTCGCACCTAGCTATAAGCGCAAGGCTGCCAACCGGTCCATACGTCTGGCAACCACCACTCCGGCAGCGTGGCGCGTTGCTACCCTCTCGCTCTGAAAACTAACTCACTCTCTCTCTCTGAACTCCCATTGTCTTATCTATCAACTTCTCTATTGATACTACATATTAAATGGAAGGTCTCGACATGGCTTAAAACAAAACCCACCACTGGTTAGCACATGACGAGACCTTTGCAGAGATACAAAGAACATAGTTATACGTTGTCACACTCAATATAAGCAGCCAGCACGGTACAGCGGTACAGCGGTACCACACAGTGGCGGTACAGTGGAGTACCAAGGAGTACAATCAGGTTGCGTTGCCACGCACTGGGTGCGTCACAGCCCCCCCAAGATTTTAGATAATCGACCTTAGAAGCATTATCAAAATCTGACAGGCAACCAACCGACCTGCTACCCTTAGCTGCCACTAATTGCAAAAGGTGCACAACAACTGAAGTGTGAATTATACATAAAACACAATATCGCATGCATCATGCTACAACAATAAAGACTTACAAAACTAAAAAAAAAAATTCTCGTTTATTTTATTGTTTTATAATCTTTTTGGACAGCGTTATGATAGCCTAATTTTACTCCTGCTCAACCCACACACCGTGCACGACTATCCTGGATCATCAACCCTTGATAGACAATCTGCTATCACGTTCTCACTCCCGGCAATATGCTGAATGTTGAGATTATACTCTTGGAGCATTAGGGACCACCTGGTCAACCGCATATTCCGATTGTGAAACTGATTTAGGAATTTCAAGGGATGATGGTCCGTATAAATCGTCACTACCGGGCCGTAGGCTGGAACATAAACTTCGAAATGTTTGAGCGACAAAACGATAGCAAGAAGCTCCTTCTCTATAGTCGAGTAATTCCTTTGTGCCGAATTAAACTTGCGAGAAAAGAAGCTCACTGGGTGTTCCAAGCCCTCGGAATCAGTCTGCAGTAACACTGCCCCGGCACCCACACCGCTGGCATCAGTCGCCAGCTGAAAACTCCTGGAGAAGTCTGGGGCTCTCAAAATCGGATGTGTACACAGCAGGTGCTTGACTAGGTCGAAAGCCCTCTGACACTCCGCAGCCCAACAGAACTTCACTGACTTCGACAGTAGATCAGTTAACGGTGCTAAGACAGTAGAGTATCCCCGGATGAAGCGCCTATAATAGCCTATCATACCTAGGAACCGCATGACCTGGCGCTTAGTGGTGGGCCTGGGAAACATATTGATAGCCTGTATCTTGCTCAGGGGGGGGCACACCCGGCCTAACCCGACCACGAAGCCAAGATACTGCACAGTAGCCTTTACAAACTCGCACTTCCTCAGGTTCACCACCAGCCCAGCATCGTGCAACTTCCCAAACAGGGTCTCTAAGTGCCTTAGGTGATTTTCAAAATTGTCATCATACACTATCACGTCATCAAGGTAGACCGTGCAGTTAGGGATTTCGTCACAAATATCGTTCATCAGGTTCTGAAACGTGGCAGGTGCGTTCTTAAGCCCATAAGGCATTACGTTACATTGGTAGGTCTTGCCATCTACCACAAAACCACAAACTTGCTTAGCTCGGTCCGACAGGGGTACTTGCCAGTAGCCTTTTACAAGATCAATTTTAGTAAGGTACTTTGCATTCCCTATCTTGTCCACGCTGTCGTCAACTCGAGGCAAAGGGTAAGGGTTGGTAGTGGTCAAGCCATTTAGCCTACGAAAATCTATGCAGAACCGCACCTTGCCGTCAGGTTTTGGCTGCAACGTGACGGGTGATGTCCACTTCACATAACCTTCAGTGATCATCCCTCTCTCAACCATGTACTTTAACTCCTCCCGTAAAGCTGGCAACTTTACCGGGGGCACACGGTAGGGCACTGACTTGAAGGGCACATTATCACCGACGTCCACGTCGTGCGTTACCTGAGTAGTGAGACCTGGGTGTTCGGCGAAAACAGAGGGGTATGACCTGAACAGGCCTAGGACAGCAGCACCCTGGTGCTCAGGCAGGTGACTTACAGCTTGCCTAGCCTCTTGTTCAGTATTCCCCGCCCACTGTTCCGCGGAAATGACACAGTCCCAGCTATCCTCCTCAGCAGCATGACTGTCCCCACCTCCTTCTCCACCCTGGCCGCTGCAGGCCAGCACAGGGACAGTGAGAGGCTCTGAGGGGCGTCTCACATACTCTTTCATGAGGTTAACATGACATAACTGATGTTTTTTTCTACGGTCAGGTGTTGCAACGAGATAATCAAGGTCGGACAGTTTCTTAGCCACCACATACGGCCCAATAAACTTGGCAGAAAGGGGGTGTCCAGGCAAAGGTAAAAGCAACATTACCTCCTGACCCACCGAAAACTCCCGAAGCTTCACCTTGGCGTCATACTGGTGCTTCATGACCGCCTGTGCATTAACCAAGTTATTACCTGCCGCTGCCATGCAACCTATAAGTCTCTCCCGGCTCTCAAGGATATATTTAAGTACAGACCCCGGCTTCTCTTCGCCCTCCCAGATCTCTTTCACCATACTTAAAGGTCCTCTCACATTATGGCCAAAGACTAGTTGATTTGGACTGAACCCCAGGCTCTCTCCTGGGACTTCACGTGCAGCGAACAGAACATACGGCAGACCCAAATCCCAATCAGTGTCATGTTCTGCACAGTAACAGCGTAGCATACTCTTCAGGGTCGAGTGCCACCGCTCCAAGACTCCCTGACTCTCGGGATGGTAGGCTGACGACACTACAGAACATATACCGTGCAACTGAAGGGTTTGCTTGAACAATTTGGATGTAAAATTGCTCCCCTGGTCTGACTGCACCTCACGTGGAAATCCATAACGGGAACAGAACAATAATAAGTTTTTAACAACTGCCTTTGCCGAGCCGTTTCTCATGGGGTATGCGTCCGGGTATCTCGTAGCCACATCCATGATTGTCAACAGGAATTTATTGCCACTACTAGTAGGTGGGAAAGGGCCAACCAAATCTACTACAACTTTGCTGAACGGAGGCCCGGTGACAGGTATGGGAAACAAAGGTGCCTTCGGGATTGTCTGGTTAGGCTTCCCCGTTGTCTGGCAGGTCGCACACCCAGCCACCCATGCACAGACATCAGCCTTGACCCCAGGCCACCAGAAAAACCTGCCCAATGCCGCCAATGTTTTTGTTACCCCCAAATGACCCGCCACCGGCACATCATGCGCCAGACACAATAAGGACTCTCTATACTTATTTGGAACAACCACCTGGTCTACTACCCTCGCACCGCCCTCCCACTTCGATTTGGGGTCTAGAAATCTGCGGTACAATATCCTGTTGAGCCTAAAGAAATCTCCCGGCTTCGCATCCCCATCTTCCTCCAACTCTATGGCACCATTGCTATAACGAGCTAGGCTAGCGTCTTGCAGCTGCTGCTCACTAATGTCCCTGGGCGTCAATGCACCAAGATGGTTTTGTAACAAGACACTACCCCGGCTAATAGGCTCTACTGCCTTAGTGGCTCTCGCTACAGCTCTTGCCTCACGCGAAGTCTTACCCAACTCTGCCTTGTTACACACCATATCTGGGCCAGAGTCAACTCCCGTGTTTATTATAGGTCCAAGTACCGAATCACCGAGAAGTGCAGCAGAATCAATGTCCCTTTTCCTGCCCTTAACAACCTTCTCCTGATCCTTCCTCCACTGTCCCCGAGGTTGAGTGCTAGGCTGTGCAGGAGCCGCAGAGCGAGATCGGGTTACCACACAGGCCATCTCATCCTGTTGGCACCTCCCAACCCATTCCCGATTCTCACCATCCACGTCGGCCGCCCTCTCGGCAACGACTAAGGGTGGAGTCCCGGAAGTGGGCACCGCAAAGTCGTTGCCGAGAAGAAGGTCGACGCCCTCAACTGGCAAACACTCAACGATCCCTACATCCAGCTCCCTGCACACCTCTCCCACTCTCAACTCCAACCTCACAAGTGGGTATGACCTCGTAGCATTTATACCCTGCACCACAACAACTCTGGCCGCATTTATCGGTTTCCCTGTGAAGTTCCTCAACAAAGTTTGCGAAGCCCCCGTATCCCTCAGCAAGTCAACCCTCCGTAGTTCACTCCCCCAGCTCACAAACCCGTGCCCCCGATGGCCACAGAAAGTGTCCCGGACAGGTGTCGAGCCTTCCGTACGCTTCTTTACCGCGTGTGCCTCAGCTGCTGACAACCTACCCCGGGCAGTTGCTGCAGCCTTCAGAGACACACCGATACTGTGAACCAATGACACCGGCTTAGCGGGAGTGTTACTAGGGCACTCACGTGAATAATGGCCTAGCTTCTGACATTTGTAACATTTCACATCCCCAATGGGCTTCTTCCCTTGTGCGGGCGAAGAAGGGGCCTGACCTTTAGTAAACGGGAGAGGCTTGTGTTTGTAGGTGTTATTAGGTGCAATGCATTTAGTGTGGTTATGTGTGTCATAGGATTTGTTATTATCGAAAACTCTGGTGGGTGGGGTATAGCGCCCCTTCTGCCCTGACTCAGCCTTCTGAGCGGCACCGCAACCACGAATCAATGATAATCTGAGGTCTGCCATCTTGGCAGCCTCCTCTACTGTCTTGGGACATTTTTCCTTAATGTTCAGCGTTAGATCGGTTCCAGTGCATTTGTAAAACTGTTCCAGATAGAAAAGTTGCTTAATTTCCTCAGCCGACTCTGCGTGCTCGGACCGAAACCAGTTATTACATGCATCTGTTAAGTCCCGTGCGTGCTCCATAAAACTGACATCGCTCTTCTTATTCACGCCACGGAACTTCAATCTATAAGTTTCGGGTTGCAGTTCGTAGGCCCGGAGCACAGCCTCCTTCACCAGTCCATACACGACACTCTCGTCCAGTGACAGTGCATCGTAGGCTTTCAACCCCTTACCCACTAGACGTGATGAAACTAATGCTGCCCATTTAACCTCCGGCCAGTCATACTCACGACACTTCTTTTCGAAACGAGCAAAAAACTCAGTCACTGCTGTCTCATCAAATGCGGGTACTAACTTAATTAAATGCGAAAGTGAGTCTGTAACCCGGTGCCCACCACCGAGATGACGCCCCGTGGTCTCTACTCTAGACTTCTCGACATCCATTTCAGCCTGGTACCTGGTTGCATCCTGATTGGCTTGGATTCTAGCAACCTCTATGCGTTCTATACTAGCCTGTTGTATCTGAGTCTCCTGCAGCTTAAACTTAGCTAGTTCTAGCTGAAATAACATCTCAGGAGACAGGCCTGGGGGGGGAGAGCACAAAATGGGGGATCCACACCGAGACGTGTTTACGGGTAAGCCAGCTTGCCCTTGAGAACCCTCCTGCTGCATCGTGCTAAGACTCGCTGGCTGAGGGCCCAGCTCAGGGGTAGAGTGGAATGGAGGCTTGGAGGGAACCCCCCAAGACCCCACTCCACCCACCGCCCCATCGCCATCACCCAACAAACATGCCACCAAATTCTTCTTGGGCCAACTGTCAGGACAGTCCCGCCCCAAAACCGTGGCTAAACAGCGAAGACCGTAACAATCAATAGCCTGCAGGCGCTGTTCGGTCAAAGGTGTCTGCAAAAATGCCCGGGCATCCCTCTCTCCACTTATAACACTCCCCTCCCTAAACATCTGTTGTACTTGCTGGTTACTAGGCTGTACCGTGTTATCCTCCCCCGTAAATGATGAGTCATTGGACATAGTGCTGGTTATACAATTGCTGTTCATAAAAAAAAAGAAGTGCTTATTACTAATTGCAGTCTCGACTCACAAAATGTTAAAGATGCTTGAATGACTCTACTCTAGACACCCCCAACGAAACAATCTGCAAGTCCACCAATACAATAATGACACAATAAAAATTCCTCCAATATGCAAGAAAATTCTAGCCAGCTCTACTAGGTAGCATAGAATAGTTCTCCAAAAAACATGTGATAGGATACTACTGAATCTTGTGCAAGGTCGCCATTTTGTTACGGCTGGATCGGCAATACATATTCGGGATTCTTGATCGTAGGACAGAAATGGCTTATGTGACAACGACACGCTCGATTCCAGTCCCAAATACTATATGCTCCAGACAACAAAAGCACCAACGCCCTACAGAGTTATCGTCTATGGTAACGAGGTACCTTAACTCGGCGAAAGTGTACAACAGGGGTAGGCTATGAGGCTAAACTCCCTCAGACATTTATAGGTTACGTTATTACTAAAGAAATGCAATACTCAAGAAACTACGTTAATATTAAGCCTCTAATAATGTAGAATAGAAGCAGGCTAAAGGTATGACAGTGAAATGCTAAATGACAAATGTACACGCCTACTTGAAAGCGCGTGCACTAGAATAACTGTCCCCTACTAACATGCACTAGCATGTAGCATACAAGATGTTCATGATCCAGTAGATACCTAATAATACACATGGAAGGAACATAAATAGTAGTCACTTATTGTAATAATGAATCTATACTTGGAATAACTAAAAGGTTGCAGGCAACAGTACTGCGCCGGTAGCCTACTACCGCATAGGCTACTTCGCTTCTCTCACTCTGTCTCCCCTCTGAGTCCGTATGCGCCCTACGCAACGGAACTCCGGACACAGCAGCAAAACGACAGTGCAGTTAATTGATACATGAAAGTATTAATAGTGTTGTCTTGTGTGTGAGTAATGTGTATTGTAAAGTGTTACATACATAAACTTAAAGAGAGCTGCAATGCATAGTAAAATAAAGATATAACCCACTCATCATCCCCATGTGTTCTAGCTAGCAGGCCAAGTCACAGGAACAACGAGTCCCAGCACCGAAAGCGAGAACCCAGGAAAAGACTGCAGAGAACACAAGGACAGATAAATTACGTTACTCTACTATACCGGCACTACGAGCGAGCTGTAGTCTCTGGTACTACACTCGCTCCTGGCTCGGTAGGCAAATCAAGGCTAAGTCCTCGCCCCTCTACCGACAACTCCTGGGCATGGTCGGGCTCTTACACATGGCACTAGTCTAGTCACAAATTGGATGATGAGCTGGGCATATAACTCGTGAACATGTAGAACGTTCACCAACTATCCTCATCAAGAAGATCGCTGTTCACATTAACCCCTTAAATCTAATACATGTAAATATATGCTTGTCCTAAGAGTAATACGAGAGGTGAGTGCTGAAACTCCTTTAGGACCTCAAGGGAAGGGTATGCATTTAAATAGAGAGAAGAATGAAATGAGAGTAATGTCGTCAGAGAGAAAGAGTGCAACCGTGAGAAATTGGGAGAGAGGGCAAGGGATGTTAGAATCTCAAAGGTTCTAGGCAACCTGGTCATAGAGCACACAGCGAGCCTCCAGGCAATGTGCTGTACGACAACATGGGCAGCCCAGACAGCATAGGCAGGCGGCAATGTACTACCAACCCTGTCGCACCTAGCTATAAGCGCAGGGCTGCCAACCGGTCCATACGTCTGGCAACCACCCCCCCGGCAGCGTGGCGCACCGCTACCCTCTCGCTCTGAAGTCTAACTCACTCTCTCTCTCTGAATTCCCACTGTCTTATCTATCAACTTCTCTATTGATACTACATATTAAATGGAAGGTCTCGACATGGCTTAAAACAAAACCCACCACTGGTTAGCAAATGACGAGACCTTTGCAGAGATACAAAGAACATAGTTATACGTTGTCACACTCAATATAAGCAGCCAGCATGGTACAACGTGGTACCGTGGTGGTACAGTGGAGTACCAAGGAGTACAATCAGGTTACGTTGCCACGCACTGGGTGCGTCACAATAGCCTGTACCTTGTTCTGAGGAGGGCACACCTGTCCCCTTCCCACTACAAACCCAAGGTACTGCACAGTGGCTTTTACGAAGTCACACTTTGCCAAATTTACTACCAGACCTGCTTCACTAAGTTTCCGGAACAAGGTCTCCAGGTGCTCACAATGGCTCTCAAAGTCGTCATCATAAATGATTACATCGTCCAAGTATACGGTGCAATTTGGAATGTCCTTGACAATTTCATTCATCAGGTTCTGAAACGTTGCTGGTGCATTCTTAAGTCCGTAGGGCATAACATTACACCGGTAAGTACTCCCGTCCACCACAAAACCACATACCTCTTTAGCACGCTCGGACAAAGGTACTTGCCAGTAACCTTTTACTAAATCTACTTTAGACAAAAACCGAGCATTACCAATTTTATCAACACTATCATCAACCCGAGGAAGAGGATATGGGTTAGTTGGAGTCAAACCGTTTAGCCTACGGAAATCAATACAGAAGCGTACCTTGCCATCTGGCTTAGGCTGCAGTGTTACGGGGGAAGTCCATTTAACGGTGCCTTTCTCTATCAACCCTCTACCGAGCATATACTCCAACTCATCCCTCAGAGCGGGTAGTTTTATGGGGGGCACACGGTACGGGATTGACTTAAAGGGTAGATGGTCCCCCATGTCAACATCATGCATAGCCTGAGTAGTGAGGCCTGGGTGTTCAGCAAATACAGTGGGGTATGAACCGAGCAACTGACGGATAGCTTCAAACTGCGGCTCAGGCAAATGAGCTATAGCCTCGTCAGCCCTTAGGCTCGAGTTCCCCGCCCACTGATCCGCTGAAACATGGTGATCCCAGCTATCCTCCTCTGAAGCTTGACTGTCCCCCTCTCCTTCTCCACCACGGCCGCAACAAGCCAACACAGGGACAGTGAGAGGCTCAGAGGGGCGCCTCACATACTCTTTTATCAGGTTCACGTGACATAACTGGTTCTTTTTCCTCCGGTCTGGAGTGGCAACAAGGTAATCTAGGTCCGAAATTTTCTCCACAATTTTATAGGGTCCAGTATACTTCGCAGACAAGGCCAACCAAAGGCAACAAAATTAATACCTCTTGTCCTACAATGAACTTCCGGAGCTTCACTTTGCGATCATACCTGTCCTTCATTAAAGCTTGTGATCCTGTTAAATTCCGACCTGCCATCTCCAGACTCTTAAGCATGCGCTCACGGCTTTCAAACACATACTTTAACAAGGAACAAGGCTGCACAGTTCCTTCCCAAATTTCCCGCAGCATATTAAGGGGGCCCCTGACGCGGTGTCCAAAAATCAGCTCGTTTGGACTAAATCCCAGGCTCTCACCAGGCACTTCCCGAGCAGCAAACAGTACATACGGCAATCCAAGATCCCAATCTCTTCCGTTGTCAGCACAATAACACCTGAGCATGCTTTTAAGGGTGGCATGCCACCGCTCAAGCACCCCTTGGCTCTCAGGGTGATACGCTGACGATACCACCGCCCGTATCCCATGCTGTTGCATTGTTTGCTTAAAGAGATTGGAGGTGAAATTGGACCCCTGGTCAGACTGAATCTCCTCCGGGTACCCGTACCTTGAAAAGTACCACAACAAGTTACTGACTACCGTCTTAGCCATGCCGTTTTTCATGGGGTATGCATCGGGGTATCTAGTGGCAACATCCATGATGGTTAACAAAAATTTATTACCAGCCTTTGTGGGAGGGAGTGGACCAACCATGTCAACAACAATCTTACTAAAAGGTGGCCCAATTACAGGAATAGGGTGCAACGGAGCTTTAGGAATAACTTGGTTTGGTTTCCCGACCCGTTGACAAATATCACATGAGTTTATCCATGACTGCACATGAGACTTCATCCCCGGCCACCAAAACAACTTCCCCAAAGCCGCCACCGTTTTTCTTACCCCCAAATGTCCTGCCAGCGGTGTGTCATGCGCCAAACTCAGTAGGCTATCCCTGCACTCCCGCGGCACCACCAACTGGTCCACTACTCCGGACCCCTTTTTCCAGCTACGGTTAGGGTCTTGAAAACGCCGATAGAGGATGCCATCTAAATAAAAAAAATCTCCCGGCTGTGCATCACCGTCCTCGTCGAGCTCCACAGCTCCATTAGCACACGTTTGGAGCTCAGGGTCCTCCAGCTGCAACCGACGTATATCTGAGGGTGCCAAGCGATCTAACTGCTCCCGGAGCAATGCATGACCCTCCCCGATACTGGGCTGCTCCCTCTGTCTCTCTCGATGTTCATAACGTTGCTGTCGTGGAGACTCGTCATGCCCAGCCTCGTCACTCTCGATGACAGGCCCAGGGGCTACTCCAGAACTAAGTAATGGTGCTAATACTGAATCACCCAGGAGAGCCGCCGAGTCAAAACTCTTAAAACCAACTCCAGCTTTAGCCTCCTCCTGTTGATCGTTCCTCTGCTGGTCTGAAGACGGAGGACTAGGCTGTGACACTTTAGCTGCCCGAGCTCGGGTGACAGCACACGCCATGGGTTGTGCCTGGCACCGCTCGACCCACTCTCGCTCTTCCCTACTCACGTCGGCCGGCCTCTCGGCAACGACTAAGGGTAGAACCTCAGAAGCGGGCATTGCAAAGTCGTTGCCGAGAAGAAGGTCGACGCCCTCCACTGGCAGTTTCTCCACAATCCCAACATCCAATTCACGTGCCACACCATCCACCTCCAACTCCAACCGCACCAGCGGGTATGACCGAGTTGCATTAATACCCTGCACCACCACCACCCGAGCCGCATTTATAGGGTAGCCAGTCAAGTTTTTCATCAAAGTCTGGGAAGCACCTGTATCACGCAAGACCTCTACTCCATGCTTGCGCCCCGCCCACATCACGCAACCCCGTCCTCTATGGTCGCAAAAAACATCCTGAGCAGGGTTCGAGCCTCCCAGGTGCTTCTGCACTGGCTGTGCCTCAGCCTCTGACGAACTGCCCCGGGCAAACTCAGAAGACTTCAGAGACACACCAATGTTGCAGGCCAAAGACACAGCTGCTGTAGGTGGTTTGCTAGGACAGACTCTTGCAAAGTGCCCCTTTTTATGACATTGATAACACTCTAACTCCCCTTTGGGCTTCCCTTGGTACTGGGAAGGGCCCGGCCCCTTCTTAAATGGGACGGTGCTAGTCTTGTGGTCAGTCTTGGTATCGTAACTCTTGTACTTGTTTGCATAAGATATATTACTAACTCGGGGGGGTGGGGCGTCACGCCCCTTGTTACCTGCCTCACTACGCTGGGCAGACCCGCACCCACGAATTAATGATAGCCGGAGGTCAGCCATCTCAGCTGCCTCCTGTAGAGTTTTTGGATTCTTTTCTTTAATAGTTAAAGTCATTTCTGCACCTGTACACTTATAAAACTGCTCGAGCAGAAACAGCTCAGTCAACTGTTCGGCCGTCTCAGCTTTCTCAGAACGTGTCCAGTTTGTAAGTGCATCTTTTAAGTCCCGGGCATGTTCAAGAAAGGTCGCCTCCCTAGTCTTTGTAACACCCCGAAACTTCAATCGATATGTTTCTGGTTGCAACTCGTATGCCCGTAGGACAGCTCTCTTCAATTCTGGGTAGTCAATGCAAGACTCTAAAGGCAGTGCATCATAAGCCTTCAGACCCTTACCCGTAAGTCTTGAGGAGACCAGAGCTGCCCACTTCTCTTCAGGCCAATTATGCTCCCTACACTTCTTCTCAAAACGATTAAAAAATTCTGTGACTTCAGTTTCACTAAATGCCGGCACCAATTTGACTAAGTGAGACAAGGACTGTTCTCTTACTTGGCCCTCACGGCCCATCCGAGTCCCTGTCGACTCTGCACGAGTCTTATCTAAATCTATTTGAGCACAATATTTCTCTGAGTCGTATCTAAGCTCAGCCTCGTGTCTCCTGGTCTCATCCTCGTGCCTCCTGGTCTCATCCTCGTGCCTCCTGGTCTCATCCTCGTGCCTCCTAATCTCAGCCTCAATCTCCTTCTCATGCCTCCTAGACTCAATCTCATGCTTCTTCGTCTCAATCTTAGCCATCTCAAGTTTAAATATCATATCTGGAGACAGGCATGAAGAGGGAGCTGCCACTACTGAAGGAGGGGGGGCGAGAACTGGGGAACCACCATACGCACCGCCCGAGGGCACTCCAATCTTCCAATTCTCATCCCTCTGTGGGAGAGTGCTAACCTCCGGCAACTGAGTGGACGGCACTGTGGGAGTCGAGTGAGAGGGGATCTGGGGAGGAACCCCCCCAAACGCCCTCTCCTCCGAAACCCCATGTCGCCCACGCAACACCCAGGAAATTAGCTCCCCCTTGGACATCCCTACTACATTGGATCTGCCCAAAACCTTGGCTATCAGGTGCAAGCCATAAACATTCACCCCAGTCAGCCTCTCCTCCGTCACGTGGTACCGCTTACTCACAAAAACTCTAGCATCCTCCTCACTAGTTACTAACGGCACCTCCTCAAATGGCATCTCTCGCTCCTCGTCAGTACTAGGGCACGACATACTGAAGTTCACAAAAAATTCTCGAGACAAAAGTGTTAAACTCCCTTATGTAAGCACTAATTACTAAATTAACTGGAGTCTCTTAAATGCTCTCCTAATTGCCTTACAAAAAAAAATATTCTTCAATATGTACGCTAAAGTACGAACAAACAAATGTTGTACAATTCTGCAAAAATTTATACTGTTCACAAAATCCTAAGCAAGGTCGCCATTTGTTACGACCGGGCACTCGGGTACACTAGGGCTCTTACACAGGACTCGAGTATGGCTCGCTGCCACAACGGAAACACACGATCCCAACCCCAGAGTACTGCCAGCCGAACAAAAAACGCCACTACCCTCCAGAGTTCTATCTGCTATAACGGGGTATACAAGAACTCGGTACTAGCGTTTCACACAACAGACTAATAACAAGACGGGAGTTATCTAGTCTGGTCAACAATCAAACAAAGAAGAAAGTACTACAACACTAAAGAATAGTGTTGGCCGAAGCCGAAGTAATCCACCCTTGACTAAGAACTTAAGAAGTCCTCCACCCTCTACTTCGGATCGGCACTATTACGTTACGTTAAACAATAGTCCTCGAGCATCGAGCAAGGAATCTTCTGATAAAGTTAGATGCTTCTCGAATACTCGTAAGAAGTAAGTATCGGATTTTGAACAGCAATTCAATAAGTAACACACTGGCAATTAAAGGCTTTAAATTGACATAAGAAGAATTATAATAATAGACAATAGTACATGGCAAACATTAAAAAGAAGTACTCCGACAATGCACTGACAATAGCCTACTAGGATTGTGCTCGTGGGCCACTAATCTCTAAAGTAGCTAAGCGTGCCACACATGAAATCAATAGTGCATAAACAATAACATACATAAGGAGAAGCTTCACTACTATGCTGTATCTGCTGGTCGAGCAAAGTCTAGCTGGGATATCTAAGGTTAGGAAACAATGGCTGAGCAAGCGGCTCGTAGCCTAGCGAGGTCCTTAAGACTGTGCGGCCAAATTACGTTAATTGACGGGATGCTCTCTTGAGAGATCCAGATCACTAGTATCTGGTTCTCTCCTGGCGATCCTCTCAAAGTCAAGCAAACGAGATAGCACAGTGTTGGGTGGCAGAGGCAAAAGCCCTCACTCGCAACACAGTGCTAAACTCTCAAGGTACACAGTCAGAAAGACCACCTAGGCTTCCCACGTCTCCGTTGCAATTGTACCGGTTCAACCAAAACCTAGTACTCATAGGAAATCACAACTCCCGAAACCTTATCCCAGTCTAGCATTACCTAAACCAGCAGAAAACAGGAACATGGATAATCGTACACAGGGAAATGCATATACGAGTGCAACAAACATCAATCAATCCTATTCTAGTTATCCCTTCCAAAATAGGCTATCTAACAGGCATATATCTCGTGAGAACTCAAGCGATAATACTTTGGCTGACTAAATCTGCACCAAAGGGATCATGGGTTAAAAAGGGACGAGAAGAGAAGAAGATAGGCTGTTCAGAGAGTAGAGAAAGTTCACATCAGTCGGAAGAATATGGATAGTTGCAAGGGATATGAGAAGTCGCTCTGCCTGATGAGTTCTAAAGAATTGTGGCGAGGACCTCTCCTTTTTATACTCGGCCCTCTAGCGGCATATCGCAAACTACTAAGGACCGCCCACTGACAATCATTACGTCATATTCTCTCTCAATCTGGGATCGACAAAGGATTTCCCACGCGCTTGAGGAGGGAGGAGGGAGGAGGGAGGAGGGAGGGAGGCCTACCTACCTCGTGGCGCGCTCACTGGCCGTCGTTACATAACTCTCTCTCTTCTCCTCATTATATATAAGTCCCACACACAATACTTATATCTAATGATATAAAATAGAACTCGTTGACTTAGAAGAAAACAAAATACATAATTATAATACTTATAGTACAACGGCTCACATAAACTGAGTTAGGAAACTCTACACGGACTACAGCCAAAGTTCCTGCCCTGACGATCCTAGCGAGAGTGGGGTCTGACTGAGCGTTCTGTACAGCATGCTCATACTCGGCATGCGTCACACCTACTAACTTCCTAATCCTGCCACGGACATTAGTTCCAGGGCAGTAATTCCCTTTCCAATGTTCCCTTACCCACTCTAAACCACTGTTTGGACACTTGATCCTCAGTGTTTTGGAGGACAAGCAACCTAGAAGGGTCACTGGATCTGTTGTTGCTTGATTTCCTTTGTACTCCTTTGTACTCCTTTGTACTTACTCTAGTTGTACTTACTCTAGTTGTATTGCGGGAGTGAGCATGCTCGTTATTTCCCGCCTCCTATATGTGTAGGTGTTATATGTATCGTTGGAATGGCTGTGGATGTGTGTGTAGTCTGTATTTTTAGCCAATTGGCGACATCGGAAACGAAGGCTTAGGGTGGATCTGTATGGTACCATTCTCACTATAGACGGTACCGTCTCGCCCGAAGGCTTAGGTAGCCATCAGCTTAGGTGAACCATATGATACCCATCTCGCCTTGTACCATTTTTGCCAACCCCAGATGGGACGTCACAACGTCGTCCACTTATTCCAGGTACCTATTTACAGCTAGGTGAACTGAGGCTAACACATGAAAGGAGACAAGCCCAATTTGTCTCCGCCCGGCCGGGGGATTGAACCCCCGACCCCTTGTGTGTGAGACGAGAGCGCTACCTACTAGGCTACGGGCTGTGTGTGTGTGTGTGTGTGTGTGTGTGTGTGTGTTATCGTTATGGGTAACAATGTAGATGGGGAGAAAAGTAAAATAAATTTGATTATATATTTCCAGTGCTCTTTGTTATTCTGTGGTGTCTATGTCGTTTAAAATTTAGCATAATGAGCTTGTTAATTAGTATCTGGGTACTGAAATTATATAGTTTCTGTATATATATATATATATATCTCTCTAACCAGGTAATACACGTGACCTAAACACAGTTATTGTATCTGTTTCAATTAAGTTGAATAGTGGTGAAATATGATCTGCCTTAGTATTATACCTTCACCATCATAAGTATAGAGTTACATAATACTGAAATATAAATATATAATATACCCACCATAGTTTTGCAGGGTATAAGGTGTTTACAATAATAAGAAGTTTGGTGATTATTATTATTGTCTTGATGCTATTATTGTCTTGATGCTATTATTGTCTTGATGCTATTATTGTCTTGATGTTATTATTGTCTTGATGCTATTATTGTCTTGATGTTATTATTGTCTTGATGCTAGTATTGTCTTGATGTTATTATTGTCTTGATGCTATTATTGTCTTGATGCTATTATTGTCTTGATGCTATTATTGTGTTGATGCTATTATTGTCTTGGTGCTATTATTGTCTTGATGCTATTATTGTCTTGATGCTATTATTGTCTTGATGCTATTATTGTCTTGATGCTATTATTGTCTTGATGCTATTATTGTCTTGATGCTATTATTGTCTTGGTGCTATTATTGTCTTGATGCTATTATTGTCTTGATGCTATTATTGTCTTGATGCTATTATTGTCTTGGTGCTATTATTGTCTTGATGTTATTATTGTCTTGATGCTATTATTGTCTTGATGCTATTATTGTCTTGATGCTATTATTGTCTTGATGTTATTATTGTCTTGATGCTATTATTGTCTTGATGCTATTATTGTCTTGATGCTACATAATACTCAATCCTTAAGCTAAATACCGGTACATAGGCATACTGTAGCCTACTGTATATTATCAAGTAATGGTAGTCTTAGTTTGATTTTATACTTTTTATATAGTGTATCTATTGTAGAGTTCTTCAAATGTAAGTGGCACCGATGAGCGTGCTGCCCTTTGGTATAAGGTTTACTTCCCTAGACAGGTTGCCGACCAAGGCTGACGAGTCCCACCCACCCGGATTTGTATAAGGTTGTCTCACCTCAATGGGTTGCCGATCAAGGCTGACGAGTCCCATCCACCCATGTTAAATTATATATTACGCAGATCGAGATGCTATTCATTTTAGACAATTACTATGCTTATGTAAAGGTATCGCCATATCATAATGTTTACAAGACAGTAGGAATTGTTTTGTTTAGTAGTGATATATCGACTTGTATTAATGTTTTTATTTGTGTTTTTCCAGGTATGTGATGTATACAAGTCCCCCCCACGTCTACAAGTAAAGCAGACACGGTGAGTATGCTGCTTATATCACTTTCAGTAGAAGTTAGAACACCTTTTCTTTTTACACTAGTCGGTTTCATTTCAGCTGACCGTAAATTGTCCTGTCCTCATCTTGTTTACTCCGCTAATATCAAGATTTTATAGTCCTAGCTACCGAAATATGATGTTATGAAAATTTGACATCATTATTACACCAAGACTTAGTAGTTTCATAATTATGTTTTCGTAAGTATCGATACATCAATTGCTAAGGGATGCAATTTACCGTCAATTGAAATTAAATCGACTATAGTTGATAAAACGTCTTTGGCCGACTCGTGACAGAGCCCAAACAGAAACAACATTTAAAGTTTCAATTCTTTGGGTCCGGGCCACTTTTGCATTCCCTCGCCCCTTCCTATGTCTCGTCTAGTTGGTGAGGACAGGGCGAGGGAACGCGAAAGTGGTCCCGGACCCTAAGAATTGGAACTTTAAATGTTGTTTCTATTTGGGCTCTGTCTCGTGTCGGCCACCCCCAGCTATAGGGTATTGTGCCTGAGTCGCTAGAATAACTACAAATAATTAGTAATCTGATTAAGGGAGCCCACCTCGCTTTTTTTCTCTTTCTCTCCCTCTCTCTTTGGCTTGTATCCATTCGATCACATTCAGCCTACTGTTTTAAGATGTTTACCTCCATTTAGGTGTCAATATTTTCCTGGCGAGCAGTAGCGAGCCAGCATATATACTGTATATTTTTGTTTTGACAGGAAGCTAAATTTGTAAATTTTTCGATAGAAAAAATTCTCCGGCAAAGCCGGATTTCTCCATACAATGCTGGCTCGCTATCGCTCGCCATGAAGAAAGTGACACCTGGATGGGGATAAACGTCTTAAAACAGTTGGCTGAATGGGGCCGAATGGATACAAGCCAGAGAACAACAGAAATGGAGAGAAAGATAAAAAAAAAAAGCAGGTGACCCCTCTTAAAAGGGTTAGTATTACCACCATTAACCCTTGGAATGCGATGGAAACTGGCCTATTACAACTGAGGCAAGGATAAATTCCACCCATAATGGTAATGGGAAAATTCTGATTAAGTCTATATATCTTTGTACCAGTCTAAATGATGTAATTTTGTGTGTGTGTGTGTGTGTTCGTTCGTGTACTATAAACCATATTAACCTTATTAGCTATATTTTATTAAGGGCTGCTATTAAATTTAGAACGAAGCTCTGCAAGTAAAAGGTCTTAGAGATCCTTCCTAATCTGAACAAAGTCGCCTGGCAGCAGTAAACAAAAGAGTAAAGGGTTAAAGAAATCGAATTGCCGGTATACCCTAGATTGTCATGTCTGAAATAACAAATAAATCACATAACATACTTGGAAATATAACAGACTTGGAAATATAACAGACTTGGAAATATAACAGACTTGGAAATATAACAGACTTGGAAATATAACAGACTTGGAAGTATAACAGACTTGGAAATATAACAGACTTGGAAGTATAACAGACTTGGAAGTATAACAGACTTGGAAGTATAACAGACTTGGAAGTATAACAGACTTGGAAATATAACAGACTTGGAAATATACGAAACTTAGAAATATAACAGATTTAGAAACATGCCAAACTCGGAAATATAACAGACTTGGAAATATAATAGACCTGGGAAATATAACAGACCTGGAATTATAACACATCTTGTAAGTTATATAAAAGTGCCTATCACATAACGTTTTGCGTGTCTTGTAGTGTTGATAGAGGCGGCTAGACTTACAGTACATTGGGTCGTGTATACAGATGGTTGGCTGACCTTGGAAATACAACACTCTCAGCAGTCACTAACCCTCCACATATTTGCAATATATTTAGGATTTTATATAATTATGTTTTGTATTGTATTTTCATGTCAAAAACCTTACTGTATAGTTGTGCTAGTATACATCCTCCCATACCATACCACATATATTTTTTTGTTATACATTTAAAAAACAAAGATCTTTTCTACTACCAGTGAAGATCTGAATATTCTTAAGAAAAACAAAACCAAGCCAAGGTTAGATATTCAATACTCCTAACCATAACTTTTGACTTTAGTGCACTCCACTAAATAGGTACATTTTGAGTAACTACAGCTGATTAATATTCTACAATTATTTGTGTTCATTGAATGCATTCTTCATAAGTATGAGCAGAATTTATGTTAAAAATACTGGAATAAGAGGATTACCGGATATGATAAATAAAAAAACGACAGCGATCGAGGAAAGAGTTTGAAAGAGCTGAGCTGATATTGAGGCGAATAAGAGTAAACATAATACTAATAATAATAATAATAATAATAATAATAATAATAATACATTTATTAAGCTCAGACTTTTACATAAAAAGTATGGAGCACAATTTCATCCATATCTTGTTTTATACATATTCATTAACACTCACATTACAATATAAACTAATGCTAATTAAGCATGAGGAAAAAAATAGTAAATTAACAGAAATACAATAATTGAAAACAATTGAAAGAGTGAGAGAGTGAGAGAGAGAGAGAGTGAATGAGTTAGTTTACAGTTTATGACTACAGCACCACCCACCAACGACCCTCTTCGTTCACAGCTGTGGTACCTACAACACACATACAGTCACTCTTTAATACATACAGTTCATATATGCATACAAATATAATCACACACACACACACACACACACACACACACACACACACACACACACATAGCCCGTAGCCTAGTAGGTAGAGCTCTCGTCTCACACACGAGGGGTCGGGGGTTCAATCCCCCGGCCGGGCGGAGACAAATTGGGCTTGTCTCCTTTCATGTGTTAGCCTCAGTTCACCTAGCTGTAAATAGGTACCTGGAATAAGTGGACGACGTTGTGACGTCCCATCTGGGGTTGGCAAAAATGGTACAAGGCGAGATGGGTATCATATGGTTCACCTAAGCTGATGGCTACCTAAGCCTTCGGGCGAGACGGTACCGTCTATAGTGAGAATGGTACCATACAGATCCACCCTAAGCCTTCGTTTCCGTTGTCGCCAATTGGCTAAATACAGACTACACACACATCCACAGCCATTCCAACAGTACATAAAACACTTAACATGCACTTCACGCAATACATTCCCAGTTAAGGAGGCGCGATAATAATGAGCTTAGCTCGCATTGCGTGGATTCCCCTTGACGAACAAGTAACTGAGTAACTGAGTAACACACACACACACACACACACACACACACACACACACACACACACACACACACACTATATATATAATGTGGGTAATGGTGTGTGGTTAACTCCTCCCTTCTCCTTCCCACTTATCTACCACTACTACAGTTCTACCCAGCCCCTCCACCCACCTACAACACCACCATCTCCACCACTAATACCTCCAACACCACTTCCATCTACCTCTACTTCCACCACCATCACCTACCTGTCCACCAAATCCACCTCTACCCTCACCACCCCTTCATCACCACCATTGATAGAGCTCTAACCATTCCTTGTTTTCACCACCCACTCTCCACCACCACCACCTTCACCACTTATATATCACCATTTAATTTCAACTCCGTCTCTGTTTACTCCACTTACCACCTCCTCCACCTCCTCATCCACGTTGCGAGAGGCTTGGTTATTCGCATATAAAGGTCCACATCTCTTCAACAAACTCCCACGTCGAGTGAGAGACATACAAGGTGTCGCTTACAGTATGTGTGCCTCTCCACTACCACTTCCACACCTCCACAGTTCCACTACATCCAACCTCTCGCCATTATGCACCCTTTACATATATTTTAGCCATGAAATGTCAAGTATCAGGATTAGTAATACTATCATCTATACTGTATATTCACATCATTCTAAGGGAGCAGCTCTTGCTTAGGCCACTGAAAGATGGTAAGCTCAAACACTCACTATCGCAATACATTCAGTACATACAAAAACCAAATCTCTATCCCATCTGTAGGCCTATCTCGAGAGGGTGTGAGGCATGCGATCATTGCTGCTGCGTGACTCACAGGGGTTGTTTAGGTGACGAGGGTACAATAGTGGTCTACCCAACCACCCAGCCCGTCTGGGACCTCCTGTCAAGATAACATTCTCAACCACTCACTATTTCAACAGAGGGAGACGTGTTTTGTTCTGTCTGGTATTTTAGGGTTTGATTCTACATTTATTTTTAACATCGTTCTTAAGGGGACCGCCCCGCTTTTTGTTCGTTCTGGGTAGTAGCCATTCGACCCTATTCAGCCTACTGTTTTAAGACGTTTATATTCATCCAGGTGTCGATTTACACCTGGCGAGCGATAGCGAGCCAGCATATTTTGGATTATGTTTTAGACAGCTGACTTAATTTGTACATTTTTCGGTAGAAAAATTTCTCAGGCGAAGCCGGATTTCTCCATACAATGATCTCTCGCTCGCCAGGAAAAAATCGATACCTGAATGGGGAGAAACGTCTTTAAATAGTAGGCTGAATGGGGACGATAATACAGATAATACTCCAAATTAAATTAATGAAAGCATGTGATTCTCCCTGCATTCGAACCCCGGATATCACATACAGAACTTACACGCTCTAACCATTACACCATCAAGACAGTTTTAACAAATTCGGGTATCTCACATATTACTACTAGTATTGTATTATTTAAAACTAATCCATTACAAATTACGAAGAAGTCTGTAAACTATAAATTACTCCAATCCGTAAAATGCTTGGTTTGAAATACGTTTGTAGCCTTGAATGGGTTATACATTTTGTTCCTTGAAGTAAGACCACAACAGTAGGCCCATATTCGAAGTGGCTTTTTGTTTACCAATATTGATGACAGTGATGTAAACATGACTGTCATCAATAATCACGCTATTATGATCGCCAACTATAATAATTTTATCTTTTAAGGGGGGATGGGCTATTTATTTGCTCATTTTTAAATATTTTTTTATATATTTTTAGTTTCCTCTCCAGACCTCCATCAAACTTAAAAACAAAATCCATTAGATCCCCCTTCTAGATTAATTTGTACATTTTTCGGTAGAAGAATGTCCCGGCCGAAGGTCGGTTCTTCCAAAATTACAGGCTCACTATTATTCGCCAGGGAAAAAATCGACACCTAAATAGCAAGAAAGGTCCTAATATTGACAAATAAATGAGTCGAAAGGTCTAAAAATCGACACACTAATGGGGCAAACCACTTAAAATCTGAAGGGGGTCTAGAAAAACGACCCATCTCCCCTTAATATTTACAAGTGTCAGCAAATTATGTATATATCCCTTGCTTGTCAGCCGACTATATAGCCTACTACATCAACCACGTCTCTTTAATGTCACACCTCAACCCACCTCTTACTGTTCATACCATAAACCTGTCATTGTATCAAGTCACCCTCTTCACACCACATCACAATACTACCACACCTCCCCACACACTCTTCTGTCACACCTGGCCACACCATCACCACATATAGTACCGTACATCTCTTTATCACCACACCACATCTCCCCACACACTCTTCTGTCACACCTTACCACACCATCACCACATATTGTACATCCCTTTACTACCACACCACACCACACACTTTTCTGTCATACTTTACCACACCATCACCACATATTGTACATCCCTTTACTACCACACCTCACCACACCACACTCTGTCACACCTTACCACACCATCACCACATATTGTACATCCCTTTACTACCACACCTCACCACACCACACTCTGTCACACCTTACCACACCACCACCACATATTGTACATCTCTTTACTACCACACCACACCACACACACCTTACCACACCACCACCACCACATATTGTACATCTCTTTACTACCACACCACATCACACCACACTCTGTCACACCTTACCACACCATCACCACATATAAGAACATAAGAACATAAGAAAATGGGAGTCTGCAGAAAGCCGATTGGCCTAAGCAAGGCAGATCCCTGTCCCACACAACCCCAGTTCAATTACAAAGCCCAATTATAGGCTCAACACTCTAATACCCTGAGGATCATCTTACCAAAACGGTTAGAGATTAACACAGGATTATGGGGGTATGCAGAGTGCTGATTGGCCCAACCCGGCTGATCCCCCTTCACACCCAACCCTTCTCGTCCATATGCTTATCCAATTTTATCTTAAAGCTCCCTACCGTTTTAGACCCCACTATAGCACTTGGTAGTCCATTCCACCCATCTACAACTCTGTTACCAAACCAATATTTGCCTATATCTTTTCTGAAACGAAATTTATCTAATTTGAAACCATTGGTACGAGTTCTTTCGCTATCACTGAGCTTTAGTACATTTGTCATGTCCCTTTTGTTAATCCCACTAACCCACTTGAACACCTCTATCATATCCCCTCTAACTCTGCGTCTCTCTAACGAATGTAAACCTAATTTCTTCAACCTTTCTTCATACGAAAGATTTCTAATATTATGGATCATTTTTGTCATTCTACGCTGTACTCTCTCCAATGAATCTATGTCCATTCTGTAATAAGGACACCAAAATTGGACAGCATAATCCATATGGGGTCTCACTAATGACAAGTAAAGTTTTAAGATAACATCAGCAGTTCTGTTACTCACACTCCTAGAGATGAACCCGAGAATCCTGTTTGCCTTATTACGAACGCTTATACACTGTTTTCTAGGCTTCAAATCATTGCTAACAAACACACCTAGATCTTTCTCACAGTCTGAATTTTATAATTCTAAATTAGCTAGTTTATATTTAACATTTGTATGCATCTTCCCTATCTTTAATACCTTGCATTTGTCAATGTTAAACTTCATCTGCCAATTTACTGACCATTCATGTAAGGTATCTAGATCCCTTTGGAGGCACTCTATATCGCTATCTGAATCAATTGATCTCCCCATTTTAGTATCGTCTGCGAATTTACTTATCCTACTAGTTATACCTAAATCTAGGTCATTTATGTATATAAGAAACAACAGGGGACCTAATACCGATCCCTGGGGGACACCACTTTTGACTGCTCCCCACTCTGACTTGGTACCATTTATGCTGACTCTGTTTCCTACCAATTAGCCATGACCTAATCCATCCCAACAACGATCCTCCTATTCCATGTGCCTCAACCTTTCTCATCAATCTCTCATGAGGGACTCTGTCGAAAGCTTTACTGAAATCTAAATAAATAATATCATATGACTTGTCACTATCTACTGCTTCATATACCTCTGAGAAAAAGCTAAGCAAATTAGTAAGGCAAGAACGTCCCTGAGTGAATCCATGCTGAGAAGAATTTATTAAGTTAAATTTTACTAAGTGGCTTCTAATTTTCCTAGCAATAATAGACTCTAGCAACTTTCCTATGATTGATGTGAGACTAATGGGACGGTAATTGGATGTTATCGATTTATCACATTTTTTGAAGATCGGAACTACATTTGCAAGCTTCCAAGCTTCTGGAACTAAACCTGTTTCTAAAGACTTGTTAAATAAAAATGCTGATGGGCTACTTAACTCATCTCTGCATTCTTTTTAATACTCTAGCATATACCTCGTCAGGACCAGGCGATTTTTGAGGTTTCAGTCTGTCAATTTCCTTAAGCACATCATTTCTACTTATACTAACTGTACTTAACATATTTTCTATACTATCACTATATACCATATTGACTTCTGGAATCTGTGCCAAATTTTCATTAGTGAAAACGGAAAGAAACTGACTATTTAATGTACTGCACATTTCTAAATCATTTTCTGTTATTTCTCCTATTGAAGTTTTTAGGGGGCCTATTACATCTCTAACTTTAGATTTATATAGTTGGTAAAAAGCTTTAGGGTTATTTTTTGAGTCACTGGCTATCCTTATTTCATAATTTCTTTTTGCTTTCCTGATTTCCTTTTTAACCTGTCTTGATAGAGTCTGATAGTATATATGTAGATAATTTTCGCCTTTCTTTATTTTTCTATATATTCCTTTCTTTTTTCCTATAAGATCTATTAGCTTATTAGTCATCCATTTTGGTTGGTTCTGCGGCGATCTAAATTTTATTTTAGGGATATATTTATGTTGAGCATTGTGGAGTGAAGCAATAAACTGGTTATATGTAGGTGGCAAGTTTAACTCTGGCATATCCTGACTTAATTGCTTAACAATAGGGTCCACCCTTAAGTCTCTTCTTAGCCCACCATAATCGGCTTTTCTGAAATCTGGGATAAGTGTCGTATTCTCTTTAGCATTCCCTGTCCATTGTATATTAAAATAAATAGATTTATGATCGCTATTTCCTAGGTGGTCACCAATCTCTACATCATTTATCATATGTTCATTGTTACTGAAAACTAAATCAAGAATATTAATACCTCTAGTTGGCGTATCTATGAATTGAAATAAAAACTATCTTGTACAACCTCAATAAACTCTACTGAATCGGAGTCGCCTATTTGGTGCTGCCAATCAATGTTCGGAAAATTAAAATCCCCCATAATGCACACATTGCTAAACCTTGATGCTATTTTAATTTCCTCCCATAACGATGTTCCGCCATTTCTACTCATATTAGGCGGTCTATATATAACTCCAATAACTATGGTCTCACTACCTTCGTTAACCTCTAACCAAACACTTTCATTATCATTATTTAGTCTAATACCTGATTTAATACAGCTTTTTAATGTACTCCTGACAAACACTGCTATACCCCCGCCCCTCCTACTTGTTCGGTCATATTTAAACAAACTATATCCTGGAATATCAAATTCTGCTAAAAAATGCCTAGATTCTGTATTAATCCACGTTTCAGTTAGCGCTATTATGTCTATATTTTCTGTGCTAACGAGTGCTCTAAGTTCGTTCATTTTGTTACATAAACTCCTACAATTTGTATAATATACCCTCAACCTATTACTTTTATTTGCAACTAATTTTCTATTGTTTTTAGCTAACTTATTATTTCCTGTTGAACTACTAGCTCTAGACGGAAATTCTACTCTATCAGTAATCTCATCTTTACTATCAGTTACATGTGTAGTGTTATCGATACTACTATTACACATCACTATATTCGCACTATCTTGACTGATTATTTCTATTTTACTCACTGGTTTGTCACATGACGTACCTGCTCCATATGGAGACAGTATTTTACTTACACACCCAGGTTTTTTTTAACGAAACTCCGCAACAATCTTGTCCAGTGAGCTGGCCAAGGTCGAAACTCCTAGTCGAGAAAGATGTACTCCATCCTGGGCATACAGTTCATCCTTACCATAGAAGTGGGTCCAGTTATCTAGGAATGGTATTGACTTTGCCTTGCAATACTTCTCCAGCCGGCTATTTACACCAATAGCCCTGGAGGACCATTCCTTCCGTACCCCTCTTCTTGGCAGGATACTGTGTACCACAGGAAATCCACCCTTCTCCTTGATCCTCTCCAGCATTTCCTGGTACTTGGTCAGCAACTCCTCAGTCCTGCATCTCCATATGTCATTGGATCCCGCGTTGATGAAGATGATGGGGTCCTCCCCACCCACTTCTAGGACACCATCCATCTTCTCTGCTACCCTCCCGACTCCGGCTCCAGGTAGGCAGACAACTTTACTAACATGAGTGTTAGTAGCCCCGTCAAGGTACCTAACCATTGAATCACCGACAATGAACTTAGCTTTTTTCCGTTGTCGGCGTGTAGCAGGAGTTGTAGCAGCAACAGCAGCAGACTTCCCCCCCTCCCCTCTCACTGCCTCGATGATCGCCACTTCCTCGCCATCACTCTCATCAGCCAAGGTGCTGAAGTTGATGTGGGTCTTGAGTGGCTGCCTTTTCAGCTTGCAGGCCGTTGCACTGGTTGACACCACTTTCCAAGGGGCTTCACGATCCCTGGGAACACTTCCGGTAGCCTCACACTTCTTCTCCGCCATAGCTAGTCTCAAGGCCAAATTTTCATCTTTGAGACACTGAATCTCCTGCTCCACACTCTCCAGTCTTTCTTGCAAAGCAAGACAAAGCTGGAGAGTATGGGAGGAGACAGCAGACTCATCAACAACAGCCATCACTAAGAAAGTTCACTAGGACCTCACTAAGGGTAAACAGGTTCACTAGCGGTCACTGGGGACGTCCGCACTGGTCAGGGGTCAGAGGGCAACTTGATAGTACGGCACATCTCTTTATCATCACACCACACCACACTCTGTCACACCTGGCCACACCATCACCACATATAGTAATCTCTTTATCACCACACTACCATACCACACCACACCTCACCACTAACCTGTCATGTTATCTGTTCATCCCTATACCTCACACCACCACCACCACATATAGTACATCTCTTCAACTACCACACCACAATTCACCACACTATCATGCCTCACCACACCACACCTCACCACACCACAAACCTGTCATATTATCTGTTCATCCCTATAACTATAGTGGATTACATTACCAATATACTGTATGTTACGTTACTTTCATCCCAGCATTTATATCCACACCTCACTCATGCAACTAACCTCATACCACCCACACCATGCCATAAAACTACACCAAGATATCCGAAGCCCCCCCCCCTTCTCCCCCACCCCTCAAAAAAAAAAAAAAAAAAAAAAAAAACGCACACACACACACACACACACACACACACCACACATGCCAGTCACACCTCTTCCTCGCCACACCACACCCCTCTCATACATTATTTTCCTACTCTCTCACTCCACCACTCACACCATGGCCAAATCTGTGTAATGCTGCACACACACACACAGCCCGTAGCCTAGTAGGTAGAGCTCTCGTCTCACACACGAGGGGTCGGGGGTTCAATCCCCGGCCGGGCGGAGACAAATTGGGCTTGTCTCCTTTCATGTGTTAGCCTCAGTTCACCTAGCTGTAAATAGGTACCTGGAATAAGTGGACGACGTTGTGACGTCCCATCTGGGGTTGGCAAAAATGGTACAAGGCGAGATGTGTATCATATGGTTCACCTAAGCTGATGGCTACCTAAGCCTTCGGGCGAGACGGTACCGTCTATAGTGAGAATGGTACCATACAGATCCACCCTAAGCCTTCGTTTCCGATGTCGCCAATTGGCTAAAATACAGACTACACACACATCCACAGCCATTCCAACGATACATATAACACCTACACATATAGGAGGCGGGAAATAACGAGCATGCTCACTCCCGCAATACAACTAGAGTAAGTACACACACACACACACACACACACACACACACACACACACATGCCAGTCACACCTCTTCCTCGCCACACCACACCCCTCTCATACATTATTTTCCTACTCTCTCACTCCACCACTCACACCATGGCCAAATCTGTGTAATGCTGCACACACACACACACACACACACACACACACACACACACACACACACACACACACACACAGCCCGTAGCCTAGTAGGTAGAGCTCTCGTCTTACACACGAGGGGTCGGGGGTTCAATCCCCGGCCGGGCGGAGACAAATTGGGCTTGTCTCCTTTCATGTGTTAGCCTCAGTTCACCTAGCTGTAAATAGGTACCTGGATTAAGTGGACGACGTTGTGACGTCCCATCTGGGGTTGGCAAAAATGGTACAAGGCGAGATGGGTATCATATGATTCACCTAAGCTGATGGCTACCTAAGCCTTCGGGCGAGACAGTACCGTCTATAGTGAGAATGGTACCATACAGATCCACCCTAAGCCTTCGTTTCCGATGTCGCCAATTGGCTAAAAATACAGACTACACACACATCCACAGCCATTCCAACGATACATATAACACCTACACATATAGGAGGCGGGAAATAACGAGCATGCTCACTCCCGCAATACAACTAGAGTAAGTACAACTAGAGTAAGTACACACACACACACACACACACACACACACACACACACACACACACACACACATGCTTTACGGTCACGGTGGCCGAGCGCGCTTAGTACTCTGTATTGGGAGCGCTAGCTCTGGTGTCGGGGGTTCAATCCCAGGCGCCGGCAGGGGAAGTTCTCTCAAAAAAACTTTCCCTGGCCGTGAAGGCAAGATCTGGGCGGATCGTCTCGGGGGACCCACAAAGTCTCCTGCCCTCGTCCTACTCCCTTGGGAGTATGTAGGCGCTCTCGTTAGCTGCCAGGATCAGTCTGTTGATCCATTAGGATAAGATCTAGGTTAAGTCTGTGTATTTTCAGCCCCATTGGCTGCCGGCTTGAAATAAACCGATTATTATTATTATTATTATGCCAGTCACACCTCTTCCTCGCCACACCACACCCCTCTCATACATTATTTTCCTACTCTCTCACTCCACCACTCACACCATGGCCAAATTTGTGTAATGCTGCACACACACACACACACACACACACACACACACACACACACACACACACACACACACACACACACACACACACACCACACCCACACACACACACACACACCACACATGCCAGTCACACCTCTTCCTCGCCACACCACACCCCTCTCATACATTATTTTCCTACTCTCTCACTCCACCACTCACACCATGGCCAAATCTGTGTAATGCTGCACACACACCACACACACACACACACACACACACACACACACACACACACACACACACACACACACACACACACACACACACACACACACACACACACACACACACTCACACACACACACACACACCACACACACACACACACACACACACACACACACACACACACCACACACACACACACACCACATGCCAGTCACACCTCTTCCTCGCCACACCACACCCCTCTCATACATTATTTTCCTACTCTCTCACTCCACCACTCACACCATGGCCAAATCTGTGTAATGCTGCACACACACACACACACACACACACACACACACACACACACACACACACACACACACACAGCCCGTAGCCTAGTAGGTAGAGCTCTCGTCTCACACACGAGGGGTCGGGGGTTCAATCCCCCGGCCGGGCGGAGACAAATTGGGCTTGTCTCCTTTCATGTGTTAGCCTCAGTTCACCTAGCTGTAAATAGGTACCTGGAATAAGTGGACGACGTTGTGACGTCCCATCTGGGGTTGGCAAAAATGGTACAAGGCGAGATGGGTATCATATGGTTCACCTAAGCTGATGGCTACCTAAGCCTTCGGGCGAGACGGTACCGTCTATAGTGAGAATGGTACCATACAGATCCACCCTAAGCCTTCGTTTCCGATGTCGCCAATTGGCTAAAAATACAGACTACACACACATCCACAGCCATTCCAACGATACATATAACACCTACACATATAGGAGGCGGGAAATAACGAGCATGCTCACTCCCGCAATACAACTAGAGTAAGTACAACTAGAGTAAGTACACACACACACACACCACACATGCCAGTCACACCTCTTCCTCGCCACACCACACCCCTCTCATACATTATTTTACTACTCTCTCACTCCACCACTCACACCATGGCCAAATCTGTATAATGCTGCACACACACACACACACACACACACACACACACACACACACACACACACACACACAGCCCGTAGCCTAGTAGGTAGAGCTCTCGTCTCACACACGAGGGGTCGGGGGTTCAATCCCCGGCCGGGCGGAGACAAATTGGGCTAGTCTCCTTTCATGTGTTAGCCTCAGTTCACCTAGCTGTAAATAGGTACCTGGAATAAGTGGACGACGTTGTGACGTCCCATCTGGGGTTGGCAAAAATGGTACAAGGCGAGATGGGTATCATATGGTTCACCTAAGCTGATGGCTACCTATGCCTTTGGGCGAGACGGTACCGTCTATAGTGAGAATGGTACCATACAGATCCACCCTAAGCCTTCGTTTCCGATGTCGCCAATTGGCTAAAAATACAGACTACACACACATCCACAGCCATTCCAACGATACATATAACACCTACACATATAGGAGGCGGGAAATAACGAGCATGCTCACTCCCGCAATACAACTAGAGTAAGTACACACACACACACACACACACACACACACACACACACACACACACACACCCGTCTATAGTGAGAATGGTACCATACAGATCCACCCTAAGCCTTCGTTTCCGATGTCGCCAATTGGCTAAATACAGACTACACACACATCCACAGCCATTCCAACAGTACATAAAACACTTAACATGCATTTCACGCAATACATTCCCAGTTAAGGAGGCGCGATAATAATGAGCTTAGCTCGCATTGCGTGGATTCCCCCTTGACGAACAAGTAACTGAGTAACGCCACACACACACACACACACACACACACCACACCACACCACACCACACACACACACCACACCACACACACACACCACACACACACACCACACACCACACACACACACACACACACACAGTCCGTAGCCTAGTAGGTAGAGCTCTCGTCTCACACACGAGGGGTCGGGGGTTCAATCCCCGGCCGGGCGGAGACAAATTGGGCTTGTCTCCTTTCATGTGTTAGCCTCAGTTCACCTAGCTGTAAATAGGTACCTGGAATAAGTGGACGACATTGTGACGTCCCATCTGGGGTTGGCAAAAATGGTGAGAATGGTACCATACAGATCCACCCTAAGCCTTCGTTTCCGATGTCGCCAATTGGCTAAAAATACAGACTACACACACATCCACAGCCATTCCAACGATACATATAACACCTACACATATAGGAGGCGGGAAATAACGAGCATGCTCACTCCCGCAATACAACTAGAGTAAGTACAACTAGAGTAAGTACACACACACCACACACACACACACCCCACACACATACACCCACACACCACACACACACACACACACACACACACACACACAGCCCGTAGCCTAGTAGGTAGCGCTCTCGTCTCACACACGAGGGGTCGGGGGTTCAATCCCCCGGCCGGGCGGAGACAAATTGGGCTTGTCTCCTTTCATGTGTTAGCCTCAGTTCACCTAGCTGTAAATAGGTACCTGGAATAAGTGGACGACGTTGTGACGTCCCATCTGGGGTTGGCAAAAATGGTACAAGGCGAGATGGGTATCATATGGTTCACCTAAGCTGATGGCTACCTAAGCCTTCGGGCGAGACGGTACCGTCTATAGTGAGAATGGTACCATACAGATCCACCCTAAGCCTTCGTTTCCGATGTCGCCAATTGGCTAAAAATACAGACTACACACACATCCACAGCCATTCCAACGATACATATAACACCTACACATATAGGAGGCGGGAAATAACGAGCATGCTCACTCCCGCAATACAACTAGAGTAAGTACAACTAGAGTAAGTACACACACACACACAGAGAAAGATAGATATAGAGAGAGAAACACACAATCCCCCTGTTAGGCCTCGGCATTTTGAGGATTGGCTAGCTAGGCCTAATAGGTACCGGTATTAAGGAAGATTAGGTCTGGCTTTTCTGGTCTCCCTTCTTCATGTTTAGCCCCATTCATTTTCAGATTTTATGACGTTTGGCCTATTAGTTTGGCGAATGTAAGACCTTTCGTCCCATTTCTTTGTCAATATTAAGAATTGTCGTGTCATTTAGGTTTCGTTTTTTTCTGGCGAGCGATAGCGAGCCTGTAATTTAAGAGAAAGTTTTCCTGTCGAAAAATGTACACATTTATCTTGAAGGAGGGTCTTGGACGGGTGTTTTTTTTAAGCTTAATGGAGGTCTAGCGAGGAAACTAAGAAATATAGGAATACAAAAATCAATAGGAGAAAACAAAAAAAGGCCCATCCCCCCTTAATTAAGGCAGATTAGGTCTCGCTTTGTGGCCCTCAACCAACTCGGTTTGGATATCTAGGTCACACAAAATTTATTTTTGGGTTTATACAGTATATACAGTATATGTTTACAATTTGTTTTATGTTTGAATAATATTAATATGATCTTATTATTATTATTATTATTTTTATTTTTATTATTATTATTATTATTTTTATTATTATTATTATTATTATTGTTATTATTATTGTTATTCTATCTATATCTATATGCTCAGGCCCAATCCCCATTTTGGGGGTAGCCGACTCAAGACAGAGCAAGAACAAGGAAAACACAAAAACATCATAAAACAAAAAATAAACACAGATAAAAAACACAAACTCTCACACATCCAGGTCACCCAGGAGAAGACCCAGAGACCAGGGTTACCAAGGTCGCTCCAGCACTCCCCCGGCCCCTGACCACCCGGAGAGGTTCCGATCTCGGCAGGCAGACATGCAGCGGAGCCAAAGCCACAAGCCCTCCCACCACACTTCCAGGCACACCCTTCATATTAATCGTCTCCCCGGGCCAGGCGCCTGATGGACTATTATCTAGTCCAACTTGCGCCCGACCCCTTACTCCAAATGACCACGTGTTCACTCAACTATTCACAAGCATTCTCCATTCACTCTTGTCCACCACCACTTCCCCTGCCTGATCTATAGTCATTCCTCTATCATCCAAAGCCTTTCTTACACAGTCTCTCCATCTCAATGGGGGTCTTCCTGCCCTTCTATCTCCCCTTGTATCTGACTCACATATTCTCTTTGTAAGCCTTTCATCTCCCATTCGTTCCACATGACCATACCAGCTCAGCACCCTTCTGTCCACTCTGGCTGACAAATGTTCCTGCTGCCCCACTCTCCTACGTATCTCTTCATTCCTCAATCTGTCTCTACGAGTAACTCCACACATACTCCTCAAGCAGCTCATCTCCATCACATCCAGCCCTCTTTTCTCCTTTTTCTTCAGAGCCCATGTCTCAGCCCCATACATCACTGTTGGCACAACAATTCCTTGATACAGTGCACTTTTTACTTTCACTCCGAGATTTCTCGTCTTCCACATACTTCCCATTGCTCCGAAAACCTTCCTTCCTTCACACACTCTCTGTTTTACCTCCACTTCCATACCTCCACTCCTGCTTATTGTTCCTCCTAGATATTTAAAACACTCTACTTGTTCCAATATTTCCCCATCCAGCCTCACATCTAGATTCACCCTATGCTCTCCCCTATTACACACCATTACTTTACTTTTATTGACGTTCACCTTCAGTTTCCTCCTTCCACAAACCACACCAAACTCTTTGACTACCTGCTGCAGTTTCTCATCAGAATCCGCCACCAATGCTGTGTCATCAGCGAACAGCAACTGATTCAACTCCCAATCTCTACCATTCTTTCCTACTAAACCCAATCCTCTTCCCATAGTTCTCCTTTTCACCTCCCTCACCACACCATCCATAAACATATTAAACAGCCATGGTGACATTACACAACCCTGTCGCAAACCTACCTTTACCTCAAACCATTCACTCAACTCACCATTTCCTACTCTCACACATGCTCTGCTCCCTTCATAAAAACTCTTAACTGCTTCTAACAAATTTCCTCCTATTTCATAAATCCTTAACACCTTCCACATTGCTTCACGGTCCACACGATCATACGCTTTTTCCAAGTCCATAAAAGCCCAAAATATCTCCTTATGCTTCTCTAAATACTTCTCGCATAACTGTCTTACTGCAAACATCTGATCCACGCACCCTCTTCCCCTCCTAAAACCGCACTGTTCTTCTCCTATTGCAACTTCCGTACACTTTATTATCCTCTCTATCAACACCCTGCCATACAGCTTTCCAACCACTGACAATAAACTAATACCTCTATAACTTGAACACTCCTGCCGATCTCCCTTCCCCTTGTACAACGGCACAATACATGCACTCTTCCAGTCTATTGGTACCATTGACACAGCAAAGCACACATTGAAAAGTCTCACCAACCAATCTATTATCACATCTCCACCCTTCTTTATACACTCCACAGCAATACCATCCAAACCTTCTGCTTTTCCCGCTCTCATTTGTTTCACTGCTTCTTTCACCTCATTTTCCTCAATCCTTTCATTCATTCCCTGCCACCTGGGTTATTATTATTATTATTATTATTGTTGTTATTATTATTATTGTTATTATTATTATTATTATTATTATTATTATTATTTTTATTATTATTATTATTTTTATTATTATTATTATTATTATTATTAGTAATGATAATATTACTAGTAGTATTGTATTATTTATTGTTTACCCTTAGAGGATTTCCCTGAGTTAAGGGGGTAGTGTTTTTTTGTTTTTTTTAGTACCGTAGATATTCATATAGTAATCTAATTTTTAGTTTCCTCGCTAGACCTCCATCGGGCTAAGAAAAACACCCCCAAGACTCCCTTCAAGATAAATTTGTATATTTTTCGGTAAACTGTCCCAGGTGAAGGCCGGTTCCTTTAAAATTACAGGCTAGCTATCGCTCGTCAGGAAAACAATGACTCCTAAATTGCACGAAAGGTCTTGTGACGCATGTCGAGTATGAGCATGCTGTACAGAACGCCCAGTCAGGCCCCACTCTCGCTAGGATCGTCAGGGCAGGAACTTTGGCTGTAGTCTGTGTAGAGTTTCCTAACTTAGTTTATGTGAGCCGTTGTACTATAAGTATTATAAATATGTATTTTGTTTTCTTTTAAGTCAACGAGTTCTATTTTAAATCATTATATATAAGTATTGTGTGTGGGAGATTTATATATATATAATGATGTGATGAGAGAGAGCGAGTTATGTAACGGAGGACAGTGTGCGCGCCACGAGGTGTGTAGGCCTCACTCCCTCCTCCCTCCTTCCCCCCTCCCTCCCCCCTCATCAAGCGCGTGGGAATCCTTTGTCGATCCCAGATTGAGAGAGAGAATGTGACGTCATGATTGCCGTTATGCTCGCTACGGGGCCGAGTATAAAAAGGGAGGTCTCGCCATTTTTAGATCAGAACTCATCAGGCAAAGCGACTTCTCATATCCCTTGCAACTATCCATATTCTTCCGACTGATGTGAACTTTCTCTACTCTCTGAACAGCCTATCTTCTTCTCTTCTCGTCCCTGTTTAACCTCCATGACCCCTTTGGTGCAGATTTAGTCAGCCAAAGTATTATCGCTTGAGTTCTCACGAGATAAGTGCCTGTTAGATAGCCTATTTTTGGAAGGGTTAACTAGAATAGGATTGATTGATGTTTGTTGCACTCGTATATGCATTTCCCTGTGTGCGATTATTCATGTTCCTGTTTTCTGCTGGTTTAGGCAATGCTAGACTGGGATAGGGTTTCTGAGTTGTGATTTCCTATGAGTACTAGGTTGCGGTTGAACCAGTACAATTGCAACGGAGACGTGGAACGCCTAGGTGGTCTTTCTGACTGTGTACCGTGGGAGTTTAGCACTGTGTTGCGAGTGAGGGCTTTTGCCTGTGCCACCCAACACTGTGCTATCTCATTTGCTTGACTTTGAGAGGATCGCCAGGAGAGAACCAGATACTAGTGATCTGGATCTCTCAAGAGAGCATCCCGTCAATTACCGTAATTTGGCCGCACAGTCTTAAGGACCTCGCTAGGCTACGAGCCGCTTGCTCAGCCATTGTCTCTTAACCTTAGATATCCCAGCTAGACTTTGCTCGACCAGCAGATACAGCATAGTATTGAAGCTTCTCCTTATGTATGTTATTGTTTATGCACTATTGATTTCATGTGTGGCACGCTTAGCTACTTCAGAGATTAGTGGCCCACGAGCACAATCTTAGTAGGCTATTGCCAGTGCATTGTCGGAGTACTTCTTCTTAATGTTTGCCATATCCTATTGCTTATTCTTATAATTCTTCTTATGTCAATTTAAAGCCTTTAATTACCAGTGAGTTATTCATTAAATTGCTGTTCAAAATCCGATACTTACTTCTTACGAGTATTCGAGAAGCATCTAACTTATCAGAAGATTCCTTGCTTGATGCTCGAGGACTATTGTTTAACGTAACGTAATAGTGCCGATCCGAAGTAGAGGGTGGAGGACTTCTTAAGTTCTTAGTTCAAGGGTGGATTACTTCGGCTTCGGCCAACACTATTCTTTAGTGTTGTAGTACTTTCTTCTTTGTTTGATTGTTGACCAGACTAGATAACTCCCGTCTTGTTATTAGTCTGTCGTGTGAAACGCTAGTACCGAGTTCTTGTATACCCCGTTATAGCAGATAGAACTCTGGAGGGTAGTGGCGTTTTTTGTTCGGCTGGCAGTACTCTGGGGTTGGGATCGTGTGTTTCCGTTGTGGCAGCGAGCCATACTCGAGTCCTGTGTAAGAGCCCTAGTGTACCCGAGTGCCCGGTCGTAACAAATGGCGACCTTGCTTAGGATTTTGTGAACAGTATAATTTTTTGCAGAGTTGTACAACATTTGTTTGTTCGTACTTTAGCGTACATATTGAAGAATATTTTTTTTTTTTTTGTAAGGCAATTAGGAGAGCATTTAAGAGACTCCAGTTAATTTAGTAATTAGTGCTTGCATAAGGGAGTTTAACACTTTTGTCTCGAGAATTTTTTGGTGAACTTCAGTATGTCGGGCCCTAGTACTGACGAGGAGCGAGAGATGCTAAGTGAGGAGGTGCCGTTAGTAACTAGTGAGGAGGATGCTAGACTTTTTGTGAGTAAGCAGTACCATGTGACGGAGGAGAGGCTGACTGGGGTGAATGTTTATGGCTTGCGCCTGATAGCCCAGGTTTTGGGCAGATCCAATGTAGCAGCGATGTCCAAGGGGGAGCTGATTTCCTGGGTGTTGCGTGGGCGACATGGGGTTTCGGAGGAGAGGGCGTTTGGGGGGGGTTCCTCCCCAGATCCCCTCTCACTCGACTCCCACAGTGCCGTCCACTCAGTTGCCGGAGGTTAGCACTCTCCCACAGAGGGATGAGCATTGGAAGATTGGAGTGCCCTCGGGCGGTGCGTATGGTGGTTCCCCAGTTCTTGCCCCCCCTCCTTCAGTAGTGGCAGCTCCCTCTTCCGGCCTGTCTCCTGAGATGATATTTAAACTCGAGCTTGCTAAGATGGAGAATGAGGCTAGGAAGCAGGAGATGGAGAATGAGTCTAGGAGGCATGAGAAGGAGATTGAGGCTGAGACTAGGAAGCAGGAGAAGGAGATTGAGGCTGAGATTAGGAGGCACGAGGCTGAGCTTAGGTACGACTCAGAGAAATATTGTGCTCAAATAGACTTAGATAAGACTCGTGCAGAGTCGACAGGGATTCGGATGGGCCGGGAGGGCCAAGTAAGAGAACAGTCCTTGTATCACTTAGTCAAATTGGTGCCGGCATTTAGTGAAACTGAAGTCACAGAATTTTTTAATCGTTTTGAGAAGAAGTGTAGGGAGCATAATTGGCCTGAAGAGAAGTGGGCAGCTCTGGTCTCCTCAAGACTTACGGGTAAGGGTCTGAAGGCTTATGATGCACTGCCTTTAGAGTCTTGCATTGACTACCCAGAATTGAAGAGAGCTGTCCTACGGGCATACGAGTTGCAACCAGAAACATATCGATTGAAGTTTCGGGGTGTTACAAAGACTAGGGAGGCGACCTTTCTTGAACATGCCCGGGACTTAAAAGATGCACTTACAAACTGGACACGTTCTGAGAAAGCTGAGACGGCCGAACAGTTGACTGAGCTGTTTCTGCTCGAGCAGTTTTATAAGTGTACAGGTGCAGAAATGACTTTAACTATTAAAGAAAAGAATCCAAAAACTCTACAGGAGGCAGCTGAGATGGCTGACCTCCGGCTATCATTAATTCGTGGGTGCGGGTCTGCCCAGCGTAGTGAGGCAGGTAACAAGGGGCGTGACGCCCCACCCCCCCGAGTTAGTAATATATCTTATGCAAACAAGTACAAGAGTTATGATACCAAGACTGACCACAAGACTAGCACCGTCCCATTTAAGAAGGGGCCGGGCCCTTCCCAGTACCAAGGGAAGCCCAAAGGGGAGTTAGAGTGTTATCAATGTCATAAAAAGGGGCACTTTGCAAGAGTCTGTCCTAGCAAACCACCTACAGCAGCTGTGTCTTTGGCCTGCAACATTGGTGTGTCTCTGAAGCCTTCTGAGTTTGCCCGGGGCAGTTCGTCAGAGGCTGAGGCACAGCCAATGCAGAAGCACCTGGGAGGCTCGAACCCTGCTCAGGATGTTTTTTGCGACCATAGAGGACGGGGTTGCGTGATGTGGGCGGGGCGCAAGCATGGAGTAGAGGTCTTGCGTGATACAGGTGCTTCCCAGACTTTGATGAAAAACTTGACTGGCTACCCTATAAATGCGGCTCGGGTGGTGGTGGTGCAGGGTATTAATGCAACTCGGTCATACCCGCTGGTGCGGTTGGAGTTGGAGGTGGATGGTGTGGCACGTGAATTGGATGTTGGGATTGTGGAGAAACTGCCAGTGGAGGGCGTCGACCTTCTTCTCGGCAACGACTTTGCAATGCCCGCTTCTGAGGTTCTACCCTTAGTCGTTGCCGAGAGGCCGGCCGACGTGAGTAGGGAAGAGCGAGAGTGGGTCGAGCGGTGCCAGGCACAACCCATGGCGTGTGCTGTCACCCGAGCTCGGGCAGCTAAAGTGTCACAGCCTAGTCCTCCGTCTTCAGACCAGCAGAGGAACGATCAACAGGAGGAGGCTAAAGCTGGAGTTGGTTTTAAGAGTTTTGACTCGGCGGCTCTCCTGGGTGATTCAGTATTAGCACCATTACTTAGTTCTGGAGTAGCCCCTGGGCCTGTCATCGAGAGTGACGAGGCTGGGCATGACGAGTCTCCACGACAGCAACGTTATGAACATCGAGAGAGACAGAGGGAGCAGCTCAGTATCGGGGAGGGTCATGCATTGCTCCGGGAGCAGTTAGATCGCTTGGCACCCTCAGATATACGTCGGTTGCAGCTGGAGGACCCTGAGCTCCAAACGTGTGCTAATGGAGCTGTGGAGCTCGACGAGGACGGTGATGCACAGCCGGGAGATTTTTTTTATTTAGATGGCATCCTGTATCGGCGTTTTCAAGACCCTAACCGTAGCTGGAAGATGGGGTCCGGGGTAGTGGACCAGTTGATGGTGCCGCGGGAGTGCAGGGATAGCCTACTGAGTTTGGCGCATGACACACCGCTGGCAGGACATTTGGGGGTAAGAAAAACGGTGGCGGCTTTGGGGAAGTTGTTTTGGTGGCCGGGGATGAAGTCTCATGTGCAGTCCTGGATAAACTCATGTGATATTTGTCAACGGGTCGGGAAACCAAACCAAGTTATTCCTAAAGCTCCGTTGCACCCTATTCCTGTAATTGGGCCACCTTTTAGTAAGATTGTTGTTGACATGGTTGGTCCCCTCCCTCCCACAAAGGCTGGTAATAAATTTTTGTTAACCATCATGGATGTTGCCACTAGATACCCCGATGCATACCCCATGAAAAACGGCATGGCTAAGACGGTAGTCAGTAACTTGTTGTGGTACTTTTCAAGGTACGGGTACCCGGAGGAGATTCAGTCTGATCAGGGGTCCAATTTCACCTCCAATCTCTTTAAGCAAACAATGCAACAGCATGGAATACGGGCGGTGGTATCGTCAGCGTATCACCCTGAGAGCCAAGGGGTGCTTGAGCGGTGGCATGCCACCCTTAAAAGCATGCTCAGGTGTTATTGTGCTGATAACGGAAGAGATTGGGATCTTGGATTGCCGTATGTACTGTTTGCTGCTCGGGAAGTGCCTGGTGAGAGCCTGGGATTTAGTCCAAACGAGCTGATTTTTGGACACCGAGTCAGGGGCCCCCTTAATATGCTGCGGGAAATTTGGGAAGGAACTGTGCCGCCTTGTTCCTTGTTGAAGTATGTGTTTGAAAGCCGTGAGCGCATGCTTAAGAGTCTGGAGATGGCAGGTCGGAATTTAACAGGGTCACAAGCTTTAATGAAGGACAGGTATGATCGCAAAGTGAAGCTCCGGGAGTTCATTGTGGGACAGGAGGTGTTGATTTTGTTGCCTTTGGTGGGTAACCCCCTTGTCGGCGAAGTATACTGGACCCTATAAAATTGTGGAGAAAATTTCGGACCTAGATTACCTTGTTGCCACTCCAGACAGGAGGAAGAAGAATCAGTTATGTCACGTGAACCTGATAAAAGAGTATGTGAGGCGCCCCTCTGAGCCTCTCACTGTCCCTGTGTTGGCTTGTTGCGGCCGTGGTGGAGAAGGAGAGGGGGACAGTCAAGCTTCAGAGGAGGATAGCTGGGATCACCATGTTTCAGCGGATCAGTGGGCGGGGAACTCGAGCCTAAGGGCTGACGAGGCTATAGCCCATTTGCCTGAGCCGCAATTTGAAGCTATCCGTCAGTTGCTCGGTTTATACCCCACTGTATTCGCTGAACATCCAGGCCTCACTACTCAGGCTATGCATGATGTTGACGTGGGGCACCATCTACCCTTTAAGTCAATCCCATACCGTGTGCCCCCCATAAAACTACCCCGCTCTGAGGGATGAGTTGGAGTATATGCTCGGTAGAGGGTTGATAGAGAAGGGCCGTTAAATGGACTTCCCCCGTAACACTGCAGCCTAAACCAGATGGCAAGGTACGCTTCTGTATTGATTTCCGTAGGCTAAACGGTTTGACTCCAACTAACCCATATCCTCTTCCTCGGGTTGATGATAGTGTTGATAAAATTGGTAATGCTCGGTTTTTGTCTAAAGTTGATTTAGTAAAAGGTTACTGGCAAGTACCTTTGTCCGAGCGTGCTAAAGAGGTATGTGGTTTTGTTGTGGACGGGAGTACCTACCAGTGCAATGTTGTGCCTGACGGACTTAAGAATGCACCAGCAACGTGTCAGAGCCTGATGAATGAAAGTGAAAAGGACAATGATGCGCTGGGGCATTTCGAGATCTATGTTCCAGCCTATGGTCCGGTCGGTGTAGTTTACCCAGATCATTACCCTCTCGAGATCTTGGACCAGTTTCACAATCGGAATATGAGGCTGACCAGGTGGTCACTAAGGTTATTGGTATATAACCTGGACATAAGCCATATTGCCGGTTGTGACAACGAGGTTGCATGTGGTCGTTCAGGGGGTATATGATCCTGGGTAGATTGACACACGGGTAGCCTCCTGCTTTAGTTTGAGTAGTATTTTGCGCTTGGTGCTTGTTGGCTCGCGGTTGTAGCCCAGCGTATTGGGTCGTAAAGCAGGATTGTTGAGCGTTTGGTATAGAAGAAAATAGGCTGCCCTTATAGTGCAGCCGGAAAAAAACATATTAAAATATAAAAATCATATAAAAACTCTTTCTTTTTGATATAGATAATTGTATAAGTTTGTCATAGCCTATAGTGTTTGAGTAGTCCACGAACTATCAAACGGCTGAGCTGCTGTAAGCTCGCTCTGGGAGCATGATATTATGTCTTTTACTATTGTTGGGAGGAGTTATGAAATGTGATTTTTTTTTTTTATAAGATGTGTTTTAGTGATAAACTCAGCGTTGTTTTAGTGCCATGCGGTCGCTGGGTGTGAGGGGTTTGATGGGGTTCTGTATATCAGATTTTAGCTCAGGGTTGAGCAAGTAAAATCTTGGGGGAGGTGTGACGCATGTCGAGTATGAGCATGCTGTACAGAACGCCCAGTCAGGCCCCACTCTCGCTAGGATCGTCAGGGCAGGAACTTTGGCTGTAGTCTGTGTAGAGTTTCCTAACTTAGTTTATGTGAGCCGTTGTACTATAAGTATTATAAATATGTATTTTGTTTTCTTTTAAGTCAACGAGTTCTATTTTAAATCATTATATATAAGTATTGTGTGTGGGAGATTTATATATATATAATGATGTGATGAGAGAGAGCGAGTTATGTAACGGAGGACAGTGTGCGCGCCACGAGGTGTGTAGGCCTCACTCCCTCCTCCCTCCTTCCCCCCTCCCTCCCCCCTCATCAAGCGCGTGGGAATCCTTTGTCGATCCCAGATTGAGAGAGAGAATGTGACGTCATGATTGCCGTTATGCTCGCTACGGGGCCGAGTATAAAAAGGGAGGTCTCGCCATTTTTAGATCAGAACTCATCAGGCAAAGCGACTTCTCATATCCCTTGCAACTATCCATATTCTTCCGACTGATGTGAACTTTCTCTACTCTCTGAACAGCCTATCTTCTTCTCTTCTCGTCCCTGTTTAACCTCCATGACCCCTTTGGTGCAGATTTAGTCAGCCAAAGTATTATCGCTTGAGTTCTCACGAGATAAGTGCCTGTTAGATAGCCTATTTTTGGAAGGGTTAACTAGAATAGGATTGATTGATGTTTGTTGCACTCGTATATGCATTTCCCTGTGTGCGATTATTCATGTTCCTGTTTTCTGCTGGTTTAGGCAATGCTAGACTGGGATAGGGTTTCTGAGTTGTGATTTCCTATGAGTACTAGGTTGCGGTTGAACCAGTACAATTGCAACGGAGACGTGGAACGCCTAGGTGGTCTTTCTGACTGTGTACCGTGGGAGTTTAGCACTGTGTTGCGAGTGAGGGCTTTTGCCTGTGCCACCCAACACTGTGCTATCTCATTTGCTTGACTTTGAGAGGATCGCCAGGAGAGAACCAGATACTAGTGATCTGGATCTCTCAAGAGAGCATCCCGTCAATTACCGTAATTTGGCCGCACAGTCTTAAGGACCTCGCTAGGCTACGAGCCGCTTGCTCAGCCATTGTCTCTTAACCTTAGATATCCCAGCTAGACTTTGCTCGACCAGCAGATACAGCATAGTATTGAAGCTTCTCCTTATGTATGTTATTGTTTATGCACTATTGATTTCATGTGTGGCACGCTTAGCTACTTCAGAGATTAGTGGCCCACGAGCACAATCTTAGTAGGCTATTGCCAGTGCATTGTCGGAGTACTTCTTCTTAATGTTTGCCATATCCTATTGCTTATTCTTATAATTCTTCTTATGTCAATTTAAAGCCTTTAATTACCAGTGAGTTATTCATTAAATTGCTGTTCAAAATCCGATACTTACTTCTTACGAGTATTCGAGAAGCATCTAACTTATCAGAAGATTCCTTGCTTGATGCTCGAGGACTATTGTTTAACGTAACGTAATAGTGCCGATCCGAAGTAGAGGGTGGAGGACTTCTTAAGTTCTTAGTTCAAGGGTGGATTACTTCGGCTTCGGCCAACACTATTCTTTAGTGTTGTAGTACTTTCTTCTTTGTTTGATTGTTGACCAGACTAGATAACTCCCGTCTTGTTATTAGTCTGTCGTGTGAAACGCTAGTACCGAGTTCTTGTATACCCCGTTATAGCAGATAGAACTCTGGAGGGTAGTGGCGTTTTTTGTTCGGCTGGCAGTACTCTGGGGTTGGGATCGTGTGTTTCCGTTGTGGCAGCGAGCCATACTCGAGTCCTGTGTAAGAGCCCTAGTGTACCCGAGTGCCCGGTCGTAACAGTCTTGATAGTGATAAAGAAATGGGTCGAACAGTTTTAAGATCGACGAACTAATGGACCGAACGTCTTAAAATCAGAACACTAATAGGGCTAAACATGAGGATGGAGAGGGACCAACAAATTAAACGACCAATCCCCCCTTAACACTGTTAAGGGGGTGACCTGCTGGCTGTTATTTCTGTCCTTTTCTCTCTTTCTCTGGCTTGTATCCATTCGGCCCCATTCAGCCAACTATTTTAAGACGTTTATCCCCATCTAGGTGTCGATTTCTTCCTGGCGAGCGATAGCGAGCCAGCATTATATGAAGAAATCCGGCTTCGCCGGAGACATTTTTCTATCGAAAAATGTACAAATTTAGCCTGCTGTCAAACAAAAATAAAAAATATGCTGGCTCGCTACCGCTCACCAGTTACAAAAATTTACACCTGGATGGGGATAAACGTCTTAAAACAGTAGGCTGAATGGGGCCAAATGGATACAAGCCAGAGAAAGATAGAAAAGGACAGTACAAAAACAGGTCACCCCCCCTTACCATTGCCGAGGTCATTGCAATACTTTGAAACCTGTTCGGCTGACTCGATGAACTCTGACAACCGGCTCAGAATTTCCTGATTATACAATACACCTAAATTGTAGTGAAATTTATTATAATTATGTAATCGGGTTTTCTGATCATCCTATTTTTGGGTTAGATCTGGAAGGTGAATATCATTTTTATTATTATTAGTTTTATTATTATTTGTATTCAGGTTTTATTAGTTTTATTAGTTTATTAGTTTATTAGTTTTATTAGTTTTATTAGTTTATTAGTTTATTAGTTTTATTATTATATGTATTCAGTGTATTCAGGTTTTATTAGTTTTATTATTATATGTATTCAGGTTTTATTAGTTTTATTATTATATGTATTCAGGTTTTATTAGTTTTATTAGTTTTATTATTATAATTATGTATTCAGGTTTTATTAGTTTTATTAGTTTTATTATTATATTATGTATTCAGGTTTTATTAGTTTTATTAGGTTATCATTATGTGTATTCAGGTTTTATTAGTTTATTAGTTTTATTAGTTTTATTATTATATGTATTCAGGTTTTATTAGTTTTATTATTATATGTATTCAGGTTTTATTAGTTTTATTATTATATGTATTCAGGTTTTGTTAGTTTTATTATTATATGTATTCAGGTTTTATTAGTTTTATTATTATATGTATTCAGGTTTTGTTAGTTTTATTATTATATGTATTCAGGTTTTATTAGTTTTATTATTATATGTATTCAGGTTTTATTAGTTTTATTATTATATGTATTCAGGTTTTATTAGTTTTATTATTATATGTATTCAGGTTTTATTAGTTTTATTATTATATGTATTCAGGTTTTGTTAGTTTTATTGTTATATGTATTCAGGTTTTATTAGTTTTATTATTATATGTATTCAGGTTTTATTAGTTTTATTATTATATGTATTCAGGTTTTGTTAGTTTTATTATTATATGTATTCAGGTTTTATTAGTTTATTAGTTTTATTAGTTTATTAGTTTTATTAGTTTTATCATTATGTGTATTCAGGTTTTATTAGTTTATTAGTTGTATTAGTTTTATCATTATTTGTATTAGGGTTTTCTATCATCATATTTGTTGATAGATCTGGAAGGTGAATATCCTATGTATTTGTTTCTGTGTGTGTGTGTGTGTGTTTTGTTTTTGTTTTTTGTTTTTTCTATGTGATTGAGAGAGGCAAAAGGCAGAACTGCCTATAGCGAGTGCCTCCCCCATAGTTGAAAGAGTGACAGGGCCAAACTCAAGGGACGTTCGAGCCAAAATGCCTGGACACACGGAGTTTGAAGCAATTTAAGTCATAGGAAGAGGGAAAGACTGATTCTGGGAGAGAGTTCCAGAGCTCAGCTGTTGAGTAGAAGAAAGTTTGAGAGTAACGTTTCACTCTTGGGTTGGAGAGTTGCACAGAGTAGGGGTGGGATTGAGTTGTGTGTGTGTGTGTGTGTGTGTGTGTGTGTGTGTGTTTTTTTTTTTTTACTGGTATACCTTGATTACCTAGACAATTGACAGTGAATTTTGAAGGGGTGTGGTGATCTTCGGGTGTGTGGGGGACAAAAGGTTAATTGCACCATTGTTTATATAGAGTATATTGTATTGTATATTGGCAGTTCGTGGGTAAAACAGATCTTGGACACCTGAAATTTTAACTTGCTCCTGGGTGGGTTGAAGTTGTTAAGGATTTTTTTGTTTTGTCTTTTCTGAATGTCCTTCGCCCTCATGTTTAGCCCCATTAGTATTGAGATTTTAAGACGTTCGTCCCATTAGTTTGGCGATTTTAAGACCTTTCGCCTCATTTCTTTGTCAATATTAGGACCTTTCGTGCCATGTAGGTGTCGAGTTTTTCCTGACGAGCGATAGCGAGCCTGTAAATTAGGAGGAACCGCCGACGTATTTCTATGAAAAATGTACAAATTAATTTTGGGGTTTGTTTGTGTAAGTTTGATGAAGGTCTAGCGAGGAAACGAAACACATAAATATATAAATAATTAGACCCCCAAAACTAACCACTGTCGCCTTAAGGGGAGGTATTTACTTTGTTCCCTAGACCTCCATCAAGCTTAAAATGATACCCCCTTGAGTCCCTTTCAAGATAAATGTGTACATTTTTCGGTAGAAAAATGTCCCGGCCGAAGGCCGGTTCCTCTTAAATTACAGGCTCGCTATCGCTCGCCAGGATAAAATCGATACCTAAATGGCACGAAAGGTCTTAAGATTGACAGAAATGGGACAAAAGTTCTTAAAATCACCAAACTAATGGGGCGAACGTCTTAGAATATCAAAAGCAATGGGGCTAAACATGAGGGAGAAAGGGGTAAAGAAAAAAATCCCTGAAGTGGAAATCTGCCCTTAACCCACACATATGGTTATACTGTTAAGGGGTGGTGACCTGCTTTGGGTTATTTCTGTCCTTTTCTCTCTTTCTCTGGCTTGTATCCATTCGGCCCCATTCAGCCAACTATTTTAAGACGTTTATCCCCATCTAGGTCTCGATTTCTTCCTGGCGAGCGATAGCGAGCCAGCATTATATGAAGACATCCGGCTTCGCCGGAGACATTTTTCTATCGAAAAATGTACAAATTTAGCCTGCTGTCAAACAAAAATAAAAAATATGCTGGCTCGCTACCGCTCACCAGTAAAAAAGAGACACCTGGATGGGGATAAACGTCTTAAAACAGTAGGCTGAATGGGGCCAAATGGATACAAGCCAGAGAAAGATAGAAAAGGACAGCACAAAAACAGGTGGTCACCCTTAACATAGGCTCATAATAATATGTGGGAGGAGAACCAATGTATAAGGCACAGAGGGAGGGGCCGCGCGAGTAGGCCTCTAGGGGTTGAAGGGGAGATATCCACTTGAGGGACTTTTTTCTTGACCCCCCTTCTCCCTCATGTCTAGCCCCATTGCTTTTGAAATTTTAAGACGTTCGCCCCATTAGTTTGGGGATTTTAAGAATTTCCGCCCCATTCTGTCAATTTTAAGACCTTTCGTGCCATTTAGGTGTCTATTTTTATATTGGCGAGCGATAGCGACCCTGTAATTTAAGGGTAATCGGCCTTCGGCCGGGACATTTTTCTACCGAAAAATGTACAAATTTATCTTAAAAGGGGTTCGAGGGGGTGAAATTTT
>JBAKBP010001007.1:0-161282 GCA_037953745.1 Lithodes maja
CTATTAAAACCATCACTTCTAATGCCAACTAAACTAACTTAACCTAGCAAATACGTAGCGAGATGTTTTCGCCCCCAGAAAGAATGCGTTCTTAGTGTTTGAACTCACACACTAAGAACGCCATCATTGCTGTGGGGGTGGGGTGGGGGGTGGGGGGGGGGGGGGGGTAAACCATATTTTGGACCTAAAATCATAACTATTGCATAAATTCAACAAATATTTTTTGACTGACGTTCGCATTCACGCAAATGTTTGTGTGAAATTTGGTGAAAATCCGTCCAACGGTCTAGGAGGAGTTCCGAGACAGACGGACGACGACGACAGACACTTTTTTTGTGTGGTACCCAGTATACGGGGGGGGGGGGGGGGGGGGGGGGCGATACCAAACTCTGCTTACGCAGAGTTGATAAATAGACCCCAAACATCACCACTGTCCCCTTAACCCGATCCCATCAACGAGTGACTATCTATAAACCCTTTCAATGGTGGTGACGTCTGTTTTGCCTTAGTTCTGCCCTACTTAGACGATTTTATGCAGCTTAAGAACAGTCTGTGGGAGTTAAGAGAGATAAATGAGAGGAATGGAGGTCTTGTGATTGTTACAGGCCCTTCGTAAGCATAATACAATAACCTAATAGTTGCCAGACTATAACGAGAAAGACGTCACCGGTACTGAAAGGGTTAACTATAGATGGCCTTGTTTTACCAATTACTCAAAGAACCACTTAATTAAGGGGAGATGGGCGTATTTATTTGCTCATTTATGGATCTTTATATTATGTTTTTAGTTTCCTCCCTAGATTTAAAGCTTAAACCCCCCCCCCCCCCCACACACACACACAAAAACGTCGCCTCCGACGGACCGGTTTGCCTCGGTCGGGGTCAAGTGTGACGGAGTAGGGGTCCAGTGTGACAGGATGGCTGTCCATCGCCGCCGTAGTATCTATAGGCGCCGCTCTACCTCCTATAGGCGCCGCTCGTCAGGAGCGTTGTCGCCAACCAGTTTGCGCGCTACGCCCTGGCGGCGTCATTTATCTCCCTTAGGTCTTGCATGGTTGCCACTCGACCCCGTCCAGTTGCCGTTAGGCGACGTGCCCGTCCATAGTGCCCGCCTTGGGCATCCCGTCCCTCGATCACCCTCGTTACTCGGCAGTGGTCTCCCCCTTCTATCGCCACTCAAGTCGTGGAGCGTCGGCACTTAATTCGGCATAGTGTGACACTTGCTTTAGAGACTGTATGTGAGGGGTGTTCTGACACTGGATCTTAAACAGGGTTGTAAGTCCAGTAACATCCCTCCTATGCTGTAGGTTGTTGAGGTTTGCTTCAGGTGGAGTAGGAGATTCGTTTTCTATTATTATTTGTGCTCTCCTCTGTACCTTGTCCAAGAGCTTCAAATATATATTTGCTGCACCTCCCCATGTGAGAAATGAATACTCCATTGCAGATCTGATTTGGGCTTTGTACAAAATCTCCTTTCCTTTTTTGTCTAACAGGCTTTTTTTTTTCCTGAGAGAAGTTAATTTTGCTGAAGGTTTTCCAGCAATGTTTTCTATGTGTTTTTTGAAATTCAACTTTTTATCATAGACGACACCTAGTATGTCAACCTCATTCTTTGAATTAATGATGCTCTCTCTGTCTCTCTCTCTCTCTCTCTCTCTCTCTCGGTATCATAATTGGGTGTCCTGCGGCCGCCCAAGTGACTGACGCAAATGGTGCCCTAAATCTCCTTCAGTGGAATGACTTGGTGTTGGGAAGTCGGGAGATAAGAGAACTTGGACTATAAATATGAGAGCAGTATGTGGGATGATGAAGAGAAAGGGGGGAGGGGATAGGGGGTGGAGAGATAAATGGAGGAGTTGGAATGGTGGTGATGGGGACGCAAGAAAAGAATGGTGGAGTTACGAGAAAGGTGGTGGTGGTGGCTATTGGGGAATGGAAGTAGTGATGAGAAGAGGGGAGGGGAGGGTGGTGGTGATGGGAAAGGGGGAGAGTGGTGGTGGTGGAGATAAAGGCAGGATGATGGTGGAGATTGGAGCAGGGTAGTGGTGGATATTGAGGGAGGGTAGTAATGGTGAGAGGAGAAGAGGGGAGGATGGTGGTGATGGGGAAGGGAGGGGAGAGTGGAGGTGGAGATAAAGGCAGGGTGGTGGTGGATATTGAGGGAGGGTAGTAATGGTGAGAGAAGAGGGGAGGATGGTGGTGATGGGGAAGGGAGGGGAGAGTGGTGGTGGTGGAGATAAAGGCAGGGTGGTGGTGGATATTGAAGGAAGGTGATATTGGTGAAAAAAGGTGGTGATGGAGAAGGAAAGGGAGAGTGATGATGGTGAAGAGATGTGGAAATTGTTTTCCTTAGATATAATCCCATTGGTGAGCTCTTCTAAGCTATTGTACAATTTGTACATACTTCGATATATGCACAAGATAAATGGCTTTAATATTAAGATAACTAAGTAATATTTAGAGATATATTCACAATGCCGTGAATCCTTGAATGGAGAATTAAACTCACATGGTAGTATAATGTGTTTATTATGACACGAAGAGGACTCCAGAGAAGAGTCGAAACTTGTCGTGTCATAATAAACACATTATATTACTACCATGTGGGTTTAATTATCCATCTAAGTAATATTTAGCTTAGTAGTGTTTTCATTATTTGTTTATTTTATAATAGTATTGCTTAATATATAAGGTTACTTTAAGTGAATATTATTATTATTATTTTTTCTTTCTATGTGATTGAGGGAGGCAAAAGGCATAACTGCCTATAGCGAGTGCCTCCCCCATAGTTGAAAGAGTGACAGGGCCAAAATCAAGGGACGTTCGAGCCAAAAATATATTGCCGATTAGCCACTCGTGTATTCATAATACTCTCACAGTATATGATTACTAGTAGAAGGTAGAAGAGGAAAAGGGGAAGAGATTCAAGAGAGAGAGAGAGAGAACAAGAAATGGATATTTGATTGATTGAAAATTAACACCTCGCCGCAACTACAAGCTAAATCATATAACACTAACAAATAAACCTGTGTAACCTAAAGACAAATATCATAAGAAAGTCCAGAATATAAATATATAGAAACACACAGGAGGGCTTAATTTACCATTCCAGAGGGCACACTAGCGCACACGAATTTCGCCCAGTAAACATCTAAAACTGAATAAGTAAATAGATGAATAAATACATTAATACACAAATAAAATACAAATATATTTAAAGAGCTGGGCTTGAGAGATCACGGAACGAGCTCAGTGCAACACTCCTGTGGGATGTCCAGTTGTCGCCTGGGGTGACGTTTTTTTTTTTTATGCTCTCCCATGCAGTCCCCTATAGTGATAGTACTGTTGCTTCAGGGTCTCTTGAGGTCATACGATAAGGAAGAGATCAGGTCAGTTCAGTATTTTACTTCGAGGTCTCCGTGAGCCACCACAAAGAAGAGATTAGGCTAGGTCTATATCTGCATTTGTGGTCGATTGTCACCACTCTCTTTTTCTCCAAGTACCTCTTCTGTTTATCTAAATCTTCATTCCCTTTACTACCCAACCACTGTCTTTACACTTTCTTCTTCTCTTCAACAGCTAGTGTTACCTCATCAGTCTACCAGTAGTTAACAATATAAAATACAACAGAAATGATATAGGTCGTTGTATAAGTTTTGAGCATCCACGTGGACTTGGGCTACGCCTGGTAATTGTACTGTACCACGTGGCTATCTGTAGTTATGGAGTGAATTAATTACGTGGTATCTTAGATGAAATACATGCTGATAGTTATTTAGTTAGAATTATATCTCGACGATTACTACTAAGAAAATTTGTAATTTATGCACTAGATGAGTTTACTATTATACAAGAACTTTTCACGACTTGGACTTTACACTTCACACTAGTTTCTCGTTCTTTATCATCTCGACTTTGGCTATTTTCTATATTCAACGCGAGTTGTCCTTATAGACTTAGTTTTCTTTCACAGAAATACATATAAGAACATAAGAACATAAGACAATGGGAGTCTGCAGAAAGCCGATTGGCCTAAGCAAGGCAGATCCCTGTCCCACACAACCCCAATTACAAAGCCCAATTATAGGCTCAACACTCTAATACCCTGAGGATCATCTTACCAAAACGGTTAGAGATTAACGCAGGATTACGGGGGTCTGCAGAGCGCTGATTGGCCCAACCCTGCTGATCCCCCTTCACACCCAACCCTTCTCGTCCATAGGCTTATCCAATTTTATCTTAAAGCTCCCTATCGTTTTTAATCCCACTATAGCACTTGGTAGTCCATTCCACCCATCTACAACTCTGTTACCAAACCAATATTTGCCTATATCTTTTCTGAAACGAAATTTATCTAATTTGAAACCATTGGTACGAGTTCTTTCGCTATCACTGAGCTTTAGTACATTTGTCATGTCCCCTTTGTTAATCCCACTAACCCACTTGAACACCTCTATCATATCCCCTCTAACTCTGCGTCTCTCTAACGAATGTAAGCCTAATTTCTTCAACCTTTCTTTATACGGAAGATTTCTAATATTATGGATCATTTTTGTCATTCTACGTTGTACTCTCTCCAATGAATCTATGTCCATTCTGTAATAAGGACACCAAAATTGAACAGCATAATCCATATGGGGTCTCACTAATGACAAGTAAAGTTTTAAGATAACATCAGCAGTTCTGTTACTCACACTCCTTGAGATGAACCCGAGAATCTTGTTTGCCTTGTTTCGAACGCTTATACACTGTTGTCTAGGCTTCAAATCATTGCTAACAAACACACCTAGATCTTTCTCACAATTCGAGTTTTCTAATTCCACATTAGCTAGTTTATATTTAACATTTGTATGCATCTTCCCTATCTTTAATACCTTGCATTTGTCAATGTTAAACTTCATCTGCCAATTTACTGACCATTCGTGTAAGGTATCTAGATCCCTTTGGAGGCACTCTATATCTCTATCTGAATCAATTGTTCTCCCCATTTTGGTATCGTCTGCAAATTTACTTATCCTACTAGTTATACCTAAATCAAGGTCATTTATGTATATAACAAACAACAGAGGACCTAATACAGATCCCTGGGGGACACCACTTTTGACTGCTCCCCATTCTGACTTCGTACCATTTATGCTGACTCTCTGCTTCCTACCAATATCACGAATGAGTATAAATATATGTTTCCACAAGTGTTGGAATGGTGAAGCTAAATAGTTATATTATACTCTCAACTACGTCGGCACGGAAAAGGTACGATCGATCGTAGTAGGTATAATATATAATATAATCAGGCAAGGATAGAGGATGTGTTGTGCTACCTTATGGGTTTTTACGCACTTTAACAAAGGAGGGACTCTGTGAAAAGAGACGGATTTACACTTATTCAAACACATATATTTTCCTGGGGTCGAGGGTGGTGCGACATAACTTTCTTTATCTTGACGGGTTGGGGAGGTATCACGGACGGGTTTCTTGCTGCTCACAGGGACCTGATATTTTCTTGTTTCTCTGTCCTTAGACTTGATGGTGAGAGGTATCAAACCACAATCACAAGGAGGCCTTGTACCACTCTTAGCAGCAGGCACTGTAGAGGTGATACTCAGGAACGAGCTTACACTGGTCGGCTGCACAATTCACTAAACTAGTTTCGAGCATAGAGGTACGGTACTAGTTTTGGACTTAGGAGGAGACCTAGTTTTGTACAGTACATAGGTTTAGATCCAGTTAAGTGACCTGGAGAACGATCTTCAAGCCTCGTGTGGGAGAAGGGATTCCTCTAACTTTTTCTACCATAGTTACTACTATTACTGGTAGATCGGGATCTTCTCCTAATGCAGCAAGGTCGTGAATGGTTTCCATTTCTCCATTTTGCTCCTGGGTGAGCACCTAGGTATGAAGAGGTGGGCCGGCCAGAGCCCTCCTGGTAGGAATTCTTCATAGGGACGGCTCGTGGGTGACTCATAAATTAGCCTCATGTATTCTGTTATGCTCTCTCTGTTGTTTGTGGTGTTATTGCTAGTTATGGCTGATGTTGTTGTGGTAGTTGTAGGGGTTGCTTCTAGCGCAGCTAATCTTACACTGGGCAGTACAATTATCCCATCCGATACTTTGGTTTTCATCATGGTATTTTTACTTAATTATTATTAGAAATGTTGGTAATACTGACCATTTTCAATAAATATACATTTAGTTTGCCCCCTAAGGTAAAAAGAATCTTCTCATATTCCCTTCCAGCTGAAAATGCCCCCAGACCTACCTTCAAGCTAAACTCATACAATTTGCATTATCAAAAACTCCTGGTCAAAGGCTGGTACCCCCTACTTTTCTGCACACCGAGAAAGTAATCGATACTTGAATGGGTCGAAATATCTTATCATCGTTAAACGGGGAGGAGGATTGGGTATCCAAAATCACCAGCCGCGGAGAGATTGGGTTAAGGTGTATATTTTAGTTTGCTCCTTAGACCTCTATTAAGGTTAACAACAAAGAAGGACATTTTTAAATAATCCCCTTGACCTCCGTCCGAAATAAATGTATTCACTTTGCGGTAGAATAATGTCCAGCCAAAGCCTGGTTCCTCCTAAATTACAGGCTCGCTATCGCTCGCCAGGTACAAATCGACACCTAAATGGCACGAAAGGTCTTAACATTGACAGAAATGGGGCTAAAGGTCTTAAAACCGCCAAACTAATGGGGCGGACGTCTTTAAATCTTAAAACAAATGGGGCTAGCATGAAGGAGAAGGGGATCCAGAAAGAAAACTTAAGTGAAATTCTCCCCTTAAATGGTTAACGTATAACAGTTCTGGCGAGGCGGGTTGGGTGGTCCAGACATTTATTAGGGTTTATGAGGTGGACATTTTAGCCTTCCTTCCGGTGGCTGGCTCAACAATGGCATATTACTGAAGTTTGAATGGATTTATACTCTACTCTACCGCTATTTTACATTTACGAGGACGACCATTGTCACTTGTTGTACCCTAATCTGACGTAATCTAACCAAGGTAAACAAAAATAAAGATACAAATAAAAATAACTGTCTAAATGTTCTCTTTGACTCCCACAAATTGTTTATAAATTGAATCAATCGCCTTATTATAACCATAATTAAATGTGAAATAACGTTATCGGTACTCGAGGTGTTGACCAGAACATTTATAAGTACAGTACGTCAGTTATATTGAGTTGAGGATAGGTTACATAAAGTTAGGTTAGGTTAGATTAGGTGAGGTTAGTTTACGTTAGGCTAGGCTAGGTTACGTTACGTTAGGTTAGGTTAAGTGAGGTTCGGTTACGTTAAGGTTAGGTTAGATTAGGTGAGGTTAGTTTACGTTAGGTTAGGCTAGGTTACGTTACGCTAGGTTAGGTTAAGTGAGGTTCGGTTACGTTAAGGTTAGGTTAGATTAGGTGAGGTTAGTTTACGTTAGGTTAGGTTAGGCTAGGTTACGTTACGCTAGGTTAGGTTAAGTGAGGTTCGGTTACGTTAAGGTTAGGTTAGATTAGGTGAGGTTAGTTTACGTTAGGTTAGGTTAGGCTAGGTTACGTTACGCTAGGTTAGGTTAAGTGAGGTTCGGTTACCTTAAGGTTAGGTTAGATTAGGTGAGGTTAGTTTACGTTAGGTTAGGTTAGGCTAGGTTACGTTACGCTAGGTTAGGTTAAGTGAGGTTCGGTTACGTTAAGGTTAGGTTAGATTAGGTGAGGTTAGTTTACGTTAGGTTAGGTTAGGGTAGGTTACGTTACGCTAGGTTAGGTTAAGTGAGGTTCGGTTACGTTAAGGTTAGGTTAGATTAGGTGAGGTTAGTTTACGTTAGGTTAGGTTAGGCTAGGTTATGTTACGCTAGGTTAGGTTAAGTGAGGTTCGGTTACGTTAAGGTTAGGTTAGATTAGGTGAGGTTAGTTTACGTTAGGTTAGGTTAGGCTAGGTTACGTTACGCTAGGTTAGGTTAAGTGAGGTTCGGTTACGTTAAGGTTAGGTTAGATTAGGTGAGGTTAGTTTACGTTAGGTTAGGTTAGGCTAGGTTACGTTACGCTAGGTTAGGTTAAGTGAGGTTCGGTTACGTTAAGGTTAGGTTAGATTAGGTGAGGTTAGTTTACGTTAGGTTAGGTTAGGCTAGGTTACGTTACGCTAGGTTAGGTTAAGTGAGGTTCGGTTACGTTAAGGTTAGGTTAGATTAGGTGAGGTTAGTTTACGTTAGGTTAGGTTAGGCTAGGTTACGTTACGCTAGGTTAGGTTAAGTGAGGTTCGGTTACGTTAAGGTTAGGTTAGAGTAGATGAGGTTAGTTTACGTTAGGTTAGGTTAGGCTAGGTTACGTTATGCTAGGTTAGGTTAAGTGAGGTTCGGTTACGTTAAGGTTAGGTTAGATTAGGTGAGGTTAGTTTACGTTAGGTTAGGTTAGGCTAGGTTACGTTACGCTAGGTTAGGTTAAGTGAGGTTCGGTTAAGTTAGGTTAGCGTTTGTTAATTATACCCTGTAGGTGAGGTTATGCTTCGCTAGGTTAGGTTAAGTGAGGTTCGGTTAAGTTAGGTTAGCGTTTGTTAATTATACCCTGTAGGTGAGGTTATGCTTCGCTAGGTTAGGTTAAGTGAGGTTCGGTTAAGTTAGGTTAGCGTTTGTTAATTATACCCTGTAGGTGAGGTTATGCTTCGCTAGGTTAGGTTAAGTGAGGTTCGGTTAAGTTAGGTTAGCGTATGTTAATTATACCCTGTAGGTGAGGTTACGCTTCGCTAGGTTAGGTTAAGTGAGGTTCGGTTACGTTAAGGTTAGCGTTTGTTAATTATACCCTGTAGGTGAGGTTATGCTTCGCTAGGTTAGGTTAAGTGAGGTTCGGTTAAGTTAGGTTAGCGTTTGTTAATTATACCCTGTAGGTGAGGTTATGCTTCGCTAGGTTAGGTTAAGTGAGGTTCGGTTAAGTTAGGTTAGCGTTTGTTAATTATACCCTGTAGGTGAGGTTATGCTTCGCTAGGTCAAGTATGGGTAATTTATTTTATGAAGTGATATACTAGGTAAGGTTAGACTAGGATATGTTACCATGATCAAATTGATCATCTTAGTAAATATAGAGTAATGCGAGTGTAGCAACCCATCCAAGCTTGTGGAATATGCAGCCCGGGGTCAAGTTTACATATTGGACCATCTCTCAGGGGTTATAATTATCTTTCTGGTTTAGGGAATCGCTATAAGTCAGAGGTCTCCACAATGTATATATATATATATATATATATATATATATATATATATATACTGTATATACAGGTATACAGTATATATTGCATTCTTCAATTGTTGTATTCACTTTTCGCCAAATTCATTAATCCTTTCTGTACCGATGACATCATGTTCATTATATTCTGGTAGCTGTTAGACGATTTCATTCAGCTTAGGAAGGATGTCTACCAATTAAAAGACTACAGACTATCTTAATACATTATTTTAGTTACCATTTAACCTTCCTAAGCTTCATAAAATTGTCTAAATGTAGCTAGCATTAAATTGAAAAGCCGTCGCTGGTACAAAAGGCGTCAATTGCCTCTGTATTTCCTATACATAGGAACATTTCCATAACCACCACCACTTCCATCCTGTCCTGGCCTTCCTCCTGGCTGCTGCGTATTTGTTTCCCATACGTTATTACTGCATTTCTTTGGTGCTGTAGTGTTTCCGAGTGAGCCCATACCTTACTCAGAGTGGACATTACTAGTGGCATATTAATATTGTCAAAATGTCATACCTTTGAACAACTGTTCAACATGACGCCATAGTTGAATTGTGTGGTGCACGACCTGTTCACCACACTCAACTACCAGAGTACAGTCGTTTACCAATAGTCACATTACAAAATATAAACTAGGATATATCTGAACAAAAAGCATATATAAATATATATATATATATAGTTATGAGTACTTCAGCAGTAGATTTTGGGCACTTAAACCTCCATATCAAAAGGAAAATAATTGACAGGGCGCCAGGCAACATCTATATTTTTCACATTTTCGGATAACCTTAAGCCATCATCAGGAACAACATTCCTAAAAATAAGTAATATACTATTAGAACAACGCAATTTGTAAAAAATATGGTGTATGATTATCGAATCTATCGAATCTGTATATATATATATATATATATATATATATATATATATATATATATACAGTATATATATATATATATATATATATATATATATATATATATATCAGTCAGTCCGTCGCGGCACTAGGGCTGTGCCGAACGGTCAGAGACCGCCTATCGTCCTCCCAATGCGTGGACTCTCTCTCAGAGCAGATGATGTGCTCAAAATCCCGTCCGACTATTGTCGGGCACCACAGGGGTGGCCATTATTCTCTCACCCGACATATGTCGGGCGCCACGGCTTGAGTGTTAAGGCATCAATCTCCTTATTTTCCAATGCAACTCTACCACGACCACCGCCGCAACAAAACCGAGATGGACCAAACACTATCTCTCCAATATTCTTCTTAATAAAGATTTCTTTCTATATACATGATATAATGTCTGTAAATACATAACACACTAAATAAATGTTCACTCATTCCCATACACCATTTCCTCAGGTTATATAATTTAAATAAATAAAGAATGTGTTCACCCATATAACCATATATTATACAGTATGCATTGTATATTTAAGAATGTTAATAACCGGAGCAATATTAAAAAACTATATATCTCATGACATTTTTTACCTCGAGAAGCTTTACCTGTGACTAATAATTAAATGGTAATATTACCTACCCGAACCAAGGTTTGGGAGGCAAAAATCGAGGCTAATGAGCACATGATTTCACGTTCTGTAATCTGTATGCAGCATCCCTAGCATCTCGATTTCGGAAGTACTTCCGTAGGGGCAAGCCATTCTCCCCTTCAAGTACCGATGGAGGTGTGTCCTGAGGACGAGCGAGGATACCTGTAGGAGAGTGTGTGTGTCTGTGTCTGGGACTCCCCCGGATTACGTCGGACTTGGTTACCACGCCTGACTAGATAAATCTTGGGCCACATCACCTATATTTCCATCCCAAAACTTAAGTGCTTCTCGTTGTATAAAGTGTTTGATTTAAATATTGCGAAGGGTGATTAACCCCTAAAGAGCGGCGCCCGGCTATAGTCGGACAAGAGAACCAAGGACTATGTGGCGGGGCCCGGCTATAGTCGCATGAAATTTTGAGCACATTATCAGCTCTGAGAGAGAGACGAGCGGTAGGAGGAGCGTAGGTCGGCTCTGACCGTTCGGCACGGGTCCCGCGTGGCAACTGACGTCGCCTCCACACACATCCACACTCACTAACTTGCTACACAGGGAATTATGTAAGGAAATTACCGTATTTTAGCGATTTTGCCCTTCGGTTGCACGATCGTTGCAAGAGAACGCGTGGTCGTAGAAGCATTGGTTCTGGTGTCAATTTATGCCCTTTCAGGGATACATAATTGTATTACGCTCTGGCTCTTGTTTATGCATGAAAAAGAGCACGGAAATAAGCTCGTTTAGGGTAAAACCACCCGCTTGGCAGGTAGTAGAAGTTACCGCCTAGGCCGCTCGTTGAGTGTTAAGATAGGCAATGTTTCATTTAACGTAAAAATCAGAGATTGTCGATTCTCTTCTTAACCTCTAAGCTGCGCAGGTATGGTATTTAAAAGTGCCCGCGGTGCGAAGGTATACTGATTCATTCCTCACTAAAATCGTCAATTTACCATACATAAAATTAATACTTATCCATATGCACCTATTTTACTTTTAATATGAACATATGAACATGGGAAAGCATTAAAACAAGTGGTAACAGTAATTGGCTGGTGAAAATTGTATATCTTAGCCCCGCAGTCGCAATCTGGCCCAGCCCGGCGAGAGAGAGACACCCTCTCTCTCTCTCCTCTCTCGCATAGCACTGAGTAGCCAGGGGAGGGTTGGAGGGTCGGATTTACACTCCTTCACCTCCCTCTCTCTCTCCCACCCGTCCTCCCGTGAAAATACTCGATAAATATCGGGAATAATAGAGAAAATACCTGATAATTGAGGAGGGGGGGGGAGCACATGTGTAGGAGTGGTAGCAAGTAATGGAGGGAAATTATCTCACCTAAACACAAATTGCTTTTTTTTTTAGTGCCACTGGGGTGTTTTAAATGTTTTTTTTTTAGGCCTATGATCTTATGAGTCTTCCCGCAGCCGCCCAGTAGAACATCTTATGAGTCTTCCCTCAGCTTCTGGGTTAACTTGCTATCGCCCCTTATATTGAGAGAACATTATACACTCTATTTGCTGGAATTGATATATGTATAATTCTGTGAATATATCTCTTATATTCTATATTAGAGCTTTACATATGTTCGTTCGGGATATATATACAACGCGCTACATGTAATTGATTGTGAACACCCAGCAGATCTTAATATTGTTTATTGTTGGCTGGGTACGTGAACATAAAATAAGTGTATACAGAGAGAGTTCTTATCGTGTCTCGTAGAACTGTGTTAAAAGATCCCGCTCCCTGACCTCACCTTCAGTCCTAGTTTTTTTATTATTGGCTTAAATTCCAGTCAGTCTTACACCACGCTTAACCCTCAGCGAGGCGATGTTTAACCAAGCGTACTGGCTTGTTTAACTATTTCTCATTGAAATAAATTATTATTCAATATTGTAACTCCGTGAGTTTATTAAGATATATATCTTTTATTTTATGAATTAACATACAAGTTATTCAGACCTCAGTTGATATCCTAAATTCCATAGCAAATATCTATTGTGAGTACGCGTCGCAGTAACTTTGACCTACCTTGTCGGCTAATCCTTTAGTGGTTGCCAGTTACCTTCAGGATATAAATTATTTGTTGTTGAGACCAACCTCTCTGTGTTATTTATGTTGTGATTCTCTATTGACTTACTACGTTATTGATTTTACATATTTGATCCTCGTTTTCATCTTAATTCCAATTATTATATAAGGTGAATTAATAGTGATTTATACCAATTGTTTTGATCCATATTCCTTCAAGCTCATTTCTATATAGATGAGACTTGATTTATATCATATTTGTACCCTAGCTAAATAAGAAATAAAACGTGTGAACCGCAATTGTGTATTCTGTGACTTTGGGAGAGATTGATATCGTTATTGTATTATCCAAGCCAGTTCTGACCCAGTTGGTTAATTCAGGTTCTCAGCTTCACGATAGTGAAAATAACGAACCATTATAAATGCAGTAAAAATAATCTACTCTCATGACACTGGTGGCAGCGGTGTCTCAACACGGCATAACAACTTGGATTTACATATTCTCTCAATGTACCCATTTCACGAATCAACATGTCTGGTAAATCGCTCGAAATCATTTCTTTCAAGCAAGAAGATCACGATATTACTACCTATCTTGAAGTTGTGAAACCAGTCCTTGACATTGTATATAAGGACGATGATACCTCAAAGTCCATCGCTTGTTATGAAATTAGGCAGGCATATGTCCCTCGTGTCGGGTTACGTGCGTGATACTCTGTTATTGACCTGGGCTCAGTTCGAAAGTTATACCAAGGCAACTATTAACCCTTCTCTCGGGAAAATTCTCGCGAATATACAGTTTCAGTATGTCAAATTCTCAGGGAATCTCGACCACACTATTAGCCAGTTAAATCAATTGGTAGTTACAGCCTTTCCTACGGAGAATGCTGTCAAAAGGAAAGAAAGTGTGTTCAATGCATTGTTGAAAATTCTTCCCACAGCTGTGCGTGATCATTTCGCGATTTCAGAGCCCAAGGGTTATGATGAAGACATGCCTATAATCCGGCGTAATCTGGCATTGAAACAGACCCAGAAAGGTGACAAGCCCAATGACAAAATCGCCGCCATAAGCCGAAGCACTACTCAACCTCAAAATCCTGTAAATTACCCTACTACACTCCCATCTATGCGGCCAGAAGAAAAAATGGAGGAATGGGCGAGAGTCCGACACTCCGACTGGCCTCCTTGCAGCTCCAAATGTCCTCTAGTATCACTAAAGAAATAATTCGGGGCATTAATCAAGCGTCGTCATAAATTCCCACAATTCTGGGGTCAGATTCCGTGGATTAAGCCCCGACGCGTTGCCACAATAATTGAGGACGGAACTGCAGGGATCGAGGAGGTTCAAGAGGGAATAGAAACAGAGATAGTTGAAGTGGTGCCAGAGAGAACAGAAACTCAAGATAGCATGGATTTTTAGTCCGCCCCCGCCCACCAGTCGCCAAGCTGGCGGGGGCGGACAAACAATGACAAACCTCCCATTTCCAATCATCTCACTATAAATGGGGTAAAGACTAAACTTCTCATAGACACGGGAGCTTCCCGTTCTTGTTTTTTCTCCTCCTTTAACCTAAGAAGTGCGCATGGGGGGTATGAGACACCACACTCCTATACTGACGTATTTGAGCTGTTCCCATCACTAACATCGTTATTTTACCATAAATAGAATTAATACTTATCCATATGTGCCTATTATAGGTTGATTATAAAGGTATTAACCTGTTACAACAATAAAACAAGTGGAAACAGTGTTTGGATGGTCAAAATCGGCGATACAGGCCGGGAGTTACATAATGTATGGCTGAGGCAACCTCCCTGCCCTCCACCCCCCCCCCCCCCCCTTGTCTGGAGAGACACTGTTCCGCAATAGTCTCTCTCTCGCTCTTTCCCACGCTTGGTAACAGTGATGACAACGCCCTGCTACCAACTCGCTAATGTTAGCACAAAAATAAACCACAGAATAAGGGAATAACAGGGAAAATAGGTGATAACTGAAGGAGGAGAGGAAAGTGGGGAAGGAGGGGAGGTGGAGGAGTGATATTTGGCATGGCCCAGGGGCAAAAAAAAAAAAAAAAAATTGGGTGTTTTAAATGGATTTTTGTTTCCCCTTACTCTTAACCCGGCAAGCGCGATAGGCCTCACGGAAGGCTTCCTATAGGGAACGCGATAGGCCTCACGGAAGCAGGACCATAAAAAAAGCTTTCCAAAAAAAAAAAGGGCCTATCAAAAAAAAAAAATTTGTCTCTAGGTGAGATAATTCCCCTCCAGTACTCATCCATGTAAATCTCACCCACCCCCCTCCCCTCCTTCCCCACCTTATTCCCCCCTCCCTCCCCTCCTCAATTATCACCTATTTTCCCTCTTATTATCATCATTTATCGGTTATTTTTCTCTCCCGCGATAATGTAGCACAAGTGGGTTGCAGAAAAGATCGATATGTACCACACACACACCAGCCCAGACCGCCCCGCCGCCCTCAGTTACCTCACAGACAGCGAGAGAGGAGGGTTGACTGCAGCTCTCTCTCGCCTGACATTACGACCGGGTGGCCAATATCTTTGGTTTTCACCACCCAAATGCTTTTCCCACTTATTTTAGCACTCTTGAAGGTTCATATATACATCATATATGTAAAATAAAAGCATACCGAAAACAAATAATGGTCTATATTGTAAATATAACGAATTCTGTCAGAATCCAAGGCTAGAAATACACAAATAACTACCCTAGCTCCTAGGGCTATTTAGCGCTTAACAGGTTAAGAGTCTTCCCGCAGTCCGCCGGGGGAACTCTTAAGAGTCTCCCGGCAGTTCCCGGGTTAAATCAAATCAAAACTCTTTTGGCTCTCCTCAACCCTCCACCGTAGTATTAATCGAAGCAAATGGTGGCATTAATTCAAATTCATGTGAAACTGTCCCCCTTTATGTTAGCACTCCCGTTCAAGATCACGGACATACCATTCATTCATGATCTTCCCATCCAAAGAAACCCAATACGATGGATACCTAGGTTTTGACTTACCGACCTCCCTTAATGCCACTATTGATTGTAATCAGAGGGTTTTAAAGTTTGCCCCTCCTAACCAAAAAAAAAACAACGTACAGCCAGTCCTCTTACCTCAAATTCACATTAACCCTCTCCCTGCGGATGACGTTCTGGAACGTCCTGGCAATTTGAAGCAATTTACAGGCTTTAACCCTTGTCTAGCGGGGTGTTTTGGGCTCATTTGGGCATATTCAGGCCCTCCTGAATGATCAATCAAGTATCTGCATGAAAAGAAATGTATTCGGCAAAAAAATAGGCGCTAAAAGCTTCAAAATGAGACCAGAACGAGCTACGTAGCACTCATGGTTCTCTTGCAGTGGTGCCACGAACATGGGAGTTTAGCGTATAGCGGTATATTTTTCCCAGCTATGCTCACTACTGGCTACACTGCCGGCCTCTTGAGAACACAGGGAACATGAGTTAATGGGCGGCGGTAAGCCCTGGGAGTCGGCTGTCTGGCCCGCTGCGCTCCCGGCCATTTGCACTCGATTTTAACCCTTTAAAAGCCTTAATAATGCTCCTAACCTGCTGCAAATTGGTGCACGACTTAAGTCGAGCGCCGCCAATAAGGGGTTAAAAGTCTGAAAAAAACGTAAAAATCGAGAGTCAGTGGTCGGGAGCATGAGGGGACCACCTCCGACCCTCAGAGCAGCCAGCGGCCCACTGAGGTAGACTGTCTCTCGCGCAGGTCTCTCACTGCCTCTCACAACAGTGTTGCCAAGCGAGCGAGTGCTAACAAATAGCGGGTTTCCCGCGTTTCTATGGCACCGCTGCGGGTGAACCAGGCCACGTACGAGGCCCGTTCTGGTCTCATTTTGAAGCTATTTTCGCCTAGTTTTCGGAAGAATACAGTTCATTTAATGCAGATGCTTGATTAAACATTCAGGAGTGCCTGAATATGCCCTAAATAGCCCAAAACACCCCGCTGAGAAAGTGTTAAGAAAGACGTAACCCCTTAGTCCATTCATGTCAAACACGACAGACAAGCCATTTGTAACAATAAAACTACTCAGGCTGTTACCTCTAAATCCGTTGCGCTATCCCCTCACCACGAACAGTGGATTCCTATCATACCTACTCTATCTGGTGACGTCATCATCACCCCGAATCTCCAGAGTCCTTTCGATAGAGATTGCCATACTGCTCCAGCAGTTCCTGATAAATTAAATTGCATTAGAGTTGCAAATATTTCTGATCAGCTACTCACTTTGCCAAAAGGATTAGCTATTGGAGAGCTAGAAAATCACGATGAGGAACTTTCTTTACCTACTCATCAAGAAAACTCCCCTTCTCCTAAATTTCCTGACATTCCATCTCATCTCACTTCTCACCAGCAACTTGACCTACATAATTTAATGACTTCTATCTATCTATCTATTGTCTGACGCCGTGATCCCCGAAGGGGTGGCCACGAACGAACCGCCCCCATGCACCTCTGTCCCTAGTCAGTCGACACCCCTCTTCCCAACCAGCACCGCCTTCATCCATATACTTCCTCACTCCATCCTTCCACCTCTCCTTTGGTGCACCTCTCCCTCTCTGTCCTTCCACCTCTCTCTCGTACACCCTCTTAGTCATTCTCTCGCTTTCCATACGTTCCATATGGCCGAACCATCTCAAGTTGTTCCTTTTCACACTTTCCAGCACATCTACCTCCACAGCACACCTCCTTCTTACTTCCTCATTCGTCTGTCTATCCCTCCATGTAACTCTGCACACACTTCTCAAGTAACTCATTTCCACCTCTCTCACTCTTGGTCTGAGTCTCTTCCCGAACGTCCATGCTTCCCTTCCGTAAGTTAGTATCGGGAATACCACACTATCATGCAAGGACTTCTTCACTTCCATACTGACCACTCTATTTCTTGCTACTTCTTTCAACGTTCCTACAACCCTCTTCCCCTGTTGCACCCTCTCCCGCACTTCTTCATCCATAGTCCCATCTTTACTTAACACACTGCCCAGATACTTAAAAGAGCTGACAATCTCCATAGCCTGACCGTTCAACTTCACCTCACACTCGGTGATTTCACCCCTTTCAAAGACCATAACCTTGCTCTTCCCCGCATTTACCTTCAAATTCTGTTTTTTGCACACTGTTCCAAACTCATTTACCAGACCTTGCAACTCCCATGCATTATCGCTCATCAGAACTGTATCATCCGCAAACAGCAGTATAGGCAGCTTCCAATAATTTCCCTCCCTTTTCAGCGATACACCAACATCCACTGCTCTTCCTAGTATTTCTTTCATGACTCCATCCATATATACAGTAAACAACCATGAGGACATCACACACCCCTGTTTCAACCCAACATTCAGGTCAAAGAACTCGCTCTGCTCATTCTCCACACGTACTGCCGTCTTTGCACCCTCATACATGCTCTTCACTGTTTTCAGTAACTTGCCATCTACTCCGTATATTCTCAGTACTTTCCATGACTTCATTTCAAGATATATTTGCCACTTCCAGCCAAGACGTAGGGAAAACTACCTTGCTTCATCACAACATTCATACCGTAGGGCAACCCCTTAAGCAAGCCATTCGCCGGAAAAATCCTCTCCAGCGACAAGAAGAAGAAAAACCCAAGTAAAAGAAATGCTCGAAACTTGGGTTATCATATCATCCACCAGTCCTTGGTCCTTTCTCGTAGTATTAGTTACAAAGAAAGACGGCTCCACTTTATTTTGCATAGATTACAGGCAATTAAATGACGTAACCATCAAAGACGCAACCCCCCTTCCTCGCATTGACGATTCTCTAGATTCACTGCTAGGTGCGAAATGGTTCACTCACTACTCTAGACCTTCAGGCTGGGTATTGGCAAGTGCCAGTACTTCCAGAACATCAGCAAAAAACAGCCTTCGCCACTAGTCAAGGGCGACTTTATAAATTCACCGTGCTTCCTTTTGGCCTATGCAACAGTCCTGCTACTTTCTCCCGACTCATGGAGTCTGTATTGCAAGGCTTAACCTGAGAGACCTGCATAGCTTATTTAGATGACATCATTGTTTTTGTTAAAACTTGGGGCGAGCATATCCAACGCCTTAGCCAAGTCTTCCAGTGAATCCGGGAAGCAAATTTAAAACTCACGCCATCACAATGCATCCTAGCCCAAAAAGAAGTAAAATTCCTCGGTCACCTAGTCTCTGAGTAAGGAATAGCCCCTGACCCTGATAAACTCAGATCCATCAGTGCCATCAACCCCCCTACGAATGTCAAAGGAGTCAGGGCCTTTTTAGGTTTAGCCTCCTACTATCGCCGATTCGTAAAGAACTTTGCTACCATTGCCAAACCTCTTCATGATTTACCCAGGAAAGAATAGCCATTCCTGTGGACAACTTCACGCATTCAAGCATTTAATTCACTTAAAGATCTCCTTTTAGCCGCACCCGTTGTATCATTTCCTGATTACACCAAGCCCTTCCGCCTTTATACCGATGTGTCACAATTCGGTATTGGCGCCGTCCTCGGTCAAACTAGAAACGGGCCGGAGTACATAACATAATTGCCTGTGGCAGTAGAATCTTAAATCCAGCCGAAATGAACTACTCAGTCACCAAGCGAGAATCTTTAGGGATAATTTGGGCCCTTCAGTATTTTAAGGTGTATTTAGCCGGAGTCAAAGTAACCATCATAACCGACCATCACGCCCTCCAATGGGTACGAAAGTCAGATACCAAGAATTCCTTAACCGTTAGGTGGTGAGAATCTCTCGAGGAGTTTAATTTTGAAATACCTTACCGCCCTGGGAAACTCCACACTAATGCTGACGCCCTGTCTAGGCTCCCTCAAGCTTCACCTAACACCACTATCACCTCTTCACCTGATCTAGATTCACCCCCTCCGCATGTCACCTCTCCTCATGACATAATTTCACCTATCAAACACTCCACCTCACCCTCTGAACACACCCCAATTCCAGCCAGCCACCATCAAGATTCCACAGACCATGAACAACAGCACTTATTGCAACAATTCCAAACCCAGCAGAAACCTGAGTGGATGCCCCGTCAACTATTTTCACAACTTCAAAGACGAGGAGGCAATCTTTACACTCCAGACGGAAATGTTTTCCTCAGTTCCCCACCGCCTTGTCAACCATACAATCTTTGAACTTGCATAATGGCATCCATCTCGCTCAACACAAATTAGTTTCGACCTTTCAGCAGATTTACTGGACCCCCTCCTCCTATATCACTGTCAAAAAAGTCATTGAAGCATGCCGAGCCTGCGCCCTAGGCAAGGATCGAACTCGCACCCCAGGCCCATCTGGCAAACTCGTTGCTTCCAAGCCATGGCAATTATTAGCTGTTGACGTCATGGGACCCATGGAAGGTATCAAAGGGTTCAAATATATAATTACCTTCTTAGATACCTATTCTAAGTATGTAATCGCTTGTCCAGCAAAAGATCACAGTCGCCGAAGCCATGTTGCTATACGTTTTTCCGTATTTCGGACTCCCTGAAGCCATTGACTCTGACAATGCCCCCGAGTTTACCGGTCACATTTGGACCCAAATTTCACAGATGTTCGGATTTAAGATCAGTCATTCTTCCCCGTATTGGCCCCAGGGTAATTCTATCTGTGAACGGAGCCACCGTACCATTGCAAATCAGTTCAGGACCCGGTTGCAACAAATGAACACCACCGATTGGCCCAGTCAAGTCAAAATAGTGCAATGGGGAATAAACACCTGCCCTAAACAAGACGGGATATCCCCGCATGAGAGAGTTTTTGGGATTACCCCCCTCCTACTTCCATTACGTCACCTGTCTGCCCCCCCACGAGCCCTCGTCAAACTTCGACCAATCCTTAATGCACCTGAAAAATCAACTCAGACAACTTCAATACCTACAAGATCTGCACCCTGACGAAACTTCCAAAGTCAGCCCCCACCATGTAGGCGATCTTGCTATGATAGCTCACCTTCCTGTTCCTTCAATATTCAAACCCAGATACAAAGGACCATTTGAAATTCTCACCGTGCCAAACTGCTACCAGGTCACCGTCAATTATCATGGAGAATCCCGCACGTACCGCAACCGACACGATCGCCGTTATCAACCCATTGACGAGAATATAACTATGCTAGCTGACCCAGTCAATAATACTGCATGCCCTGTAATTGAAAATCAAAACCTTTGTGCCTCAGAATCACCCCTTCAACCCCCCATCTCCCCTTTTCCCATTCTACCAAAAACACCCATTCCTTCTCTGCATAGCTTACCTCCTGTCATTTCACCACCACCTTGACCTACATCGCACCACCTGAATCATCCCAACACTCTAGCACCCCCTTCTCACCCTCTGTCAGCTCTGCCCGCTCTGAACTTTAATCTACCAGTCAAACTTCCTCACACTCCTGCCTCTCCTCTATCTTCCAATTCCTCCGAAACTGACATTCCTATTTTTTCTCTTTCTCCCACTACTTCATACTTTTCCTTCATTTCCTCTTATTCCATCTCCTCATTCAATCTCCACTCTGCCTAAACAACCACTTCCTTCTTCTTTACCTAAACCTACCACCTCACAACCTGTTCCCACCTCTACATTTCACTCTACTACCCCTGTCACTAAATCTCCCCTCACTCACACTACCTAACACTCCGACTAGTTCAACCTCTCAAATTGCCAAACCCACACCGAAACCTCTCTCAAGAAGTTCAACCTCTATCTCACGTTCTACTTCCCCTATCACTAAATATCCACTCAGTCACCAAAACTCGACCACTCCGACCAATTCAACCTCTACACTTGCCAAAACCCCACAGAAAAACCTCTCAAATAGTTCAACCTCTACCTCTCTGAAAACTCCCAAGAAATCTCTTTCACAGTTTCCCTCACGCAACCTTCCACCTCAACCCCTAATAAACCCAGATGTAATCTCTCAACCCCCTTAACTCAACCTTCTTTACAACCCCCCTGCAGAAGATCTGGTCGGAGAGTGACACAGACGAAATGGTGGTCCCCAGCCATACACATCCCCAAACCCAGGAAGATGGTCCCCACCAACCTCAAACCTCCAAAACCTGCCACCCCGGATGTCGCCACACCGACCACACCCCCACCTATGCAGTCGGCAAACAACTGCCAGGTCCTAAGGTCACCCCCACAAACGCCTGATAAGCCTGCTAACCCGCCACTATCTCAGCTCCTCCCCACTATACCGGAGCACACAACCAGCCTCAACTCCTCCTCCAACCTCAGTCATAGTCCTGACCTAGCTTCAGCAACATCAGTCATGGAAATCACTAGGTTGACCATCTGCAGAAACCTCCATGACACTCCAATAACCACTACTGCCCAACTGATACACCAAGCAAAGATGTCAACCACACTTTCTCACCTCACCGTGTTCCGGGAGTGCCATGCCCCCACCGATGCCCATACAGTACTATGGCACCGATTCTTATGTGGTCTCACCATCGACCACCGAAATCAAGACTCCACAACCTATGTACTCCAGCCTCGGGGCCGAGACTTTGTTATAGACGAAGGAGGTGAAATAAAAGCCCAAGAAGAAAGGGCTCCTCAACAACAGCTGACAGAGTGCAGGATTGCAGCCATCAAAGGAAAACAAAAAAATAGAGAAGTTGACCCTCCTAAAGAAAGGGAAAAATAAATCAGTTACCCCTGTTCAAACCTCGACGTTCCCCCATACCTGTGCCTCCCCTAGGGCCCCCCAAAGGGTATCTGTTAATCCGGCCTCATTACCCCCTTCATCAAAAAGAAAATGGCCGATGTATCACCAAGAACCTGACCTGGATTATGACGAGGACATGTTTATGCAATTAAGGCATCAATCTCCTCCTTATTTTCCAATGCAACTTTACCAACCGCGCAACAACACCGAGATGGAGCAAACACTATCTCTCCAATATTCTTCTTAATAAAGATTTCTTTCCATAATATACACAATATAATGTCTGTAAATACATAACACACTAAATTAATTTTCACTCATTCCCATACACCATTTCCTCAGGTTATATAATTTTAATAAATAAAGAATGCGTTCACCCATATAACCATATATGCATTGTATTTTTAAGAATGTTAATAACCGGAGCAATATTAAAAAACTATATTTCTCATGACCATATTTACCTCGAGAAGCTTTACCCGTGACTAATAATTAAATAAAAATACTACCTACCCGAACCAAGGTTTGGGAGGCAAAAATCGAAGCTAATGAGCACACAATCTCATGATCTGTAATCTGTACACAACATCCCTAGGATCTCAATTTCGGAAGTACTTCCGTAGTGGTAAGCCATTCTCCCCTTAAAGTACCGACGGAGGTGTGTCCCGAGGACGAGCGAGGATACCTGTAGGAAAGTGTGTGTGTGTGTGTCTGGGACTCCCCCGGAATATGTCGGACTTGGTTACGACGCCTGACCAGATCTCTCTTGGGCCACGTCACCTATACTTCCATCCAAAAACTAAAGTTCTTCTCGTTGTATAAAGTGTTTGATTTAAAAATTGCGAAGGGTGATTAAGATATGCAGTGTTCCATTTAACGTAAATATCAGAGATTGTCGATTCTCTTCTTAACTTGCTATCGCCCCTCGTATTGAGAGAACATTGCACACTCTATTTGCAGGGATTGATATATGTATAATTCTGTGAATATATCTCTTATATTCTAGATCAGAGCTTTACATATATTCGTTCGGGATATATATACAACGCGCTACACGTAATTTATTGTGAACACCCAGCAGATCTTAATATTGTGTTTATTGTTTGCTGGGTATGTGAACATAAAATAAGTGTATACAGAGAGAGTTCTTATCGTGTCTCGTAGAACTGTGTTAAAAGATCCCGCTCCCTGACCTCACCTTCAGTCCTAGCTTTATTTATTATTGACTTAAATTCCAGTCAGTCCTACACCACGCTTAACCTTCAGCGAGGCGATGTTTAACCAAGCGTACTGGCTTGTTTATCTATTTCTCATTGAATTAAATTATTGTTCAATATTGTAACTCCTGTGAGTTTATTAAGATATATATCTTTTATTTTATGAATTAACGTACAAGTTATTCAGACCTCAGTTGATATCCTAATTTCCATAGCAAATATCTATTGTGAGTACGCGGGTCCGCAGTAACTTTGACCTACCTTGCCGCGCTAATCCTTTAGTGGTTGCCAGTTACCTTCAGGATATAAATTATTTGTTGTTGAGACCAACCTCTCTGTGTTATTTATGTTGTGATTCTCTATTGACTTACTACGTTATTGTTTTTACGTATTTGATCCTCGTGTTCATCTTTATTCCAATTATTATATAAAGTGAATTTATAGTGATTTATACCAATTGTTATGATACATATTCCTTCAAGCTCATTTCTATATAGATGAGACTTGCTTTATGTCATATTTGTACCTTAGCTAAATAAGAACTAAAACATGTGTACCGCAATTGTGTATTCTGGGACTTTGGGAGAGATTGATATCCTTATTGTATTATCCAAGCCAGTTCTGACCCAGTTGGTAAATTCAGGTTCTCAGCTTCACGATAGTGAAAATAACGAACCATTATAAATGTAGTGAAAATAATCTACTCGCATAACACTTCCCGTATTCAAAAGGTTATTACCATTGATACACTTGATACATCAGCATATCTTGAGGTGCATCTTCTGTCTTAAACCACACAGTAAAAAAAATTGATTTATAAAAACACAAAAATGGTGTTTTGAGAAACATTATACGTTTTTGGTGCGTTGCATTTAATAAGTGGAGGAGATGAGCAAGGTGTTTAAGGATGAGATCTGTGCAGCATGTGAGGAGGTGTGTGGAGTGAGGAGAAGAGGGAGGGGAGTGAAAGGTACAGCATGGTGGACAGAAGAGGTAAGAATAGCTGTGGAAGAAAGGAAGAAAGCATATAGAGAGTGGTTGGGTAGTAGAGGGAATGAAGTTTCGAGAGACGGAAACGAGCGAGGTACGTGGAGAGTAAGAGGGTGGTGAAAGAAAGTAAGAAAAGAGTAGATGAGGAATTTGGAAGGAATCTGAGCGTAAACTGGAGGGAGAGTAAGAAACTGTTCTGGAAAGAAGTCAAGAAAGATAGGGAAGGTAGCAAGGGAAACAGTAAGGGTGTGAAAGAAAAGGATGGGAGAATGCTAGCCGAGAAGCAAGAGAGAGTCGAAAGATGGAGGGAGTACTTCAATTAGTTGCTAAATGTAAGGAATGAAGAGCCAGCAAACATAGCTGGATATGGTATGGGAGGGAGAAGAAGAGAAATAGTGGAGGAGGAGGTGGGGATCAGGAGGTCAGAAGTGTGGGAAGCCATGAAAAGAGTGAAGTTGGGGAAAGCACCAGGAACAGATGGAGTGTGTGGGGAAATGTTGAGGTATGGTGGTGAGATAGTGATCGAATGGGTATGGAAAATGTGCAAACTAGCATGGGAGAAGGGGAGTGCACCCGATGACTGGAAGACTGGCATAATAGTCCCCTATATAAGGGCAAAGGGGAAAGAGGAGTGTGTGGTAACCACCGAGGAATATGTCTTCTAAGCATAGTAGGGAAGGTATACAGTAGGGTAGTGATTGAGAGAGTGAGAGTGAAAATGGAGAAATGGATAGACGACGAGCAGGGAGATTTTAGGAAGGGAAGAGGATGTGTAGATCAGATTTTTACCCTGAATTGTGTTGTGGAGAAATATCTGGAGAAGAAACAAAATGTGTATGTTGCTATTATGGACTTGGAGAAGGTCTATGACAGTGTGGATAGAGAAGGTTTGTGGAAAGTACTTAGAATATACGGAGTAGATGGCAAGTTGCTGAAAGCAGTGCAGAGCATGTATGAGGGTGCAAAGGCGGCAGTACGTGTGGGAGAGTGAGCAGAGCGAGTTCTTTGACCTGAATGTTGGTTTGAAACAGGGGTGTGTGATGTCCCCATGGTTGTTTACTGTATATATGGATGGAGTCATGAAAGAAATACTATCAAGAGCAGTGGATGCTGGTGTATCGCTGAAAAGGGAGGGAATTGAGTGGAAGCTACCTATACTGCTGTTTGGAGATGATACAGTTCTGATGAGTGATAATGAATGGGAGTTGCAGGGTCTGGTAAATGAGTTTGGAACAGTGTGCGAAAAACGGAATTTGAAGGTAAATGAGGGGAAGAGCAAGGTTATGGTCTTCGAAAGGGGTAAAGTCACAGAGTGTGAGGTGAAGCTGAACGGTCAGGCTATGGAGATCGTCAACTCTTTTAAGTATCTGGGGAGTGTGTTGAGTAAAGATGGGACTATGGATGAAGAAGTGCGGGAGACACGGACTGACTGGGGTAGGTCGTTCCAGTCTTTGATGGCAGTGAAGAAGAATGTTTGCTTACCCTGTCCTTGGATTCTCGGGACCTTAAAATTGAACATCCTGTTTCTTGTATTATGTCCACTCCTCTCATTTGCTTTAACAAAATCATTCTTTAGATACTCTGGAGCTCTGTCATAGACAATTTTGAAGGCATTAGTTAGCCTGATTTGTTTGGCCCTGTCAGAGACATTGAGCATACCTAGTGACTGAAGTTGTTCCTGGCTAACAAGTGATCTGGGTCCTAGCATGAACCTAACCATTTTATTTTGAGTGACCTGAAATTTGTGCTGTGAAGATTGAGCTTTGGGAGGTGTACAGTATGTTTTGGGTCAGCCCTTCTATGGGCCTCATTATCGCCTCCCTTCTTACTTGCGACAGCACGCTGTAATATGTACTTCGCTCTAAAGACAGGTTCGTCATAGAGGGCGCGATAATCACACTCTGTAACTATCTCTTCCTCCTCTGTCATGTCAGCCACAATCACCTCACTCAGAGCCATAATACGACCGTGGGTAGCCTGGACGTTTTCTAATCTAGCCTCCAATTCCTCTAGTTTAGCAGTGGTGATGAAAGTGTTGACGTCCACAATTAGCCTACTTAACCCGGGAGCTGCCGGGAGACTCTTAAGAGTTCCCCCGGCGGACTGCGGGAAGACTCTCCTGAGTAAGTAAAATTAAAAATCAACTTTTGACATCGAAAAAAAAAAAAAATATATTTTTATTTTTTTATTTTTTTATTTTTGTTTGGCCCCTGGGCCATGCAAAATCTCAGTCCTCTACCTCCCCTCCTTCCCCACTTTCCTCCTATCCTTCAGTTATCACCTATTTTCCCTATTATTCCCTTATTCTGAGGTATATTTTCGTGCTAACATTAGCGAGTTGCAAGCAGGGTGTTGTCATCACTGATGGCAATCGAGTGCAAGAGAGAGAGAGAGAGTATCGATCGACTGTGTCTCAGTGGCCTTGGGGGAAATTGGTGGGAAGGTAGCTTGCCTCACCCATACATTATACAACTCGCGGGCTATATCTCCGATTTTGACCATCCAAACGCTGTTTTCACTCGTTTTATTGTTGTTTCAGGTTAATACCTTTATAATCAACCCATAATAGGCGCATATGGATAATTATTAATGCTATTAATGGTACAATGAATATTTTAGTGACGGAAACACCTCAAATACGTCAGCACAGGGGGACGTTTTCAATTACCCCTGTGCGCACTTCAGAGGTTAATACTACCCGAAGTCCCGCCCTTTGATTTTTAGGGGCCTTGATCAGCACCCCACTAGACAGTGTCTCTTTATTGTCTTTATTCATTGTGCATGTAAGCCTATAGGCTATGTATCTAAATGTTACGTTACAAAAACAACGGCAAAAATAGTAGTCTAGTTAAGAGACGCCGACCGGCGGACTTCTATGTTATGGAGAAAAGATAGTACACAAAATAGCAATACCTACTAAAGGATCATATTGAACAAGAAAAAATGTTAAGTCAGGTCATATGTCACAGGAAGTCTGAAATGGAAAAGAAAATTTATTGGGGAAAGATGATGGGTGAGATGCAGGACTTAGGCATGCGCAACGATACAACCCCGGCGTCCCTCTCTAACCAACGCTTCGTTAGCCCTACAATCTTATCATATAGGACTTGATTGGTGTCTAAATCGAGGTGGACACCATCCTGGTCGAGGTCCCGGGTGATGAGAGTAAGTGATACAAAGCGGTGCCTCGTCTCTACTAACCGACACCTCAAGGCGCGGTTAACAGAGTTCTTAACCTCTTAAGTGCGCATGGGGGTAATTAGACACCTCTGCCTGTGCACATGTATTTGAGCTGTTTCCATCACTAAAATATTCATTTTACCATAAATAGCATTAATACTTATCCATATGCGCCTATTATAGGTTGATTATAAAGGTATTAACCTGTTACAACAATAAAACGAGTGAAAACAGCGTTTGGATGGTCAAAATCGGCGATACAGGCCGCGAGTTACATAATGTATGGGTGAGGCAACCTGCTTTCCCGCCAATTTCCCCCAAGGCCACTGAGACACTGTCGATCGATACTCTCTCTCTCTCTCTTGCACTCGTTTGCTAACAGTGATGACAATGCCCTGCTTGCAACTCGCTAATGTTAGCACGAAAATATACCTCAGAATAAGGGAATAACAGGGAAAATAGGTGATAACTGAAGGAGGTGAGGAAAGTGGGGAAGGAGGGGAGGTAGAGGACTGATATTTTGCATGGCCCAAGGGCAAAAAAAAATAAAAAAAATAAAAATATAATTTTTTTTTCGATGTTTAAAATTTATTTTTTTTTCTCTGACTCTTAAGAATCTTCCCGCAATCCGCCGGGGGAACTCTTAAGAGTCTTCCCGCAGTTCCCGGGTTAATGGCTTGATACTCCTCCGCTGTCAACCCTCGGACCCTCGTCCGGCTCTCAATTGCCACAATCCTGCAGCTCCCCCCGGACTCACGCTCCAGATCCAGCGCCACCTCTTTGATAGTGTCAGCTAACTCGCGGGGCACGGTACCGGGGCGTATATCATTGCCACCCAAGAACAAAAAGATCATATGCGGCCTAAACCGAACCACCTGCCCCCACTGTGGGGAGGCTCTCAGGGTGTCAACGGTTGCTCCTGGTACCCCGAAGTAGGACAGCTTGAATGTCCTATCCCCTTCCGACGCCCGATACGACTCAGCTCCTCTGTCGGCTGCCCTTAGCCTAGTGGCATATTTATTTATTTATTTTTTATTTGTTTTCTATGTGATTGAGGGAGGCAAAAGGCAGAACTGCCTATAGCGAGTGCCTCCCCCATAGTTGAAAGAGTGACAGGGCCAAAATCAAGGGACGTTCGAGCTAAAATGCCTGGACACACTGAGTTTGAAGCAATTTAAGTCATAGGAAGAGGGAAAGACTGATTCTGGGAGAGAGTTCCAGAGCTCAGCTGTTGAGTAGAAGAAAGTTTGAGAGTAACGTTTCACTCTTGGGTTGGAGAGTTGCACAGAGTAGGGGTGGGATTGAGCTGCAAGACGGGTACCACGTGCCCTACGTAAAGGAGGTGGTATACACTGGGAAAGCTCTGAGGAACACTGATTATTATAGTAGCGATAGAGCGAGAGAGATGCAACATTGCATATGCAACATAATTATGAATGCCCTACTATGGCAATTCACTGAGGTACTGGCACCCGAGGTACAGGAAGATAGCCAAGCCCCACCCCTCCGGGGTCCTTGCTCCTGCATCCCTGGGCTAATCCCTTGCTCATTGCGTAGAAAAAATCCCCTATTGGTAGCTAAATCCCGGGTCTGGGCACCAATGTGGTAAACTATCAATGGAAGTTAAATATTACTAAGCTATAATGAATCAAATAAATCAATCTACATTAAAACTACTCCATATCTAATTTGAATTCAATCTGAAACAAGCTAATTTATATCCAAAGGTCTCACATAATAAATTTATATATAGGGTAAGGTTATAAGGGTTAATATTAGCCAGGAATTAACTCACCAATAGTTCCATGTGGCAATGAGGCAAGGGAGAACGTTTTACCCAATATGGCAGTGGACAATGGGGAACAAGACTTCGGTCCCGAGACACGAGTCAATTTAAAGAAAGAATAAATGATTACATGGGAATGGGACATGAATATTATGCTTATCTGTCAGTCAGTCATGGCGTCGATGAGAGCGTCGTGATGGCGTAGCTGTTTGTATTGCTGACAGTGTATTGTGATTTGAGGCTCAAAAGCACGATCAACTGAGGGCGGAAAAATAGATGTTAACTGGTTGGTGTTCGTGAAAGGCTCTGGTGTTCCTCGAAGGCACATCTTGCTGCCTTGGCAAAACGCCAGGAGCCCAAATTATCGTACCTCATCTAGGTTGCTCTATACGATAAATTATATTAATATATACGATAAATTCATATATACTACATAAGACCATGGCAATATTGCTTAATAGCATATTAGGCCTTTTATAACTTAACTTATTTACAATCTTATAATATACGATCTACTCATCCTACGTCGTGCTGTAGGAGTGATCATGACGTCACAGAGACATACGAGATCACAAAAGAGTCAGAGCCTATCGTATTTACGAAAACAGTATTATTTAAGATTGTTCATAACTATATCATTGTAAAAAAGATGGGATACATTTTCCATATATTATGCGCGTGCGCGGTAGGTCACGACAGTGTAGTAGTAACCACATTTTTGTATTCCTATGTTGACATATTATGTTCCTAGTTGAGTTTCGTACAATATTCTGCAGATTTCTGCTACATTCATGAGGGGGTTTTAGTGGGTGTTTTTCCTTCACGGAGAAGGGAGATGCACGCTTGGGGGTCTTGTTCTACATTACACACGTGGAGGCTGACCAGTGAGGGTGATCACCTTGGTTTTGGGCAGGCAGGATTGGGGCTTTCCTATATTGGAGGGCCAAATTCCATCCTATGAGCTTTTAACCCAGTGAGACCCAGCGTCGCACGTGATGCGTCGGCAGTGTTTGATCACTAACTCCCAGCGACGCATCACGTGCGTCCGACATATAAAAAACACTTACGTGGCTCGTAAGGTAGGAAATGGCGGGAGAATAGGAGGGGGAAGTACCGTAGTGTGTGTGGGAGCCGGGCCAGTAGGTGTGAGCGGGCCGAGACAGCCGCGCGGCTGGTGGTGGTGGGCTTAGTGGGGATACTTTACACCCTTAGTTCACCGCCACTATGAACCTTCATTACTCCGGTCGTATGGGAGCTAGAGGCTTGAGATTTATGTGAGACACTCCTTAGGATGTATACCGTACAATGCCATACTCAGTTTTCACCCTAGTGCTCCCGGGCGGGTGGTCATGTGGGGGAGACGAACTTTCGACCCCCTCCCCCCCGCCCCCCAAATGACCGAAATTATTATTTTTTTATTTTTTTCTTCATTTCTCACCATTCTCTTCCATTTTGGCTCAACAAATTTTTTTGAGGCAAAATGTCCGAGGTGATTTTTTTTTTTTTTTTTTTTCATTTCTCATCCTTGTCTTCCATTTTAGCAAACAAAAAAAAGAAGTGAAAATGGCTTGGGACTGGGGTGAACAAAATATTATAACTAGCCGGGGCTCAACGGGTTAAGTCCCTAGGGTGATTACCAGGTAAGATATTCAGTGTGTAACCAGTTAGGAGGGTTATACTGTACACATGTAGGTCAGTGATTTAGTTTAGGCTACAGTGTCGGGCAAGAAGATTACCATATATTTTGCATTACTGGTACTGGTCATAGACTGCTGATCACTGAGCCTTGTGTCCTAGTATTCTACAGTGCAGTATTTAAAGTTAGGCTAGGCTAGACTTTGTGTTAAGTTAGGTTAAATCAGTAGGCTTTGAGATAGGCTAGGCTAGGAGTAAAAAAGATAGGCTAGGCTAGGAGTAAACAGACTATAGGCTGTGTGAATCCTTGAGTGCTTGCCTTATCATATTTATGCACATATCATTAATAAATATAATTGCCTGTTACATGTATATTTATTTTCAAGAGTGCCTTTATAACTATGATGATATGTATACCTTTATATGCTAGGTTATAGGCTGTACACATGTTATTAGGCTAATTATCAAGCCAGTTGTCCCCATATCAGGTAACCTCTATAATAAATGTATAATTCTACTGCATACAGTAGTGTATTGCTCACTAAGGCATTACATAAAATACCGGTACATAAGATCAGGGCAGTAGTTATATAAACGAATATAATTTCCACCCCGTGACAGACAGAGACAAACACAACGCTCTCGCTCACTCTCCAACCAACCTCCGTCCCAGCTACACACGCTAAGCCTTCTTCCTATAGTTTCATATATCAGGTGTTTTCGCTTCACTTTCATCTCATATTTCATATAGTCACTACATCATCATCTTTGTTAGTTATCACAAAAGTAACGTAAATATCTAGCCTATCCCAGCCTATTGTAGCCTCTTTCCATACGCTTGTTTACCTTACTAACCACTTCAAGTCAACTAGCCTATTTTCCGCCATCCTCCCATCACCAGCTGAGTTCATCTAACGGGTAATTATTCTATATGGTTAATGCTTCTTCCAAATTAATAATATACAGTCCACTTTATCTAGATTAACCATAATAATAATAATAATAATAATAATAATAATAATAATAATAATAATTAAAGTTGCAAGCAACGTTGTCCAGGGTTCGACGGTTTTGCAAGCAGGGTATTGTGTTTGATACAAATGCTGTGTCACAGATATCAAAAGATCATTTAACTTATCGGGCATGGAGAAACTACAGAAGGAGCAGATTGTGCAAACAAACAAGAGCGAGAGAGGGAGAGATTGGCTGTAAAAGGGATCTGCCTCTATCCGTTTAGTAACAGAGTTGTAGATATGTGGAATAGGCTACCGAGTGCTATAATGGGATCAAGAACAATAGAGCTTCAACTTGAAATTAGATAGAACGAGATGGGTTGGGTGTGAAAGGGATCTGCCATGTGTAGGTCAATCGGCTCTGGAGAGTCCCGTTTTCTTATTTTTTTATTTTCTCATTTGTGAAGGAGAGAGAGGGAGTATGGCAAGAGAGAATAGGATGTCGTAAACGTAAGGAAGATAGTGATAAATATGAGAGAGAGAGAGAGCGCGTGGGATGGGTTGGGTGTGAAAGGGATCTGACATGTGTGGGCCAATCGGCTCTCTGCAGACTCCAGTTTTCTTATGTTCTCATTTGTGAGAGAGAGAGAGACTAGGATGTCATAAATGTAAGGAAGACAGAGATAAATGAGAGAGAGTTTTTACGAGATGGGTTGGGTGTGACAAGGATCTGTCTTGTGTGGGCCAATTGGCTCTCTACAGACTCCCATTTTCTTATGTTCCTATTTCTTACAATTGTGTTTTGGTAGCAGGTATTATGATAACGGGTGTATAGTAAGTAGTGTAAATAACAGGTAACGTTTATGAGATGGGTTGAGTGTGAAAGGGACCTGCCTTATGTGGGCCACTTGGCTCTCTGCAGACTCCGATTTTCATCTTGGTTGCATGTGTAAGGGATCTGCCTCATTTGTACCGGTGTGCAAACAAACAAGAGCGAGAGAGAAAGAGATTGTCTGTGTAAGGGATCTGCCTCTATTCGCTTGGTAAAAGAGTTGTAGATATGTGGAATAGGCTACCAAGTGCTATAGTGGGATCAATAACAATAGAACTTCAACATAAAATTTGATGACGAGATGGATTGGGTGTGAAAGGGATCTGCCGTGTGTGGGCCAATCGGCTCTCTGCAGACTCCCATTTGGCGAGTTAGAAGAAGGGAAGAATGTCGGATGTAAGGTGTTTTATGTTGGTAAAATCATAAGTTGTGACAGTATGGAATATAATATTTCTTTCTTGAGAATGTGCTCTAAAATTGGCAATAAAGACACTTTCAACATATATTTTATTTGAGATCACCAGTTTTTACAATCTCACTATGCATTTTAATAGTGAAAAGGGTGGTGTTTCGATCACTCCCATGCATTGTTCGGACCACCCCATATAGTGGGTATGGTCCGAACAAGAGGTACCCTTTTTTTTTAAATTCAATAAGTTGACCTTAACTACTACTTATACGATTAGTAAAAATCACCATGATAGGCCTTGACCCATAGTTTATTGTGATATAACTATTTTTCCATAAAGTTTGTTACCTGGTTTTTGGTGAATATTTTATCCACTAATAGTTCGTTACACCCCCACCTCACCCTAGAGTTATTTACTTCAATTTAGCAGCCATTTTTTCATATCTAGAGACATTTACTAGGGATAATTTGAAAATTTCAGACATTCTAGTTATATTACATTGTACAATTTGCAAAACAAACAAACCAAAAGTCTTTAGAAATTACAGCATTATTCTAACATTGTTTGACTATGTAGCAACATGCTAGCAACTTTTGAGAAAGGATCTAGCGGTATTTTGTGGAGACATACTGGGGCGGGTGGGAGGGAGGTGGTGATTGCAGTGTTGCCAGTTGTAAAGCTACATATTACCGCTAAATGTAGAGCTATTTACTTCAATCTAGCAGCCATTTCTTTTATATCTAGAGACATTTACTAGGGATAATTTGAAAATTTCAGACATTCTAGTCATACTACATTGTAAAATTTGCAAAACAAACAAACCAAAACTCTTTAGAAATTACAGCATTATTCTAACATTGTTTGACTATGTAGCAACATGCTAGCGACTTTTGAGAAAGGATCTAGTGGTATTTTGTGGTAACACTTAGGGTTGAAGGAGGAGGGTTTAAATACGAGTCACACGGGCAATTGCCAAAACTTCAAAGGTCCATATCATTGTTATTAAACTAAGCATTTGGCAAAGGGAGGAATTGTTAAAAACCTTAGCCAATACTCTGTTATTCACCAAAAATAAATTTGAATTATCATAATTATTGAAAATATAATTGCAAAATGAAAATGTTATAGTTTTAGGGGACCTAAATGCTAGGGTAGGAAATGAGCCTGTTGAGGGAGTCATCGGTAGTTTTGGTGTGGATGGTGTAAACGAGAGTGGAGAAAGACTGAAAAATGTATGTGAAGAGTGTAGATTGAGTGTAGGTAATACGTTCTTCAAAAAAAGGCGTATACACAAGTACACCTGGCATAGACTTGTGAGGGGAGAGATTGTAGAGAGGGCATTGATGGATTATGTGCTGGTGACAAGGGAAAGATTGTGTAGACTGCTGGATGTGAATGTGATGAGAGGTGAGGCGGAGGGTATGTCAGATCATTACCTGGTGGAGGGAAAGCTAAGAGTTAAGAGTTACAGGAGAATAAGAGACAAGCGTGAAGTAAGAGAGGTAATAAAAGTTAGTGAGTTAGAGAAGAGTGAAAAAGAGAGGGAGTACAAGGAAAGAGTAAATGAAAAGTGGATGGAAGTGAGAGAGATGGAAGAGAGAGAAGTAGAGGTTGAATGGCAACAGTTTAAGGAAGGAGTGAAAGCAAGTGCAGAGGTAGTATGCGGCAAAAGGAAAGTAGGAGGCAGAGGTATCAGGAAGGGAAGCGAGTGGTGGAATGATACGGTGAGAAAGGCAGTTGAGGAGAAGAGACAGTGTTTTGAGAGGGTTTTACAGGATGGTAGTGTTGAGGTATGGGAGAGGTACAAGGAGAAAAGGAGAGAGGCAAAACGGAAAATTAGAGAAGCGAAAAAAGATGCAAACGAAAGGTGGGGCCAAAGGCTGAGTGAGAATTTTGAAGAACGAAAGAAGATGTTCTGGAAGGAGGTAAATAAAGTAAGGAAAGGAGGACAAAAGAGGGAAGAGTCAGTGAAAGATGAAAATGGAGAATTACTAGTGGAACCAGTTGAAGTGAGGAAAAGATATGCCGAGTATTTTGAATCTTTGTTAAATACAAGAGATGGAAGAGAAGCAGTGATTGAAGCAGAGGTGGATGGAGATAGGTTACCCAGGCCACCCAGGTGGCAGGGAATGAATGAAAGGATTGAGGAAAATGAGGTGAAAGAAGCAGTGAAACAAATGAGAGCGGGAAAAGCAGAAGGTTTGGATGGTATTGCTGTGGAGTGTATAAAGAAGGGTGGAGATGTGATAATAGATTGGTTGGTGAGACTTTTCAATGTGTGCTTTGTTGTGTCAATGGTACCAATAGACTGGAAGAGTGCATGTATTGTGCCATTGTACAAGGGGAAGGGAGATCGGCAGGAGTGTTCAAGTTATAGAGGTATTAGTTTATTGTCAGTGGTTGGAAAGCTGTATGGCAGGGTGTTGATAGAGAGGATGTTACGACCGGGCACTCGGGTACACTAGGGCTCTCAAACAGGACTCGAGTATGGCTCGCTGCCACAACGGAAACACACGATCCCAACCCCAGAGTACTGCCAGCCGAACAAAAAACACCAATACCCTCCAGAGTTCTATCTGTTATAACGGGGTATACAAGAACTCGGTACTAGCGTTTCACAACAGACTAATAAAGAGACGGGAGTTATCTAGTCTGGTCAACAATCAAACAAAGAAGTAAATACAACAACACCAAAGAATAGTGTTGGCCGAAGCCGAAGTAATCCACCCTTGACTAAGAACTTAAGAAGTCCTCCACCCTCTACTTCGGATCGGCACTATTACGATACGTTAAACAATAGTCCTCGAGCATCGAGCAAGGAATCTTCTGATAAAGTTAGATGCTTCTCGGATACTCGTAAGAAGTAAGTATCGGATTTTGAACAGCAATTCAATAAGCAACACACTGGCAATTAACTAACATTGAAGGCTTTAAATTGACATAAGAAGAATTATAAGAATAGACAATAGTAAATGGCAAACATTAAAAAGAAGTACTCCGACAATGCACCGGCAATAGCCTACTAGGATTGTGCTCGTGGGCCACTAATCTCTAAAGTAGCTAAGCGTGCCACACATGAAATCAATAGTGCATGAACAATAACATACATAAGGAAAGCTTCAATACTATGCTGTGTCTGCTGACCGAGCAAAGTCTAGCTGGGATGTAGTAGGCTAGGAAACAATGGCTGAGCAAGCGGCTCGTAGCCTAGCGAGGTCCTTAAGGCTGTGCGGCCAAATTACGTTAATTGACGGGATGCTCTCTTGAGAGATCCAGATCACTAGTATCTGGTTCTCTCCTGGCGATCCTCTCAAAGTCTCAAGCAAACGAGTTAGCACAGTGTTGGGTGGCAAAGGCAAAAGCCCTCACTCGCAACACAGCGCTAAACTCACAAGGTACACAGTCAGAAAGACCACCTAGGCTTCCCAAGTCTCCGTTGCGATTGTACAGGTTCAACAAAACCTAATACACATAGGGAATCACAACTCCAGTAGCCTTATCCCAGTCTAGCATTACTTAGATCAGCAGAAAACAGGAACATGAATAATCATACACAGGGAAATGCATATACGAGTGCAACAAACATTAATCAATCCTATTCTAGTTATCCCTTCCAAAATAGGCTATCTAATAGGCATATATCTCGTGAGAACTCAAGCGATAATACTTTGGCTGACTAGCTCTGCACCAAAGGGATCATTGAGGTTATAAAGGGTCGGGAAGAGGAGAAGATAGGCGGTTCAGAGAGTAGAGAAAGTTCACATCAGTCGGAAGAATATGTATAGTAGCAAGGGATATGAGAAGTCGCTCTGCCTAATGAGTTCTGAATAAAATATGGCGAGACTTCCCTTTTTATACTCGGCCCTCTAGTGAGCATATCGCAAACTACTAAGGACCGCCCACTGACAATCATTACGTAATATTCTCTCTCAATCTGGGATCGACAAAGGATTTCCCACGCACTGAGGGGGAGGAGGGAGGAGGGAGGAGGGAATTAGGCCTACCTGCCGCGTGGCGCACTCACTGGCCCCCGTTACGTAATCTCTCTCTCTCTCCTCTCATCATTACAAATAAGTCCCACACACAACACTTATAACTAATGATATAAAATAGAACTCGCTGACTCAGATGAAAACAAAATACATATTTATAATACTTATAGTACAACGGCTCACATAAACTAAGTTAGGAAACTCTACACAGACTACAGCCAAAGTTCCTGCCCTGACGATCCTAGCGAGAGTGGGGCATGACTGGGCGTTCTGTACAGCATGCTCATACTCGACATGCGTCACACCTCCCCCAAGATTTTACTTGCTCAACCCTTAGCTAAAATCTGACACACAGAACCCCATCAAGCCCCTCACACCCAGCGACCGCATGGCACTAAAACAAAGCTGAGTTTATCACTAAAACACATCTTATTAAAAAAAAAAAAAAATCACATTTTATAACTCCTCCCACCAATAGCAAAAAAGACACAATATCATGCTCCCAGAGCGAGCTTACAGCAGCTCATCCGTTTGATAGTTCGTGGACTACTCAAACTCAATAGGCTATGACAAACTTATACAATTATCTATATCAAAAAGAAAGAGTTTTTTTATGATTTTTTATATTTTAATATGTTTTTCCCGGCTGCACTATAAGGGCAGCCTATTTTCTTCTATACCAAACGCTCAACTCCTGCTTTACGACCCAATACGCTGGGCTACAACCGCAAGCCAACAAGCACCAAGCGCAAAATACTATTCAAACTAAAGCTACCCGTGTGTCAATCTACCCAGGATCATATACCCTTGAACGACCATCTGCAACCACGTTGTCACAACCGGCAATATGGCGTATGTCCAGGTTATATACCAATAACCTTAGTGACCACCTGGTCAGCCTCATATTCCGATTGTGAAACTGGTCCAAGATCTTGAGAGGGTGATGATCTGGGTAAACTACAACGACCGGACCATAGGCAATTACAATTTCATTCATCAGGTTCTGAAACGTTGCTAGTGCATTCTTAAGTCCGTCAGGCATAACATTGCACTGGTAGGTACTCCCGTCCACAACAAAACCACATACCTCCCCAGCACGCTCGGACAAAGGCACCTGCCAGCAACCCTTTACTAAATCCACCTTCGTGATAGGCGATGCAGCCCCGAGGCGGTCTATGGTGTCGTCAACTCTTGATATGGTATAGGCGTCTGTCAGGGATAATGCACACACACTCTCGCAATCAACACACTCACTGATCTTGCCACTTAACACCGGTTGCAAAGTTACAGGCAACGACCACTCACGACATTCCTTATCCCTCAGACCCTTCGTCCACACGTAATCCAGCTCTGCTTGCACCATAGGCTGTCGAGCAGGATTTATACGGTAGGGAATTAAACTGAGCCTTGCACTATCTCCAGCCTGCATGTCGGATTCTACCCCGTACATCAGGCCTGGAGAAGCAACAAACATGCGAAAGTACTGCCATAGCCTAGTAAACAACTGCCTTGCACTGTCTCCACGAACAACATGCCTAGTGCCCTCCCACAACCCAGCCGAGACCGCAGCTTCTAACCTGTAGTCTCCCTCCTTCTCCACCTTCGTCCCTAGAACAGCCAGGTCATGAGAGGGACAATCAGTACCACCTGTGCAGTCACTCCCATAGTTCATTATTGCTAAGGCTTCCCCGCCGATACCGTACATGCGCACCCCCGCATTCCTTGTGACGACATCTGCCTGCTCAGCATCACCGCTTTCAGAGACATGGCCAGATACAGTCGGTCTATGGTAGGGCGGTTGCATTAGACTAGAGCAGCATTGGGAGGCTATGTGACGACCGGGCACATCCACTCCACAGCCAACCTCACCAATCTGCTCAATGTCCTCCTTTTGACCACCACCCTTGGCAGCCATGGGTCGACCCTGACCTGGCAACCATGCCAAAGCCTCGTCGCCCACCTTGAACCACCGAAACAACGAGGCCAACGGTCTTTCAACATTCACGTGACCTGCCCGCGGAACATCTTGCACCGCCCGAGTTGTGAGACTCAGGGGCTCGGCACGACCAGTGGGGTATGAACCGAGCTGGTGCTGGAGTGCTGCACACTGCTGCTCAGGCAGGTGCTCTAGCGCTTCCACAGCCACCAGACTCGTGTCCCCCGCCCACTGCTCCGCCGAGACATGACAATCCCTACTCTCCTCCACCTGTGCCCTACTGCCCCCCTCTCCTTCTCCACCTTGGCCGCGGCAGACCAACGCAGGGACAGTAGGCTGCTCAGGTGGTTGCCTCACAAACTCCTCCAACAGGTTCACACGACATGCTTCCCCGTCCTCGTGTTTGATCTCGACAGCACCATTACCACACTTCTGAACTTCCGGATCCTCCAACTGCAGTTTACAAACATCTGAGGGAACCAACCTGTCTAGATGCTTCCGAAGCAACCCAAGTCCTCCCCCAATATCAAACTGAGCAACCCTTTTTTCTCTCCGTGTGTAACGTTGCTGCCTCGGAGTCTCTTCCTGCCCTACCTCCTCACTAGCTGTGACAGGTCCTGGGGCCTCTCCAGACTCTAACATAGGTGCCAATACTGAATCACCCAGGAGAGCCGCCGAGTCAAAACTCTTAAAACCAACTCCAGCTTTAGCCTCCTCCTGTTGATCGTTCCTCTGCTGGTCTGAAGACGGAGGACTAGGCTGTGACACTTTAGCTGCCCGAGCTCGGGTGACAACACACGCCATGGGTTGTGTCTGGCACCGCTCGACCCACTCTTGTTCTCCCCCACTCACGTCGGCCGGCCTCTCGGCAACGACTAAGGGTAGAACCTCAGAAGCGGGCATTGCAAAGTCGTTGCCGAGAAGAAGGTCGACGCCCTCCACTGGCAGTTTCTCCACAATCCCGACATCCAATTCACGTGCCACACCATCCACCTCCAACTCCAACCGCACCAGCGGGTATGACCGAGTTGCATTAATACCCTGCACCACTACCACCCGAGCCGCGTTTATAGGGTAGCCAGTCAAGTTGTTCATCAGAGTCTGGGAAGCACCTGTATCACGCAAGACCTCTACTCCATGCTTGCGCCCCGCCCACATCACGCAACCCCGCCCTCTATGGTCGCAAAAAACATCCTGAGCAGGGTTCGAGCCTCCCAGGTGCTTCTGCATTGGCTGTGCCTCAGCCTCTGACGAACTGCCCCGGGCAAACTCAGAAGACTTCGGAGACACACCAATGTTGCAGGCCAAAGACACAGCTGCTGTAGGTGGTTTGCTAGGACAGACTCTTCCAAAGTGCCCCTTTTCATGACAATGATAACACTCCAACTCCCCCTTGGGCTTCCCTTGGTACTGGGAAGGGCCCGGCCCCTTCTTAAATGGGACGGTGCTAGTCTTGTGGTCAGTCTTGGTATCATAGCTCTTGTACTTGTTTGCATAATGTATATCACTAACTCGGGGGGGTGGGGCGTCACGCCCCTTGTTACCTGCCTCACTACGCTGGACAGACCCGCACCCACGTATTAGTGATAGCCGGAGGTCAGCCATCTCAGCTGCCTCCTGTAGAGTTTTTGGGTTCTTTTCTTTAATAGTTAAAGTCATTTCTGCACCAGTACACTTATAAAACTGCTCGAGCAGAAACAGCTCAGTCAACTGTTCGGCCGTCTCAGCTTTCTCAGAACGTGTCCAGTTTGTAAGTGCATCTTTTAAGTCCCGGGCATGTTCAAGAAAGGTCGCCTCCCTAGTCTTTGTAACACCCCGAAACTTCAATCGATATGTTTCCGGTTGCAACTCGTATGCCCGTAGGACAGCTCTCTTCAATACTGGGTAGTCAATGCAAGACTCTAAAGGCAGTGCATCATAAGCCTTCAGACCCTTACCCGTAAGTCTTGAGGAGACTAGAGCTGCCCACTTCTCTTCAGGCCAATTATGCTCCCTACACTTCTTCTCAAAACGATTAAAAAATTCTGTGACTTCAGTTTCACTAAATGCCGGCACCAATTTGACTAAGTGGGACAAGGACTGTTCTCTTACTTGGCTCTCACGGCCCATCCGAGTCCCTGTCGACTCTGCACGAGTCTTATCTAAATCTATTTGAGCACAATATTTCTCTGAGTCGTACCTAAGCTCAGCCTCGTGCCTCCTAACCTCAGCCTCAATCTCCTTCTCCTGCTTCCTAGTCTCATTCTCCTGCCTTCTGGTCTCATTCTCCTGCCTTCTGGTCTCATTCTCAGCCTCAATCTCATGCTTCCTAGACCCAGCCTCAATCTCCTTCTCCTGCTTCCTAGACTCAGCCTCAATCTCATGCCTCCTAGCCTCAATCTTAGCAAGCTCAAGTCTAAATATCATATCTGGAGACAGGCAGGAAGAGGGAGCTGCCACTACTGAAGGAGGGGGGGCAAAAACTGGGGAACCACCATGTGCACCACCCGAGGGCACTCCAATCTGCCAATTCTCATCCCTCTGTGGGAGAGTGCTAACCTCCGGTAACTGAGTGGACGGCACTGTGGGAGTCGAGTGAGAGGGGATCTGGGGAGGAACCCCCCCAAACGCCCTCTCCTCCGAAACCCCATGTCGCCCACGCAACACCCAGGAGATCAGCTCCCCCTTGGACATCCCTACTCCATTGGCAATGCCCAAAACCTTGGCTATCAGGTGCAAGCCATAAACATCCACCCCAGTCAGCATCTCCTCCGTCACGTGGTACCGTTTACTCACAAAAACTCTAGCATCCTCCTCACTGGTTACTAACGGCACCTCTTCAAAGGGCATCTCTCGCTCCTCGTCAGTGCTAGGGCACGACATACTGAAGTTCACAAAAAAATTCTCGAGGCAAAAGTGTTAAACTTCCTTATGCAAGCACTAATTACTAAATTAACTGGAGTCTCTTAAATGCTCTACTAATTGCCATACAAAAAAAAATATTCTTCAATATGTACGCTAAAGTACAAACAAACAAATGTTGTACAACTCTGCAAAAAATTTATACTGTTCACAAAATCCTAAGCAAGGTCGCCATTTGTTACGACCGGGCACTCGGGTACACTAGGGCTCTCAAACAGGACTCGAGTATGGCTCGCTGCCACAATGGAAACACACGATCCCAACCCCAGAGTACTGCCAGCCGAACAAAAAACACCAATACCCTCCAGAGTTCTATCTGCTATAACGGGGTATACAAGAACTCGGTACTAGCGTTTCACAACAGACTAATAAAGAGACGGGAGTTATCTAGTCTGGTCAACAATCAAACAAAGAAGTAAATACAACAACACCAAAGAATAGTGTTGGCCGAAGCCGAAGTAATCCACCCTTGACTAAGAACTTAAGAAGTCCTCCACCCTCTACTTCGGATCGGCACTATTATGATACGTTAAACAATAGTCCTCGAGCATCGAGCAAGGAATCTTCTGATAAAGTTAGATGCTTCTCGGATACTCGTAAGAAGTAAGTATCGGATTTTGAACAGCAATTCAATAAGCAACACACTGGCAATTAACTAACATTGAAGGCTTTAAATTGACATAAGAAGAATTATAAGAATAGACAATAGTAAATGGCAAACATTAAAAAGAAGTACTCCGACAATGCACCGGCAATAGCCTACTAGGATTGTGCTCGTGGGCCACTAATCTCTAAAGTAGCTAAGCGTGCCACACATGAAATCAATAGTGCATGAACAATAACATACATAAGGAAAGCTTCAATACTATGCTGTGTCTGCTGACCGAGCAAAGTCTAGCTGGGATGTAGTAGGCTAGGAAACAATGGCTGAGCAAGCGGCTCGTAGCCTAGCGAGGTCCTTAAGGCTGTGCGGCCAAATTACGTTAATTGACGGGATGCTCTCTTGAGAGATCCAGATCACTAGTATCTGGTTCTCTCCTGGCGATCCTCTCAAAGTCAAGCAAACGAGTTAGCACAGTGTTGGGTGGCAGAGGCAAAAGCCCTCACTCGCAACACAGCGCTAAACTCACAAGGTACACAGTCAGAAAGACCACCTAGGCTTCCCAAGTCTCCGTTGCGATTGTACAGGTTCAACAAAACCTAATACACATAGGGAATCACAACTCCAGTAGCCTTATCCCAGTCTAGCATTACTTAGATCAGCAGAAAACAGGAACATGAATAATCATACACAGGGAAATGCATATACGAGTGCAACAAACATTAATCAATCCTATTCTAGTTATCCCTTCCAAAATAGGCTATCTAATAGGCATATATCTCGTGAGAACTCAAGCGATAATACTTTGGCTGACTAGCTCTGCACCAAAGGGATCATTGAGGTTATAAAGGGTCGGGAAGAGGAGAAGATAGGCGGTTCAGAGAGTAGAGAAAGTTCACATCAGTCAGAAGAATATGTATAGTAGCAAGGGATATGAGAAGTCGCTCTGCCTAATGAGTTCTGAATAAAATATGGCGAGACTTCCCTTTTTATACTCGGCCCTCTAGTGAGCATATCGCAAACTACTAAGGACCGCCCACTGACAATCATTACGTAATATTCTCTCTCAATCTGGGATCGACAAAGGATTTCCCACGCACTGAGGGGGAGGAGGGAGGAGGGAGGAGGGAATTAGGCCTACCTGCCGCGTGGCGCACTCACTGGCCCCCGTTACGTAATCTCTCTCTCTCCTCTCATCATTACAAATAAGTCCCACACACAACACTTATAACTAATGATATAAAATAGAACTCGCTGACTCAGATGAAAACAAAATACATATTTATAATACTTATAGTACAACGGCTCACATAAACTAAGTTAGGAAACTCTACACAGACTACAGCCAAAGTTCCTGCCCTGACGATCCTAGCGAGAGTGGGGCATGACTGGGCGTTCTGTACAGCATGCTCATACTCGACATGCGTCACACCTCCCCCAAGATTTTACTTGCTCAACCCTGAGCTAAAATCTGACACACAGAACCCCATCAAGCCCCTCACACCCAGCGACCGCATGGCACTAAAACAAAGCTGAGTTTATCACTAAAACACATCTTATTAAAAAAAAAAAATTCACATTTTATAACTCCTCCCACCAATAGCAAAAAAGACACAATATCATGCTCCCAGAGCGAGCTTACAGCAGCTCAGCCGTTTGATAGTTCGTGGACTACTCAAACTCAATAGGCTATGACAAACTTATACAATTATCTATATCAAAAAGAAAGAGTTTTTTTATGATTTTTTATATTTTAATATGTTTTTCCCGGCTGCACTATAAGGGCAGCCTATTTTCTTCTATACCAAACGCTCAACTCCTGCTTTACGACCCAATACGCTGGGCTACAACCGCAAGCCAACAAGCACCAAGCGCAAAATACTATTCAAACTAAAGCAGGAGGCTACCCGTGTGTCAATCTACCCAGGATCATATACCCTTGAACGACCATCTGCAACCACGTTGTCACAACCGGCAATATGGCGTATGTCCAGGTTATATACCAATAACCTTAGTGACCACCTGGTCAGCCTCATATTCCGATTGTGAAACTGGTCCAAGATCTTGAGAGGGTGATGATCTGGGTAAACTACAACGACCGGACCATAGGCAATTACAATTTCATTCATCAGGTTCTGAAACGTTGCTAGTGCATTCTTAAGTCCGTCAGGCATAACATTGCACTGGTAGGTACTCCCGTCCACAACAAAACCACATACCTCCCCAGCACGCTCGGACAAAGGCACCTGCCAGCAACCCTTTACTAAATCCACCTTCGTGATAGGCGATGCAGCCCCGAGGCGGTCTATGGTGTCGTCAACTCTTGATATGGTATAGGCGTCTGTCAGGGATAATGCACACACACTCTCGCAATCAACACACTCACTGATCTTGCCACTTAACACCGGTTGCAAAGTTACAGGCAACGACCACTCACGACATTCCTTATCCCTCAGACCCTTCGTCCACACGTAATCCAGCTCTGCTTGCACCATAGGCTGTCGAGCAGGATTTATACGGTAGGGAATTAAACTGAGCCTTGCACTATCTCCAGCCTGCATGTCGGATTCTACCCCGTACATCAGGCCTGGAGAAGCAACAAACATGCGAAAGTACTGCCATAGCCTAGTAAACAACTGCCTTGCACTGTCTCCACGAACAACATGCCTAGTGCCCTCCCACAACCCAGCCGAGACCGCAGCTTCTAACCTGTAGTCTCCCTCCTTCTCCACCTTCGTCCCTAGAACAGCCAGGTCATGAGAGGGACAATCAGTACCACCTGTGCAGTCACTCCCATAGTTCATTATTGCTAAGGCTTCCCCGCCGATACCGTACATGCGCACCCCCGCATTCCTTGTGACGACATCTGCCTGCTCAGCATCACCGCTTTCAGAGACATGGCCAGATACAGTCGGTCTATGGTAGGGCGGTTGCATTAGACTAGAGCAGCATTGGGAGGCTATGTGACGACCGGGCACATCCACTCCACAGCCAACCTCACCAATCTGCTCAATGTCCTCCTTTTGACCACCACCCTTGGCAGCCATGGGTCGACCCTGACCTGGCAACCATGCCAAAGCCTCGTCGCCCACCTTGAACCACCGAAACAACGAGGCCAACGGTCTTTCAACATTCACGTGACCTGCCCGCGGAACATCTTGCACCGCCCGAGTTGTGAGACTCAGGGGCTCGGCACGACCAGTGGGGTATGAACCGAGCTGGTGCTGGAGTGCTGCACACTGCTGCTCAGGCAGGTGCTCTAGCGCTTCCACAGCCACCAGACTCGTGTCCCCCGCCCACTGCTCCGCCGAGACATGACAATCCCTACTCTCCTCCACCTGTGCCCTACTGCCCCCCTCTCCTTCTCCACCTTGGCCGCGGCAGACCAACGCAGGGACAGTAGGCTGCTCAGGTGGTTGCCTCACAAACTCCTCCAACAGGTTCACACGACATGCTTCCCCGTCCTCGTGTTTGATCTCGACAGCACCATTACCACACTTCTGAACTTCCGGATCCTCCAACTGCAGTTTACAAACATCTGAGGGAACCAACCTGTCTAGATGCTTCCGAAGCAACCCAAGTCCTCCCCCAATATCAAACTGAGCAACCCTTTTTTCTCTCCGTGTGTAACGTTGCTGCCTCGGAGTCTCTTCCTGCCCTACCTCCTCACTAGCTGTGACAGGTCCTGGGGCCTCTCCAGACTCTAACATAGGTGCCAATACTGAATCACCCAGGAGAGCCGCCGAGTCAAAACTCTTAAAACCAACTCCAGCTTTAGCCTCCTCCTGTTGATCGTTCCTCTGCTGGTCTGAAGACGGAGGACTAGGCTGTGACACTTTAGCTGCCCGAGCTCGGGTGACAACACACGCCATGGGTTGTGTCTGGCACCGCTCGACCCACTCTTGTTCTCCCCCACTCACGTCGGCCGGCCTCTCGGCAACGACTAAGGGTAGAACCTCAGAAGCGGGCATTGCAAAGTCGTTGCCGAGAAGAAGGTCGACGCCCTCCACTGGCAGTTTCTCCACAATCCCGACATCCAATTCACGTGCCACACCATCCACCTCCAACTCCAACCGCACCAGCGGGTATGACCGAGTTGCATTAATACCCTGCACCACTACCACCCGAGCCGCGTTTATAGGGTAGCCAGTCAAGTTGTTCATCAGAGTCTGGGAAGCACCTGTATCACGCAAGACCTCTACTCCATGCTTGCGCCCCGCCCACATCACGCAACCCCGCCCTCTATGGTCGCAAAAAACATCCTGAGCAGGGTTCGAGCCTCCCAGGTGCTTCTGCATTGGCTGTGCCTCAGCCTCTGACGAACTGCCCCGGGCAAACTCAGAAGACTTCGGAGACACACCAATGTTGCAGGCCAAAGACACAGCTGCTGTAGGTGGTTTGCTAGGACAGACTCTTCCAAAGTGCCCCTTTTCATGACAATGATAACACTCCAACTCCCCCTTGGGCTTCCCTTGGTACTGGGAAGGGCCCGGCCCCTTCTTAAATGGGACGGTGCTAGTCTTGTGGTCAGTCTTGGTATCATAGCTCTTGTACTTGTTTGCATAATGTATATCACTAACTCGGGGGGGTGGGGCGTCACGCCCCTTGTTACCTGCCTCACTACGCTGGACAGACCCGCACCCACGTATTAGTGATAGCCGGAGGTCAGCCATCTCAGCTGCCTCCTGTAGAGTTTTTGGGTTCTTTTCTTTAATAGTTAAAGTCATTTCTGCACCAGTACACTTATAAAACTGCTCGAGCAGAAACAGCTCAGTCAACTGTTCGGCCGTCTCAGCTTTCTCAGAACGTGTCCAGTTTGTAAGTGCATCTTTTAAGTCCCGGGCATGTTCAAGAAAGGTCGCCTCCCTAGTCTTTGTAACACCCCGAAACTTCAATCGATATGTTTCCGGTTGCAACTCGTATGCCCGTAGGACAGCTCTCTTCAATACTGGGTAGTCAATGCAAGACTCTAAAGGCAGTGCATCATAAGCCTTCAGACCCTTACCCGTAAGTCTTGAGGAGACTAGAGCTGCCCACTTCTCTTCAGGCCAATAATTATGCTCCCTACACTTCTTCTCAAAACGATTACAAAATTCTGTGACTTCAGTTTCACTAAATGCCGGCACCAATTTGACTAAGTGGGACAAGGACTGTTCTCTTACTTGGCTCTCACGGCCCATCCGAGTCCCTGTCGACTCTGCACGAGTCTTATCTAAATCTATTTGAGCACAATATTTCTCTGAGTCGTACCTAAGCTCAGCCTCGTGCCTCCTAACCTCAGCCTCAATCTCCTTCTCCTGCTTCCTAGTCTCATTCTCCTGCCTTCTGGTCTCATTCTCCTGCCTTCTGGTCTCATTCTCAGCCTCAATCTCATGCTTCCTAGACCCAGCCTCAATCTCCTTCTCCTGCTTCCTAGACTCAGCCTCAATCTCATGCCTCCTAGCCTCAATCTTAGCAAGCTCAAGTCTAAATATCATATCTGGAGACAGGCAGGAAGAGGGAGCTGCCACTACTGAAGGAGGGGGGGCAAAAACTGGGGAACCACCATGTGCACCACCCGAGGGCACTCCAATCTGCCAATTCTCATCCCTCTGTGGGAGAGTGCTAACCTCCGGTAACTGAGTGGACGGCACTGTGGGAGTCGAGTGAGAGGGGATCTGGGGAGGAACCCCCCCAAACGCCCTCTCCTCCGAAACCCCATGTCGCCCACGCAACACCCAGGAGATCAGCTCCCCCTTGGACATCCCTACTCCATTGGCAATGCCCAAAACCTTGGCTATCAGGTGCAAGCCATAAACATCCACCCCAGTCAGCCTCTCCTCCGTCACGTGGTACCGTTTACTCACAAAAACTCTAGCATCCTCCTCACTGGTTACTAACGGCACCTCTTCAAAGGGCATCTCTCGCTCCTCGTCAGTGCTAGGGCACGACATACTGAAGTTCACAAAAAAATTCTCGAGGCAAAAGTGTTAAACTTCCTTATGCAAGCACTAATTACTAAATTAACTGGAGTCTCTTAAATGCTCTACTAATTGCCATACAAAAAAAAATATTCTTCAATATGTACGCTAAAGTACAAACAAACAAATGTTGTACAACTCTGCAAAAAATTTATACTGTTCACAAAATCCTAAGCAAGGTCGCCATTTGTTACGACCGGGCACTCGGGTACACTAGGGCTCTCAAACAGGACTCGAGTATGGCTCGCTGCCACAACGGAAACACACGATCCCAACCCCAGAGTACTGCCAGCCGAACAAAAAACACCAATACCCTCCAGAGTTCTATCTGCTATAACGGGGTATACAAGAACTCGGTACTAGCGTTTCACAACAGACTAATAAAGAGACGGGAGTTATCTAGTCTGGTCAACAATCAAACAAAGAAGTAAATACAACAACACCAAAGAATAGTGTTGGCCGAAGCCGAAGTAATCCACCCTTGACTAAGAACTTAAGAAGTCCTCCACCCTCTACTTCGGATCGGCACTATTACGATACGTTAAACAATAGTCCTCGAGCATCGAGCAAGGAATCTTCTGATAAAGTTAGATGCTTCTCGGATACTCGTAAGAAGTAAGTATCGGATTTTGAACAGCAATTCAATAAGCAACACACTGGCAATTAACTAACATTGAAGGCTTTAAATTGACATAAGAAGAATTATAAGAATAGACAATAGTAAATGGCAAACATTAAAAAGAAGTACTCCGACAATGCACCGGCAATAGCTTACTAGGATTGTGCTCGTGGGCCACTAATCTCTAAAGTAGCTAAGCGTGCCACACATGAAATCAATAGTGCATGAACAATAACATACATAAGGAAAGCTTCAATACTATGCTGTGTCTGCTGACCGAGCAAAGTCTAGCTGGGATGTAGTAGGCTAGGAAACAATGGCTGAGCAAGCGGCTCGTAGCCTAGCGAGGTCCTTAAGGCTGTGCGGCCAAATTACGTTAATTGACGGGATGCTCTCTTGAGAGATCCAGATCACTAGTATCTGGTTCTCTCCTGGCGATCCTCTCAAAGTCAAGCAAACGAGTTAGCACAGTGTTGGGTGGCAGAGGCAAAAGCCCTCACTCGCAACACAGCGCTAAACTCACAAGGTACACAGTCAGAAAGACCACCTAGGCTTCCCAAGTCTCCGTTGCGATTGTACAGGTTCAACAAAACCTAATACACATAGGGAATCACAACTCCAGTAGCCTTATCCCAGTCTAGCATTACTTAGATCAGCAGAAAACAGGAACATGAATAATCATACACAGGGAAATGCATATACGAGTGCAACAAACATTAATCAATCCTATTCTAGTTATCCCTTCCAAAATAGGCTATCTAATAGGCATATATCTCGTGAGAACTCAAGCGATAATACTTTGGCTGACTAGCTCTGCACCAAAGGGATCATTGAGGTTATAAAGGGTCGGGAAGAGGAGAAGATAGGCGGTTCAGAGAGTAGAGAAAGTTCACATCAGTCGGAAGAATATGTATAGTAGCAAGGGATATGAGAAGTCGCTCTGCCTAATGAGTTCTGAATAAAATATGGCGAGACTTCCCTTTTTATACTCGGCCCTCTAGTGAGCATATCGCAAACTACTAAGGACCGGCCACTGACAATCATTACGTAATATTCTCTCTCAATCTGGGATCGACAAAGGATTTCCCACTCACTGAGGGGGAGGAGGGAGGAGGGAGGAGGGAATTAGGCCTACCTGTCGCGTGGCGCACTCACTGGCCCCCGTTACGTAATCTCTCTCTCTCCTCTCATCATTACAAATAAGTCCCACACACAACACTTATAACTAATGATATAAAATAGAACTCGCTGACTCAGATGAAAACAAAATACATATTTATAATACTTATAGTACAACGGCTCACATAAACTAAGTTAGGAAACTCTACACAGACTACAGCCAAAGTTCCTGCCCTGACGATCCTAGCGAGAGTGGGGCATGACTGGGCGTTCTGTACAGCATGCTCATACTCGACATGCGTCACAAGGATAATATAGTGTACGGAAGTTGCAATAGGAGAAGAACAGTGCGGTTTTAGGAGGGGAAGAGGGTGCGTGGATCAGATGTTTGCAGTAAGACAGTTATGCGAGAAGTATTTAGAGAAGCATAAGGAGATATTTTGGGCTTTTATGGACTTGGAAAAAGCGTATGATCGTGTGGACCGTGAAGCAATGTGGAAGGTGTTAAGGATTTATGAAATAGGAGGAAATTTGTTAGAAGCAGTTAAGAGGTTTTATGAAGGGAGCAGAGCATGTGTGAGAGTAGGAAATGGTGAGTTGAGTGAATGGTTTGAGGTAAAGGTAGGTTTGCGACAGGGTTGTGTAATGTCACCATGGCTGTTTAATATGTTTATGGATGGTGTGGTGAGGGAGGTGAAAAGGAGAACTATGGGAAGAGGATTGGGTTTAGTAGGAAAGAATGGTAGAGATTGGGAGTTGAATCAGTTGCTGTTCGCTGATGACACAGCATTGGTGGCGGATTCTGATGAGAAACTGCAGTGGGTAGTCAAAGAGTTTGGTGTGGTTTGTGGAAGGAGGAAACTGAAGGTGAACGTCAATAAAAGTAAAGTAATGGTGTGTAATAGGGGAGAGCATAGGGTGAATCTAGATGTGAGGCTGGATGGGGAAATATTGGAAAAAGTTGAGTGTTTTAAATATCTAGGAGGAACGATAAGCAGGAGTGGAGGTATGGAAGTGGAGGTAAAGCAGAGAGTGTGTGAAGGAAGGAAGGTTTTCGGAGCAATGGGAAGTATGTGGAAGACGAGAAATCTCGGAGTGAAAGTAAAAAGTGCACTGTATCAAGGAATTGTTGTGCCAACAGTGATGTATGGGGCTGAGACATGGGCTCTGAAGAAAAAGGAGAAAAAAGGGCTGGATGTGATAGGAGATCAGCTGCTTGAGGAGTATGTGTGGAGTTACTCGTAGAGACAGATTGAGGAATGAAGAGATACGTAGGAGAGTGGGGCAGCAGGAACATTTGTCAGCCAGAGTGGACAGAAGGGTGCTGAGCTGGTATGGTTATGTTGAACGAATGGGAGATGAAAGGCTTACAAAGAGAATATGTGAGTCAGGTACAAGGGGAGATAGAAGGGCAGGAAGACCCCCATTGAGATGGAGAGACTGTGTAAGAAAGGCTTTGGATGATAGAGGAATGACTATAGATCAGGCAGGGGAAGTGGTGGTGTACAGGAGTGAATGGAGAATGCTTGTGAATAGTTGAGTGAACACGTGGTCATTTGGAGTAAGGGGTCGGGCGCAAGTTCGACTAGATAATAGTCCATCAGGAGCCTGGCCCGGGGGGACGATTAATATGAAGGGTGTGCCTGGAAGTGTGGTGGGAGGGCTTGTGGCTTTGGCTCCGCTGCATGTCTGCCTGCCGAGATCGGAACCTCTCCGGGTGGTCAGGGGCCGGGGGAGTGCTGGAGCGACCTTGGTAACCCTGGTCTCTGGGTCTTCTCCTGGGTGACCTGGATGTGTGTGAGTTTGTGTTTTTTATCTGTGTTTATTTTTTGTTTTATGTTGTTTTTGTGTTTTCCCTGTTCTTGCTCTGTCTTGAGTCGGCTACCCCCAAAATGGGGATTGGGCCTGAGCATATAGATAGATAGATAGATAGAATTATTTGGTATGGTAGGTATTGTTACGGCTGGATCGGCAATACATATTCGGGATTCTTGATCGTAGGACAGAAATGGCTTAAGTGACAACGACACGCTCGATTCCAGTCCCAAATACTATATGCTCCAGACAACAAAAGCACCAACGCCCTACAAAGTTATCGTCTACGGTAACGAGGTACCTTAACTCGGCGAAAGTGTACAACAGGGGTAGGCTATGAGGCTAAACTCCCTCAGACATTTATAGGTTATGTTATTACTAAAGAAATGCAATACTCAAGAAACTACGTTAATATTAAGCCTCTAATAATGTAGAATAGAAGCAGGCTAAAGGTATGACAGTGAAATGCTAAATGACAAATGTACACGCCTACTTGAAAGCGCGTGCCCTACAATAACTGTCCCCTACTAACATGCACTAGCATGTAGCATACAAGATGTTCATGACCCAGTAGATACCTAATAATACACATGGGAGGAACATAAATAGTAGTCACTTATTATAATAATGAATCTATACTTGGAATAACTAAAAGGTTGCAGGCAACAGTACTGCGCCGGTAGCCTACTACCGCATAGGCTACTTCGCTTCTCTCACTCTGTCTCCCCTCCGAGTCCATATGCGCCCTACGCAACAAAACTCCGGACACAGCAGCAAAACGACAGTGCAGTTAATTGATTCATGAAAGTATTAATAGTGTTGTCTTGTGTGTGAGTAATGTGTATTGTAAAGTGTTACATACATATACTTAAAGAGAGCTGCAATGCATAGTAAAATAAAGATATATCCCACTCATCATCCCCATGTGTTCTAGCTAGCAGGCCAAGTCACAGGAACAACGAGTCCCAGCACCGAAAGCGAGAACCCAGGAGAAGACTGTAGAGAACACAAGGACAGATAAATTACGTTACTCTACTATACCGGCACTACGAGCGAGCTGTAGTCTCGGGTGCTACACTCGCTCCTGGCTCGGTATGCAAATCAAGGCTAAGTCCTCGTCCCTCCACAGACAACTCCTGGGCATGGTCGGGCTCTTACACATGGCACCAGTCTAGTCACAAATGGGATGATGAGCGGGGCATATAACTCGTGAACATGTAGAACGTTCACCAACTATCCTCATCAAGAAGATCGCTGTTCACATTAACCCCTTAAATCTAATACATGTAAATATATGCTTGTCCTAAGAGTAATACGAGAGGTGAGTGCTGAAACTCCTTTAGGACCTCAAGGGAAGGTTATGCATTTAAATAGAGAGAAGAATGAAATGAGAGTAATGTCGTCAGAGAGAAAGAGTGCAACCGTGAGAAGTTGGGAGAGAGGGCAAGGGATGTTAGAATCTCAAAGGTTCTAGGCAACCTGATCATGGAACACGCAGCCAGCCTCCAGGCAATGTGCTGTACGACAACATGGGCCCAGCCCAAGCAGCGTAGGCAGGCAACAATGGACTACCAACCTTGTCGCGCCTAGCTATAAGCGCAGGGCCGCCAACCAGTCCATACGTCTGGCAACCACCCCCCCGGCAGCGTGGCGCGTTGCTACCCTCTTGCTCTGAAGCCTAACTCACTCTCTCTCTCTGAACTCCCATTGTCTTATCTATCAACTTCTCTATTGATACTACATATTAAATGGAAGGTCTCGTGTTACGACCGGGCACTCGGGTACACTAGGGCTCTTACACAGGACTCGAGTATGGCTCGCTGCCACAACGGAAACACACGATCCCAACCCCAGAGTACTGCCAGCCGAACAAAAAACGCCACTACCCTCCAGAGTTCTATCTGCTATAACGGGGTATACAAGAACTCGGTACTAGCGTTTCACACAACAGACTAATAACAAGACGGGAGTTATCTAGTCTGGTCAACAATCAAACAAAGAAGAAAGTACTACAACACTAAAGAATAGTGTTGGCCGAAGCCGAAGTAATCCACCCTTGAACTAAGAACTTAAGAAGTCCTCCACCCTCTACTTCGGATCGGCACTATTACGTTACGTTAAACAATAGTCCTCGAGCATCAAGCAAGGAATCTTCTGATAAGTTAGATGCTTCTCGAATACTCGTAAGAAGTAAGTATCGGATTTTGAACAGCAATTTAATGAATAACTCACTGGTAATTAAAGGCTTTAAATTGACATAAGAAGAATTATAAGAATAAGAATAAGCAATAGGATATGGCAAACATTAAGAAGAAGTACTCCGACAATGCACTGGCAATAGCCTACTAAGATTGTGCTCGTGGGCCACTAATCTCTGAAGTAGCTAAGCGTGCCACACATGAAATCAATAGTGCATAAACAATAATATACATAAGGAGAAGCTTCAATACTATGCTGTATCTGCTGGTCGAGCAAAGTCTAGCTGGGATATCTAAGGTTAAGAGACAATGGCTGAGCAAGCGGCTCGTAGCCTAGCGAGGTCCTTAAGACTGTGCGGCCAAATTACGGTAATTGACGGGATGCTCTCTTGAGAGATCCAGATCACTAGTATCTGGTTCTCTCCTGGCGATCCTCTCAAAGTCAAGCAAATGAGATAGCACAGTGTTGGGTGGCACAGGCAAAAGCCCTCACTCGCAACACAGTGCTAAACTCCCACGGTACACAGTCAGAAAGACCACCTAGGCGTTCCACGTCTCCGTTGCAATTGTACTGGTTCAACCGCAACCTAGTACTCATAGGAAATCACAACTCAGAAACCCTATCCCAGTCTAGCATTGCCTAAACCAGCAGAAAACAGGAACATGAATAATCGCACACAGGGAAATGCATATACGAGTGCAACAAACATCAATCAATCCTATTCTAGTTAACCCTTCCAAAAATAGGCTATCTAACAGGCACTTATCTCGTGAGAACTCAAGCGATAATACTTTGGCTGACTAAATCTGCACCAAAGGGGTCATGGAGGTTAAACAGGGACGAGAAGAGAAGAAGATAGGCTGTTCAGAGAGTAGAGAAAGTTCACATCAGTCGGAAGAATATGGATAGTTGCAAGGGATATGAGAAGTCGCTTTGCCTGATGAGTTCTGAAGAAATGGTGGCAAGAACCTCTCTTTTTATACTCGGCCCTCTAGCGGCATATCTCAAACTACTTAAGGACCGCCCACTGGCAATCATGACGTCATATTCTCTCTCAATCTGGGATCGACAAAGAACTTCCCACGCGCTGAAAGGGAGGAAGGGAGGAGGGAGGAGGGAATTAGGCCTACCGGCCCGCGTGGCGCACTCACTGATCCCCGTTACGTAATATCTCTCTCTCTCTCCTCTCATCATTACATATAAGTCCCACACACAATACTTATATCTAATGATATAAAATAGAACTCGTTGACTTAGAAGAAAACAAAATACATAATGATAATACTTATAGTACAACGGTTCACATAAACTGAGTTAGGAAACTCTACACAGACTACAGCCAAAGTTCCTGCCCTGACGATCCTAGCGAGAGTGGGGCCTGACTGGGCGTTCTGTACAGCATGCTCATACTCGACATGCGTCACACCTCCCCCAAGATTTTACTTGCTCAACCCTGAGCTAAAATCTGATATACAGAACCCCATCAAACCCCTCACACCCAGCGACCGCATGGCACTAAAACAACGCTGAGTTTATCACTAAAACACATCTTATATAAAAAAAAATTCACATTTCATAACTCCTCCCAACAATAGTAAAAGACATAATATCATGCTCCCAGAGCGAGCTTACAGCAGCTCAGCCGTTTGATAGTTCGTGGACTACTCAAACACTATAGGCTATGACAAACTTATACAATTATCTATATCAAAAAGAAAGAGTTTTTATATGATTTTTATATTTTAATATGTTTTTTCCGGCTGCACTATAAGGGCAGCCTATTTTCTTCTATACCAAACGCTCAACAATCCTGCTTTACGACCCAATACGCTGGGCTACAACCGCGAGCCAACAAGCACCAAGCGCAAAATACTACTCAAACCAAAGCAGGAGGCTACCCGTGTGTCAATCTCTTCGGGATCATACACCTGTGATAGCCTACGACTGATCATCTACCCTCGATAAACAATCCGCAATCACATTGTCACATCCCGCAATATGCCGGATGTCCAGGTTATACTCCTGCAACATCAATGACCACCGGGTCAGTCTCATATTGCGATTGTGAAATTGATTTAGGAATCTCAAAGGGTGATGATCAGTGTAGATAACCACGACTGGGCCATAGGCTGGAACATACACCTCGAAGTGCCTGAGTGACAGCACAATCGCCAGTAATTCCTTTTCTATTGTAGAATAGTTCTTTTGTGCAGCATTGAACTTCTTAGAAAAGAAACTTACTGGGTGTTCCACACCTTCATTGTCTGTCTGTAGCAAGACGGCACCAGCCCCTACACCACTAGCATCTGTTGCCAGCTGAAAAGGCCTGTTAAAGTCTGGGGCCCTGAGTATCGGGTGAGTACACAGCAAATGCTTCACTAAATTAAAAGCCTTTTCACACTCAGGCGCCCACAAAAACTTTTTGTCTTTAGATAACAAATCTGTGAGAGGTGCCAACACCGTAGAGTAACCTTTTATAAAGCGTCTGTAGTAGCCTATCATACCCAAGAATCTCATGATCTGCTTCTTGGTGGTTGGGTGCGGAAATTTATTGATAGCCTGTACCTTGTTCTGAGGAGGGCACACCTGTCCCCTTCCCACTACAAACCCAAGGTACTGCACAGTGGCTTTTACGAAGTCACACTTTGCCAAATTTACTACCAGACTTGCTTCACTAAGTTTCCGGAACAAGGTCTCCAGGTGCTCACAATGGCTCTCAAAGTCGTCATCATAAATGATTACATCGTCCAAGTATACGGTGCAATTTGGAATGTCCTTGACAATTTCATTCATCAGGTTCTGAAACGTTGCTGGTGCATTCTTAAGTCCGTAGGGCATAACATTACACCGGTAAGTACTCCCGTCCACCACAAAACCACATACCTCTTTAGCACGCTCGGGACAAAGGTACTTGCCAGTAACCTTTTACTAAATCTACTTTAGACAAAAACCGAGCATTACCAATTTTATCAACACTATCATCAACCCGAGGAAGAGGATATGGGTTAGTTGGAGTCAAACCGTTTAGCCTACGGAAATCAATACAGAAGCGTACCTTGCCATCTGGCTTAGGCTGCAGTGTTACGGGGGAAGTCCATTTAACGGTACCTTTCTCTATCAACCCTCTACCGAGCATATACTCCAACTCATCCCTCAGAGCGGGTAGTTTTATGGGGGGCACACGGTATGGGATTGACTTAAAGGGTAGATGGTGCCCCACGTCAACATCATGCATAGCCTGAGTAGTGAGGCCTGGATGTTCAGCGAATACAGTGGGGTATAAACCGAGCAACTGACGGATAGCTTCAAATTGCGGCTCAGGCAAATGGGCTATAGCCTCGTCAGCCCTTAGGCTCGAGTTCCCCGCCCACTGATCCGCTGAAACATGGTGATCCCAGCTATCCTCCTCTGAAGCTTGACTGTCCCCCTCTCCTTCTCCACCACGGCCGCAACAAGCCAACACAGGGACAGTGAGAGGCTCAGAGGGGCGCCTCACATACTCTTTTATCAGGTTCACGTGACATAACTGATTCTTCTTCTCCTGTCTGGAGTGGGCAACAAGGTAATCTAGGTCCGAAATTTTCTCCACAATTTTATAGGGTCCAGTATACTTCGCCGACAAGGGGTTACCCACCAAAGGCAACAAAATCAACACCTCCTGTCCCACAATGAACTCCCGGAGCTTCACTTTGCGATCATACCTGTCCTTCATTAAAGCTTGTGACCCTGTTAAATTCCGACCTGCCATCTCCAGACTCTTAAGCATGCGCTCACGGCTTTCAAACACATACTTCAACAAGGAACAAGGCGGCACAGTTCCTTCCCAAATTTCCCGCAGCATATTAAGGGGGCCCCTGACTCGGTGTCCAAAAATCAGCTCGTTTGGACTAAATCCCAGGCTCTCACCAGGCACTTCCCGAGCAGCAAACAGTACATACGGCAATCCAAGATCCCAATCTCTTCCGTTATCAGCACAATAACACCTGAGCATGCTTTTAAGGGTGGCATGCCACCGCTCAAGCACCCCTTGGCTCTCAGGGTGATACGCTGACGATACCACCGCCCGTATTCCATGCTGTTGCATTGTTTGCTTAAAGAGATTGGAGGTGAAATTGGACCCCTGATCAGACTGAATCTCCTCCGGGTACCCGTACCTTGAAAAGTACCACAACAAGTTACTGACTACCGTCTTAGCCATGCCGTTTTTCATGGGGTATGCATCGGGGTATCTAGTGGCAACATCCATGATGGTTAACAAAAATTTATTACCAGCCTTTGTGGGAGGGAGGGGACCAACCATGTCAACAACAATCTTACTAAAAGGTGGCCCAATTACAGGAATAGGGTGCAACGGAGCTTTAGGAATAACTTGGTTTGGTTTCCCGACCCGTTGACAAATATCACATGAGTTTATCCAGGACTGCACATGAGACTTCATCCCCGGCCACCAAAACAACTTCCCAAAGCCGCCACCGTTTTTCTTACCCCCAAATGTCCTGCCAGCGGTGTGTCATGCGCCAAACTCAGTAGGCTATCCCTGCACTCCCGCGGCACCATCAACTGGTCCACTACCCCGGACCCCATCTTCCAGCTACGGTTAGGGTCTTGAAAACGCCGATACAGGATGCCATCTAAATAAAAAAAATCTCCCGGCTGTGCATCACCGTCCTCGTCGAGCTCCACAGCTCCATTAGCACACGTTTGGAGCTCAGGGTCCTCCAGCTGCAACCGACGTATATCTGAGGGTGCCAAGCGATCTAACTGCTCCCGGAGCAATGCATGACCCTCCCCGATACTGAGCTGCTCCCTCTGTCTCTCTCGATGTTCATAACGTTGCTGTCGTGGAGACTCGTCATGCCCAGCCTCGTCACTCTCGATGACAGGCCCAGGGGCTACTCCAGAACTAAGTAATGGTGCTAATACTGAATCACCCAGGAGAGCCGCCGAGTCAAAACTCTTAAAACCAACTCCAGCTTTAGCCTCCTCCTGTTGATCGTTCCTCTGCTGGTCTGAAGACGGAGGACTAGGCTGTGACACTTTAGCTGCCCGAGCTCGGGTGACAGCACATGCCATGGGTTGTGCCTGGCACCGCTCGACCCCACTCTCGCTCTTCCCTACTCACGTCGGCCGGCCTCTCGGCAACGACTAAGGGTAGAACCTCAGAAGCGGGCATTGCAAAGTCGTTGCCGAGAAGAAGGTCGACGCCCTCCACTGGCAGTTTCTCCACAATCCCAACATCCAATTCACGTGCCACACCATCCACCTCCAACTCCAACCGCACCAGCGGGTATGACCGAGTTGCATTAATACCCTGCACCACCACCACCCGAGCCGCATTTATAGGGTAGCCAGTCAAGTTTTTCATCAAAGTCTGGGAAGCACCTGTATCACGCAAGACCTCTACTCCATGCTTGCGCCCCGCCCACATCACGCAACCCCGTCCTCTATGGTCGCAAAAAACATCCTGAGCAGGGTTCGAGCCTCCCAGGTGCTTCTGCATTGGCTGTGCCTCAGCCTCTGACGAACTGCCCCGGGCAAACTCAGAAGGCTTCAGAGACACACCAATGTTGCAGGCCAAAGACACAGCTGCTGTAGGTGGTTTGCTAGGACAGACTCTTGCAAAGTGCCCCTTTTTATGACATTGATAACACTCTAACTCCCCTTTGGGCTTCCCTTGGTACTGGGAAGGGCCCGGCCCCTTCTTAAATGGGACGGTGCTAGTCTTGTGGTCAGTCTTGGTATCATAACTCTTGTACTTGTTTGCATAAGATATATTACTAACTCGGGGGGGTGGGGCGTCACGCCCTTGTTACCTGCCTCACTACGCTGGGCAGACCCGCACCCACGAATTAATGATAGCCGGAGGTCAGCCATCTCAGCTGCCTCCTGTAGAGTTTTTGGATTCTTTTCTTTAATAGTTAAAGTCATTTCTGCACCTGTACACTTATAAAACTGCTCGAGCAGAAACAGCTCCGTCAACTGTTCGGCCGTCTCAGCTTTCTCAGAACGTGTCCAGTTTGTAAGTGCATCTTTTAAGTCCCGGGCATGTTCAAGAAAGGTCGCCTCCCTAGTCTTTGTAACACCCCGAAACTTCAATCGATATGTTTCTGGTTGCAACTCGTATGCCCGTAGGACAGCTCTCTTCAATTCTGGGTAGTCAATGCAAGACTCTAAAGGCAGTGCATCATAAGCCTTCAGACCCTTACCCGTAAGTCTTGAGGAGACCAGAGCTGCCCACTTCTCTTCAGGCCAATTATGCTCCCTACACTTCTTCTCAAAACGATTAAAAAATTCTGTGACTTCAGTTTCACTAAATGCCGGCACCAATTTGACTAAGTGAGACAAGGACTGTTCTCTTACTTGGCCCTCCCGGCCCATCCGAATCCCTGTCGACTCTGCACGAGTCTTATCTAAGTCTATCTGAGCACAATATTTCTCGGAGTCGTATCTAAGCTCAGCCTCGTGCCTCCTAGTCTCATCCTCGTGCCTCCTAGTCTCATTCTCCTGCTTCCTAGACTCAGCCTCAATCGCATACCTCCTAGACTCAGCCTCGATTGCATACCTCCTAGACTCAGCCTCCATCTCCTGCTTCCTAGCCTCATTCTCCATCTCCTGCTTCCTAGCCTCAATCTCAATTTTAGCAAGCTCGAGTTTAAATATCATCTCAGGAGACAGGCCGGAAGAGGGAGCTGCCACTACTGAAGGAGGGGGGGCAAGAACTGGGGAACCACCATACGCACCGCCCGAGGGCACTCCAATCTTCCAATTCTCATCCCTCTGTGGGAGAGTGCTAACCTCCGGCAACTGAGTGGACGGCACTGTGGGAGTCGAGTGAGAGGGGATCTGGGGAGGAACCCCCCCAAACGCCCTCTCCTCCGAAACCCCATGTCGCCCCACGCAACACCCAGGAAATCAGCTCCCCCTTGGACATCCCTCCTACATTGGATAGACCCAAAACCTTGGCTATCAGGTGCAAGCCATAACATTCACCCCAGTCAGCCTCTCCTCCGTCACGTGGTACCGCTTACTCACAAAAAGTCTAGCATCCTCCTCACTAGTTACTAACGGCACCTCCTCACTTAGCATCTCTCGCTCCTCGTCAGTACTAGGGCCCGACATACTGAAGTTCACCAAAAAATTCTCGAGACAAAAGTGTTAAACTCCCTTATGCAAGCACTAATTACTAAATTAACTGGAGTCTCTTAAATGCTCTCCTAATTGCCTTACAAAAAAAAATATTCTTCAATATGTACGCTAAAGTACGAACAAACAAATGTTGTACAACTCTGCAAAAAATTATACTGTTCACAAAATCCTAAGCAAGGTCGCCATTTGTTACGACCGGGCACTCGGGTACACTAGGGCTCTTACACAGGACTCGAGTATGGCTCGCTGCCACAACGGAAACACACGATCCCAACCCCAGAGTACTGCCAGCCGAACAAAAAACGCCACTACCCTCCAGAGTTCTATCTGCTATAACGGGGTATACAAGAACTCGGTACTAGCGTTTCACACAACAGACTAATAACAAGACGGGAGTTATCTAGTCTGGTCAACAATCAAACAAAGAAGAAAGTACTACAACACTAAAGAATAGTGTTGGCCGAAGCCGAAGTAATCCACCCTTGAACTAAGAACTTAAGAAGTCTCCACCCTCTACTTCGGATCGGCACTATTACGTTACGTTAAACAATAGTCCTCGAGCATCAAGCAAGGAATCTTCTGATAAGTTAGATGCTTCTCGAATACTCGTAAGAAGTAAGTATCGGATTTTGAACAGCAATTTAATGAATAACTCACTGGTAATTAAAGGCTTTAAATTGACATAAGAAGAATTATAAGAATAAGAATAAGCAATAGGATATGGCAAACATTAAGAAGAAGTACTCCGACAATGCACTGGCAATAGCCTACTAAGATTGTGCTCGTGGGCCACTAATCTCTGAAGTAGCTAAGCGTGCCACACATGAAATCAATAGTGCATAAACAATAATATACATAAGGAGAAGCTTCAATACTATGCTGTATCTGCTGGTCGAGCAAAGTCTAGCTGGGATATCTAAGGTTAAGAGACAATGGCTGAGCAAGCGGCTCGTAGCCTAGCGAGGTCCTTAAGACTGTGCGGCCAAATTACGGTAATTGACGGGATGCTCTCTTGAGAGATCCAGATCACTAGTATCTGGTTCTCTCCTGGCGATCCTCTCAAAGTCAAGCAAATGAGATAGCACAGTGTTGGGTGGCACAGGCAAAAGCCCTCACTCGCAAACACAGTGCTAAACTCCCACGGTACACAGTCAGAAAGACCACCTAGGCGTTCCACGTCTCCGTTGCAATTGTACTGGTTCAACCGCAACCTAGTACTCATAGGAAATCACAACTCAGAAACCCTATCCCAGTCTAGCATTGCCTAAACCAGCAGAAAACAGGAACATGAATAATCGCACACAGGGAAATGCATATACGAGTGCAACAAACATCAATCAATCCTATTCTAGTTAACCCTTCCAAAAATAGGCTATCTAACAGGCACTTATCTCGTGAGAACTCAAGCGATAATACTTTGGCTGACTAAATCTGCACCAAAGGGGTCATGGAGGTTAAACAGGGACGAGAAGAGAAGAAGATAGGCTGTTCAGAGAGTAGAGAAAGTTCACATCAGTCGGAAGAATATGGATAGTTGCAAGGGATATGAGAAGTCGCTTTGCCTGATGAGTTCTGAAGAAATGGTGGCAAGAACCTCTCTTTTTATACTCGGCCCTCTAGCGGCATATCTCAAACTACTTAAGGACCGCCCACTGGCAATCATGACGTCATATTCTCTCTCAATCTGGGATCGACAAAGAACTTCCCACGCGCTGAAAGGGAGGAAGGGAGGAGGGAGGAGGGAATTAGGCCTACCGGCCCGCGTGGCGCACTCACTGATCCCCGTTACGTAATATTCTCTCTCTCTCCTCTCATCATTACATATAAGTCCCACACACAATACTTATATCTAATGATATAAAATAGAACTCGTTGACTTAGAAGAAAACAAAATACATAATGATAATACTTATAGTACAACGGTTCACATAAACTGAGTTAGGAAACTCTACACAGACTACAGCCAAAGTTCCTGCCCTGACGATCCTAGCGAGAGTGGGGCCTGACTGGGCGTTCTGTACAGCATGCTCATACTCGACATGCGTCACACTCGACATGGCTTAAAACAAAACCCACCACTGGTTAGCACATGACGAGACCTTTGCAGAGATACAAAGAACATAGTTATAAGTTGTCACACTCAATATACATTGCGGCTGACGGTAGCCAGATCACGGGCGGTACAGTCGAGTACCAAGGAGTACAATCAGGTTGCGTTGCGGAGCACTGGGGTGCGTCACAGCCCCCCCAAGATTTTAGATAATCGACCTTAGAAGCATTATCAAAATCTGACAGGCAACCAACCGACCTGCTACCCTTAGCTGCCACTAATTGCAAAAGGTGCACAACAACTGAAGTGTCAATTATACATAAAACACAATATCGCATGCATCATGCTACAACAATAAAGACTTACAAAACTAAAAAAAAAGAAAGAGTTTTCTCGTTTATTTTATTGTTTTATAATCTTTTTGGACGGCGTTATGATAGCCTAATTTTACTCCTGCTCAACCCACACACTGTGCACGACTATCTTGGATCATCAACCCTTGATATACAATCTGCTATCACGTTCTCACTCCCGGCAATATGCTGAATGTTGAGATTATACTCTTGGAGCATTAGGGACCACCTGGTCAACCGCATATTCCGATTGTGAAACTGATTTAGGAATTTCAAGGGATGATGGTCCGTATAAATCGTCACTACCGGGCCGTAGGCTGGAACATAAACTTCGAAATGTTTGAGCGACAAAACGATAGCCAGAAGCTCCTTCTCTATAGTCGAGTAATTCCTTTGTGCCGAATTAAACTTGCGAGAAAAGAAGCTCACTGGGTGTTCCAAGCCCTCGGAATCAGTCTGCAGTAACACTGCCCCGGCACCCACACCGCTGGCATCAGTCGCCAGCTGAAAACTCCTGGAGAAGTCTGGGGCCCTCAAAATCGGATGTGTACACAGCAGGTGCTTGACTAGGTCGAAAGCCCTCTGACACTCCGCAGCCCAACAGAACTTCACTGACTTCGACAGTAGATCAGTTAACGGTGCTAAGACAGTAGAGTATCCCCGGATGAAGCGCCTATAATAGCCTATCATACCTAGGAACCGCATGACCTGGCGCTTAGTGGTGGGCCTGGGAAACATATTGATAGCCTGTATCTTGCTCAGGGGGGGGGCACACCCGGCCTAACCCGACCACAAAGCCAAGATACTGCACAGTAGCCTTTACAAACTCGCACTTCCTCAGGTTCACCACCAGCCCAGCATCGTGCAACTTCCCAAACAGGGTCTCTAAGTGCCTTAGGTGATTTTCAAAATCGTCATCATATACTATCACGTCATCAAGGTAGACCGTGCAGTTAGGGATTTCGTCACAAATATCGTTCATCAGGTTCTGAAACGTGGCAGGTGCGTTCTTAAGCCCATAAGGCATTACGTTACATTGGTAGGTCTTGCCATCTACCACAAAACCACAAACTTGCTTAGCTCGGTCCGACAGGGGTACTTGCCAGTAGCCTTTTACAAGATCAATTTTAGTAAGGTACTCTGCATTCCCTATCTTGTCCACGCTGTCGTCAACTCGAGGCAAACGGTAAGGGTTGGTAGTGGTCAAGCCATTTAGCCTACGAAAATCTATGCAGAACCGCACCTTGCCGTCAGGTTTTGGCTGCAACGTGACGGGTGATGTCCACTTCACATAACCTTCAGTGATCATCCCTCTCTCAACCATGTACTTTAACTCCTCCCGTAAAGCTGGCAACTTTACCGGGGGCACACGGTAGGGCACTGACTTGAAGGGCACATTATCACCGACGTCCACGTCGTGCGTTACCTGAGTAGTGAGACCTGGGTGTTCGGCGAAAACAGAGGGGTATGACCTGAACAGGCCTAGGACAGCAGCACCCTGGTGCTCAGGCAGGTGACTTACAGCTTGCCTAGCCTCTTGTTCAGTATTCCCCGCCCACTGTTCCGCGGAAATGACACAGTCCCAGCTATCCTCCTCAGCAGCATGACTGTCCCCACCTCCTTCTCCACCCTGGCCGCTGCAGGCCAGCACAGGGACAGTGAGAGGCTCTGAGGGGCGTCTCACATACTCTTTCATGAGGTTAACATGACATAACTGATGTTTTTTCCTACGGTCAGGTGTTGCAACGAGATAATCGTTGTGTGTGTGTGTGTAAGTGTGAGAGTCCGAGTGTAGGGGGTGAGACAGTGAAGCACAGGAACGAGGTGGCTTCAGAGATGGGGTCGTTTCGGGCCATGAGTGAGCACCTTGCCTCATGTGAAGGCAAGATGGCAGGTGCTCGTTGTACTCTACGTGCTTCACATGTCTCACTCCCTAGACTGGAACAAGACCTCACGGGCTTCACTGTTCATTGTAAAGCGGTGAATGTTAAGGCTCTCATGGTGGGGTCACACATTCACGTATATTGCTCCCGTCAGCTCCCGTCCGGCGTATCGCAAAGACGCGAGTAGTTTTTGCCGATGAACGCCCGTTCTTCTACGTCTATTGCACTTCCCGACAGACGTAGCGTAACGGGGCCAGTGTTACGTCAGACGTAATGGAGGCGTAGTGAACTACGTACGTGTTTGCACCGTGCGTAGGCATAGCCCCGTTCAACCTAATGGGCTGCCCGATTTGCTGGAAAACAGGCCACGCCCATGCCACACCCCCACACGACCGGCGTAGCTGAGGCCGCACGGCGTGGGATTTGTTAGGTCGTACCTGGACCGGTTCCGGCCAATCGTAGGCACACCCCGTCTGACCAAACACAGACAAAGACAGTCTTTGTCAACCACGTCTGTCGGGGTTGCTATCTGGGAAGTACAAAAGGGCATGAATGGCCACACCTTTCCCATTCCCACTCATTCCTCTGCACCATGAACAACATAACGGAATTCATCCTGGAGGAGTTCAAATATGTGAACTCCTTAATCAAACCGGAGATTAGGCATAACACGCGGCTCATACAATGCATCATTGCCTACATAGATGTCTTAAAACTACTTGCAATAGCAAACTCCATCCATCAAGAGGAACAAAAGAAGAAAAGGACCAAGAGGACAGTGTGGGTGTGGCCATATCTACAACGGAGGCTTGAACAAGGCCATTATGAGAACCTCATGCAAGAGTTGGCCAGAGAATGTCCACTACTCTACAAGAACTTCACCCGGGTAGACAAACAACTATTTGATGAGATTGTGGAACGTGTCACGCCCATCATTCAAAGGAAACCTACGTTCTGGCGAAAACCCATTGCTCCTGGGCTGCGGGTGGCCATCACCCTACGTTTCCTCGCTACGGGTGATTCGTATAAGAGCCTGCAATACAACTTTCGTGTTGCCCACAACACCATCAGCCAAATTGTTCCAGACACATGCCAGGCCATCATCTCTGTCTACGGAGATCAGGAGCTCAAAACGCCACAATCGCCTGGTGAATGGAAGGAGGTTGCCAGCGGCTTTGAGGAACGATGGAACCTGCCGCATTGTGTGGGAGCCAAATTATGTGGTATTCTTCAAAGTTATTGTTTCCATGATGGAAAAAGAGAAGACTTACACTTTACACAACACAAGAAACATTATTACACAAAATTATGTTGTATTCTGGGAAGCCAATATGGTGAAAGTTATTGTTGCTATTATAACACTAATATTTCCTCTACTCACTTGCTCCAGGGTTCCAGATCCCTGAGCTGCAGGAACAGCAGCAGGAGGCTTCCCCTGCTTCGCCCTCCGCGTGGAGATGGCTGGGGTGGTGTTCTCGTGACTGCCGGATGCTTGGTCTTCCTCATCGGCGGGTTCATCAGGCAGAGGTCCACACACAGGAGAAGGTTCGGCAGCTTGGGCAGCAGACTGTTGAGACATGAATGTATAATTAGTAACATGTTAATTATTTATGAAATGTTAAATACCAATCAACATAACCATTCATCTTTGTAACCTTTAAATAAAATTAATAAACTTCTGTGTGTTATTAGGTGTTTCATTAACAAAAATTTAAGGTAATTATAGAATTAAGTTAACAAGATAATTTTACAACAATAATGGCACATAAACAAAATATTTCAGAAAAAAGCAAATATAAACGTACCTGAGGCATACCCAGATTCCTGGGCTTCTTCTGTCGCACGATGTGGGGCTTGAGGAAGTGGAAGATGGTGAGTATCCACTTCTCCCTCTCAGTCAACCTCTTGGCCCCCTCACCACTCTTGTCCTTGGTGAGCCTGCCAAACTTGGAGCGGAGAGAGGTGAACCATGTTAACAATTCCGAGGCGGTGATGGGGGGGTCCAGACTGGCTGCCTTCTCCGCCCAAAGATGGTCAATGTGCTCCTTCTCTTTGTGGCGGTTATCACCCTTATCATACAGATAAGGCACATCCTGCTCCAGCCAGTCTCCCAACATACGCTCCTGCGCCTCCGTCAGGATAATGTTGGTGCTCTTCCGGCGCCGTTTTGTTGGTTGTGTTGGCTGATCCTGTCCCTCTTCCTGGTCAACTTCGTCGGGGTTTTCCTCACTTTCCTCAACGTCCAACACCTCTCCATCATCGTCGGGTATATTCATTAACACTTCACCGTCAGAGGTGTCAATCAGCGATGTTCCAGACCCAGACGACGAGGGGACAGGCGGTGAGGTTGCAGAGGTCGAGGGGACAGGCGGTGAGGTTGCAGAGGTCGAGGGGACAGGCGGTGAGGTTGCAGAGGTCGAGGGGACAGGCGAGGTTGCAGGCGTCAAGGGGACAGGCGAGGTTGCAGGCGTGGGGCCAGGTGGTGAGATTGAAGACTTCTTCAGACTTCTCTTGGTAGCCTTGGTAGCCATGGTGACAGGGCAGGACAGGGCAGCGTGCAGAGGGTGGCAGCAGAGGGTGGCAGGGTGGCAGCAGAGGGTGGCAGGGTGGCAGGCAGGGTGGCAGGCAGGGTGGCAGGGTGGCAGGCAGGGTGGCAGGGTGGCAGGGATGGTGGCAGGGTGGCAGGGAGGGTGGCAGGGTGGCAGGGAGGGTGGCAGGGTGGCAGAGTAGCAGGGATGGTGTTTGTCGTCTTGGTGTGGTGTGAGGTATGACGGCAGTAACTCCCGCTGTCCTTATATACCCACCACGTACGACATTGCCGCGTCTTCCCGGCAACGCGCAGTGCGGCGGCGTTGCCACACGCACGCATACTTCCACGTTCGACGAGAACATTCTACGATGAACGAGACCAGCTCTCGTCTGACATGGTAGCTGCTACGTCCGACGACGCTGCTCTGGTCAGACGACAGTGGTGGCCTGGTCGGTCGTAACTTTTGCCGTCTTTTGACATACGTGAGGGCGAGCCACGTTCCTGATTAAACTAGAATCAACAACCGCGTGGCCTTGGCTGCACCCACAACATTCCGGACCCACGTGGGCTACTCGTTTCTACTCGCGCCATGCGCGAGTACCCCCCCGACTGACCGTATTTTCATATAAGTTTTGCGTATTATGCCATTACGTTTTACGTTATCGGTTGCCAACTACCAATATACCTTCGTTTACAACAGACGGGAGCTGACGGGAGCAATATACGTGAATGTGTGACCCCACCATCAGTCTATGCCCGAGAGGAAGTAAGTTGGAATATAGAAAAAAAAAAAAAAAAAAAAAAAAAAATCAAGGTCGGACAGTTTCTTAGCCACCACATACGGCCCAATGAACTTGGCAGAAAGGGGGTGTCCAGGCAAAGGTAAAAGCAACATTACCTCCTGACCCACCGAAAACTCCCGAAGCTTCACCTTGGCGTCATACTGGTGCTTCATGACCGCCTGTGCATTAACCAAGTTATTACCTGCCGCTGCCATGCAACCTATAAGTCTCTCCCGGCTCTCAAGGACATATTTAAGTACAGACCCCGGCTTCTCTTCGCCCTCCCAGATCTCTTTCACCATACTTAAAGGTCCTCTCACATTATGGCCAAAGACTAGTTGATTTGGACTGAACCCCAGGCTCTCTCCTGGGACTTCACGTGCAGCGAACAGAACATACGGTAGACCCAAATCCCAATCAGTGTCATGTTCTGCACAGTAACAGCGTAGCATACTCTTCAGGGTCGAGTGCCACCGCTCCAAGACTCCCTGACTCTCGGGATGGTAGGCTGACGACACTACAGAACATATACCGTGCAACTGAAGGGTTTGCTTGAACAATTTGGATGTAAAATTGCTCCCCTGGTCTGACTGCACCTCACATGGAAATCCATAACGGGAACAGAACAATAATAAGTTTTTAACAACTGCCTTTGCCGAGCCGTTTCTCATGGGGTATGCGTCCGGGTATCTCGTAGCCACATCCATGATTGTCAACAGGAATTTATTGCCACTACTAGTAGGCGGGAAAGGGCCAACCAAATCTACTACAACTTTGCTGAACGGAGGCCCGGTGACAGGTATGGGAAACAAAGGTGCCTTCGGGATTGTCTGGTTAGGCTTCCCCGTTGTCTGGCAGGTCGCACACCCAGCCACCCATGCACAGACATCAGCCTTGACCCCAGGCCACCAGAAAAACCTGCCCAATGCCGCCAATGTTTTTGTTACCCCCAAATGACCCGCCACCGGCACATCATGCGCCAGACACAATAAGGACTCTCTATACTTATTTGGAACAACCACCTGGTCTACTACCCTCGCACCGCCCTCCCACTTCGATTTGGGGTCTAGAAATCTGCGGTACAATATCCTGTTGAGCCTAAAGAAATCTCCCGGCTTCGCATCCCCATCTTCCTCCAACTCTATGGCACCATTGCTATAACGAGCTAGGCTAGCGTCTTGCAGCTGCTGCTCACTAATGTCCCCGGGCGTCAATGCATCAAGATGGTTTTGTAATAAGACATTACCCGGCTAGTAGGCTCTACTGCCTTAGTGGCTCTCGCTACAGCTCTTGCCTCACGCGAAGTCTTACCCAACTCTGCCTTGTTACACACCATATCTGGGCCAGAGTCAACTCCCGTGTTTATTATAGGTCCACGTACCGAATCACCAAGAAGTGCAGCAGAATCAATGTCCCTTTTCCTGCCCTTAGCAACCTTCTCCTGATCCTTCCTCCACTGTCCCCGAGGTTGAGTGCTAGGCTGTGCAGGAGCCGCAGAGCGAGATCGGGTTACCACACAGGCCATCTCATCCTGTTGGCACCTCCCAACCCATTCCCGATTCTCACCATCCACGTCGGCCGCCCTCTCGGCAACGACTAAGGGTGGAGTCCCGGAAGTGGGCACCGCAAAGTCGTTGCCGAGAAGAAGGTCGACGCCCTCAACTGGCAAACACTCAACGATCCCTACATCCAGCTCCCTGCACACCTCTCCCACTCTCAACTCCAACCTCACAAGTGGGTATGACCTCGTAGCATTTATACCCTGCACCACAACAACTCTGGCCGCATTTATCGGTTTCCCTGTGAAGTTCCTCAACAAAGTTTGCGAAGCCCCCGTATCCCTCAGCAAGTCAACCCTCCGTAGTTCACTCCCCCAGCTCACAAACCCGTGTCCCCGATGGCTACAGAAAGTGTCCCGGACAGGTGTCGAGCCTTCCGTACGCTTCTTTACCGCGTGTGCCTCAGCTGCTGACAACCTACCCCGGGCAGTTGCTGCAGCCTTCAGAGACACACCGATACTGTGAACCAATGACACCGGCTTAGCGGGAGTGTTACTAGGGCACTCACGTGAATAATGGCCTAGCTTCTGACATTTGTAACATTTCACATCCCCAATGGGCTTCTTCCCTTGTGCGGGCGAAGAAGGGGCCTGACCTTTAGTAAACGGGAGAGGCTTGTGTTTGTAGGTGTTATTAGGTGCAATGCTTTTAGTGTGGTTATGTGTGTCATAGGATTTGTTATTATCGAAAACTCTGGTGGGTGGGGTATAGCGCCCCTTCTGCCCTGACTCAGCCCTCTGAGCGGCACCGCAACCACGAATCAATGATAATCTGAGGTCTGCCATCTTGGCAGCCTCCTCTACTGTCTTGGGACATTTTTCCTTAATGTTCAGCGTTAGATCGGTTCCAGTACATTTGTAAAACTGTTCCAGATAGAAAAGTTGCTTAATTTCCTCAGCCAACTCTGCGTGCTCGGACCGAAACCAGTTATTACATGCATCTGTTAAGTCCCGTGCGTGCTCCATAAAACTGACGTCGCTCTTCTTATTCACGCCACGGAACTTCAATCTATAAGTTTCGGGTTGCAGTTCGTAGGCCCGGAGCACAGCCTCCTTCACCAGTCCATACACGACACTCTCGTCCAGTGACAGTGCATCGTAGGCTTTCAACCCCTTACCCACTAGACGTGATGAAACTAATGCTGCCCATTTAACCTCCGGCCAGTCATACTCACGACACTTCTTTTCGAAACGAGCAAAAAACTCAGTCACTGCTGTCTCATCAAATGCGGGTACTAACTTAATTAAATGCGAAAGTGAGTCTGTAACCCGGTGCCCACCACCGAGATGACGCCTCGTGGTCTCTACTCTAGACTTCTCGACATCCATTTCAGCCTGGTACCTGGTTGCATCCTGATTGGCTTGGATTCAAGCAACCTCTATGCGTTCTATACTAGCCTGTTGTATCTGAGTCTCCTGCAGCTTAATCCGTTCTATACTAGCCTGTTGTATCTGAGTCTCCTGCAGCTTAATCCGTTCTATACTAGCCTGTTGACTCTCTTGCAACTTAAGCTTAGCTAGTTCTAGCTGAAATAACATCTCAGGAGACAGGCCTGGGGGGGGAGAGCACAAAATGGGGGATCCACACCGAGACGTGTTTACGGGTAAGCCAGCTTGCCATTGAGAACCCTCCTGCTGCATCGTGCTAAGACTCGCTGGCTGAGGGCCCAGCTCAGGGGTAGAGTGGAATGGAGGCTTGGAGGGAACCCCCCAAGACCCCACTCCACCCACCGCCCCATCGCCATCACCCAACAAACATGCCACCAAATTCTTCTTGGGCCAACTGTCAGGACAGTCCCGCCCCAAAACCGTGGCTAAACAGCGAAGACCGTAACAATCAATAGCCTGCAGGCGCTGTTCGGTCAAAGGTGTCTGCAAAAATGCCCGGGCATCCCTCTCTCCATCCCTCTCTCCACTTATAACACTCCCCTCCCTAAATATCTGCTGTACTTGCTGGTCACTAGGCTGTACCGTGTTATCCTCCCCCGTAAATGATGAGTCATTAGACATAGTGCTGGTTATACAATTGCTGTTCATAAAAAAAAAAAAGAGCTTATTACTAATTGCAGTCTCGACTCACAAAATGTTAAAGATGCTTGAATGACTCTACTCTAGACACCTAACGAAACAATCTGCAAGTCCACCAATACAATAATGACACAATAAAAATTCCTCCAATATGCAAGAAAATTCTAGCCAGCTCTACTAGGTAGCATAGAATAGTTCTCCAAAAAAACATGTGATAGGATACTACTGAATCTTGTGCAAGGTCGCCATTTTGTTACGGCTGGATCGGCAATACATATTCGGGATTCTTGATCGTAGGACAGAAATGGCTTAAGTGACAACGACACGCTCGATTCCAGTCCCAAATACTATATGCTCCAGACAACAAAAGCACCAACGCCCTACAGAGTTATCGTCTACGGTAACGAGGTACCTTAACTCGGCGAAAGTGTACAACAGGGGTAGGCTATGAGGCTAAACTCCCTCAGACATTTATAGGTTATGTTATTACTAAAGAAATGCAATACTCAAGAAACTACGTTAATATTAAGCCTCTAATAATGTAGAATAGAAGCAGGCTAAAGGTATGACAGTGAAATGCTAAATGACAAATGTACACGCCTACTTGAAAGCGCGCGTGCCCTACAATAACTGTCCCCTACTAACATGCACTAGCATGTAGCATACAAGATGTTCATGATCCAGTAGATGCCTAATAATACACATGGGAGGAACATAAATAGTAGTCACTTATTATAATAATGAATCTATACTTGGAATAACTAAAAGGTTGCAGGCAACAGTACTGCGCCGGTAGCCTACTACCGCATAGGCTACTTCGCTTCTCTCACTCTGTCTCCCCTCCGAGTCCGTATGCGCCCTATGCAACAGAACTCCGGACACAGCAGCAAAACGACAGTGCAGTTAATTGATTCATGAAAGTATTAATAGTGTTGTCTTGTGTGTGAGTAATGTATATTGTAAAGTGTTACATACATATACTTAAAGAGAGCTGCAATGCATAGTAAAATAAAGATATATCCCACTCATCATCCCCATGTGTTCTAGCTAGCAGGCCAAGTCACAGGAACAACGAGTCCCAGCACCGAAAGCGAGAACCCAGGAGAAGACTGTAGAGAACACAAGGACAGATAAATTACGTTACTCTACTATACCGGCACTACGAGCGAGCTGTAGTCTCGGGTGCTACACTCGCTCCTGGCTCGGTATGCAAATCAAGGCTAAGTCCTCGTCCCTCCACAGACAACTCCTGGGCATGGTCGGGCTCTTACACATGGCACCAGTCTAGTCACAAATGGGATGATGAGCGGGGCATATAACTCGTGAACATGTAGAACGTTCACCAACTATCCTCATCAAGAAGATCGCTGTTCACATTAACCCCTTAAATCTAATACATGTAAATATATGCTTGTCCTAAGAGTAATACGAGAGGTGAGTGCTGAAACTCCTTTAGGACCTCAAGGGAAGGTTATGCATTTAAATAGAGAGAAGAATGAAATGAGAGTAATGTCGTCAGAGAGAAAGAGTGCAACCGTGAGAAGTTGGGAGAGAGGGCAAGGGATGTTAGAATCTCAAAGGTTCTAGGCAACCTGATCATGGAACACGCAGCCAGCCTCCAGGCAATGTGCTGTACGACAACATGGGCCCAGCCCAAGCAGCGTAGGCAGGCAACAATGGACTACCAACCCTGTCGCGCCTAGCTATAAGCGCAGGGCCGCCAACCAGTCCATACGTCTGGCAACCACCCCCCCGGCAGCGTGGCGCGTTGCTACCCTCTTGCTCTGAAGCCTAACTCACTCTCTCTCTCTGAACTCCCATTGTCTTATCTATCAACTTCTCTATTGATACTACATATTAAATGGAAGGTCTCGACATGGCTTAAAACAAAACCCACCACTGGTTAGCACATGACGAGACCTTTGCAGAGATACAAAGAACATAGTTATAAGTTGTCACACTCAATATACATTGCGGCTGACGGTAGCCAGATCACGGGCGGTACAGTCGAGTACCAAGGAGTGCAATCAGGTTGCGTTGCGGAGCACTGGGGTGCGTCACAGTATGTATAGGTAGGTTGGCTAAATAATTGGTGGAATTCGTAGGGACTCGAACTGTTTTGAGGAGTTAAATAAAAAAAAAATAATAGATCTGAATAATAAATCAACTATGTTATTAAGCAAAACTGGGGGATGCGTGGAAGCCTATAGACTGTAGACGGTAAACTTTGTGTGGGTAGCGAATGCGGTTTTAATTACAGTCATTTAAGAATAGACAGTTTTCAATGCTGCGGCCAAACTATTCCACCCATTTATATTCTTTTGGTATCAAAACGTTTAGAATCGCGAGCCTCACCCAACTACGCAAACATGGCTTTGATCATCGGCGTAGTTTTCAAGATGTGGAATTTTAAGTGAAATTTGAGTTTTTTTCAAGATTGCCGGAAAAACCCCACGTGCAAAAGCAAAAACCTTCTCTATAACATTTGCGGAGCATTAGTAGTGGAGTCCATATGCCAAAGCCCAATCGTTTCCTATGAGTGGGAGAGACGGTATTTAGGCATAAATATTTTCGGGAAATCGGCTGACACGGACCTGTTTGGCCGCCATGCCAGATGTTTAGCATATCAAAAGTTGCCCAATACAAAAACGCACCTCTTGTGAAAGTTTGATCCCGATCCAAAAAGCGGTTCTGGAGTTATTGCGTCAAAACCGGCGTGTAAGAAGAATTTGGATGAATAACCGGGTTTAATGATTACAATAGGGGTTCCCCGTAGGGGTCGAACCCCTAATAATTAAAGTTGCAAGCAATGTTGTGCGGGATTCGAGCGGGGTTGCACGCAGGGTATTGTGTTGGATACAAGGGCTGTGTCACATAAAACAAAATATGTATCTTATCGGGCATGGAGAAAGTACAGAAGGAATATAGTGTAGCCATTTTGGCTATGGCCACTTAGACCATTAAGGAGTGTGACCATTTTGGTTAAAGCTATTAATCCTGTACGAGTAGGCATAATTGCCCAAAATTGCCTTCATTCCTTGCTCATTTTCATGCAATAGCAAAAGCCAGAGCGTAATACAATTATATATTTGTGAAAGTACGGTAATAGCTTTCAAATTACTCCTGAATCATCCCTGTACGACGTCTGGTTTTCTTGTAACAATCTTGCAAACGTAGGGCAAAATTGCTAAAAATTACCAAATCCGATAGGCGATATCGCTAAAAATTACCAATTATTTTCTGTTTTCGCTATGTGTGACGCTGTACATAAGTGAGCTCTCTCTCACACAAACCTCAGTGTCGTGGCGGGGCCTGTAGGCTCCGGCTGACGTCCATCCGTGCTGCTTGCAATAGCTGGCCTGGCTCACAGGCTAAAAAATAGCCGGAAAATCGTCTCCGTCATATGAGGGGCCCCGCGGGAATTGGGTTAAGAAGTGTGGTTGTTTTGATTATTTGATAGAGTCACCATAAGGGTAATGGTGTGTGGCCTTTTTTCTGTACAGAAGCTTGGCCTTTTTGGTTGGGGCTTTTTAGGAATGTGACCTTTTTGGTTAGCCATGGAGAAACTACAGAGGTACAAATTATTATAAGCAACCTCATGTTAAAAATATCTTTTATATTTTTGTTTAGCTTTACTTGGCATTCCTCTTCCTCTATGTATGTAGCAATTTAACCCCCTCAAACTCCTTATGATGCTATGGTGTGGTAATTACCCCGGGCCAAAAAGCTCTAAAAGACGATCGAGTGATAACTCAAGCGAGCTTGAAATACGCAGGCGTTTTGTTCGTGGTCACCCCTTCGGGGATCAAGGTGTCCGGCAATATATACTGGTAGGCTATAGATAAATTAATTTTTGGGCTATTTCTTCCATTTTATTTATCCTGTTAAAGTGCTTGATTGATTTTTGAGCTAATGTAGTTAGTATTTGGTGTAATTTTACATATTTCAGCTAAATCTGAAGAGCACATGCAATTTATTAGTGCATATTCAGTAAGTATTGCTGGGGAAAGGGTTAACGTATTCATCTTTTGGGGTATTTATTCTATGTTTTTATCCTGTTTCTGTGATTGATTGATTTTTGTGCTAATGTAGTTGGTATTTGGTATAGTTTTACATATTTTAGATAAATCAGAAGAGCACATGTAATATATTTGGGCATTTTCAGTCAGTATTGCTGGGGAAACGGTTAACATACAGTATTCATCATAGGAAGGGAAGAGGATGTTTAGCTCAGATCTTTGCCCTGAAATATGTTGTGGAGAAATATCTTGAGAAGGAACAAAAGTTGTATGCTGCCTTCATGGACTTGGAGAAGGCCTATGACAGAGTTGATAGAGAAGGTACCGGTATGTAGAAAGTACTTTGAATATACGGAGCAGATAGCAAGTTGCTGAAAGCAGTGAAAAGCATGTATGAGGGTGCAAAGGTGTCAGTATGTGTTGAGAATGAACAGAGCGAGTTCTTTGTTCTTTGATTTGAATTTTGGGTTAAAGAAAGGGTGTGTGATGTCCCCGTGGTTGTTCAAAATATACTGTATACGGATGGAGTCATAAAAGAAATGCAAGGATGAGCAGTGGATGTTGGTGTACCACTATTAAGGGAAGGCAATGAGTGGAATGACAGAGTTGATAGAGAAAGTATGTGGAAAGTACTGAGAATATACGGAGTAGATGGCAAGTTGCTGAAAGCAGTGAAGAGTATGTATGAGAGTGCAAAGGTATCAGTATGTGTGGAGAATGAACAGAGGGAGTTCTTTGATCTGAATGTTTGGTAAAGCAAGGGTGTGTGATGTCCCCGTGGTTGTTCAATATATACTGTATATGGATGGAGTCATAAAAGAAATACAAGGAAGAGCAGTGGATGTTGGTGTATCGCTGATAAGGGAAGGAAGCATATACGGAGCAGATGGTAAGTTGCTGAAAGCAGTTGTTGTTGTTGTCGTTATTGTTCCCTAGGCAGCCTGGCTGAACAGCCCCGGCTGAAAGTAGTGTGGAGTATATAATTATGAGGGGCATTTTCAGTCAGTATCGCTGGATAAAGGGTTAACATATTAATCTTTTGGGGTATTTCTTACATTTATTTATCTGGTTAGTGTATTTTTTTTTTTTTTTTTTTGTGCTACTGTAGTTGGTATTTGGTGTAATTTTACATATTTTAAATAAATCAGAAGAGGATTTGCAATTTATTTGGGCATTTTCAGTCAGTATTGCTGGGGAAACGGTTAACATACTGTATTCATCTTAGGAAGGGAATAGGATGTGTAGCTCAGATTTTTGCCCTGAAATGTGTTGTGGAGAAATATCTGAAGAAGCGACAAAAGTTGTATGCTGCATTTATGGACTTGGAGAAGCCCTATTATTATGTTCCTTCCAACAACCAACCATACTCCTAAAATCGATTAATGAAATTTACAAACACATGTGGCAGTCCGTGGACTCGAACCCAGGATGCTCACACCGAAAATCAACACCTTATACATTGCACCACGAAGACAGTTAAAGGTTGGTGGACACTGCCTACGATTTATTATGCAACTTCGAATCCTGCATATCAATCTAAGCATGTACACACATCCCAACTGCAACTCACATAGGCTATGCATATGTGCATGGAAGAGCAATTAATGGGGCCTTAACCACTTAGGGAAGTCCTCTCGATAAATTACTCCTGAACCAATATCAATTATTATGTCCTTCCAATAAACCAACCATACTCCTAAAATCGATTAATGAAATTTACAAACACATGTGGCAGTCCGTGGACTCGAACCCAGGATGCTCACACCGAAAATCAACACCTTATACATCGCACCACTAAGACAGTTAAAGGTTGGTGGACACTGCCTACGATTTATTATGCAACTTCGAATCCTGCATATCAATCTAAGCATTTACACACATCCCAACTGCAACTCACGTAGGCTATGCATATGTGAATGGAAAGAGCAATTAATGGGGCCTTAACCACTTAGGGACAGAATTGACAGAATTGATAGAAAAGATATGTGGAAAGTACTGAGAATATACAGAGAAGATGGCAAGTTGCTGAAGCAGTGAAGAGCATGTATGAGGGTGCGAAGGTGTCAGTATGTGTGGAGAATGAACAGAGCGAGTTCTTTGATCTGCATGTTGGGTTAAAGCAAGGGTGTGTGATGTCCCCATGGTTGTTCAATATATATATGGATGGAGTCATAAAAGAAATACAAGGAAGAGCAGTGGATCTTGGTGTACTGCTGATAAGGGAAGGAAATGAGTGGAAGTTGCCTGAACAGTACAATACTACTGTTTGCTGACGATACAGTTCTGATGAGAAATAGTGAATGGGAGTTGCAGGGTCTGGTAAATATATTTGGAACAGTGTGTGAAAAACGGAATCTGAAGGTAAATACGAGGAAGAGCAAGGTTATGCTCTTTGAAAGGGGTGCAACCACAGAGTGTGAGGTGAGGTTGAGTGGCTATGGAGAATGTCAGCTCATTTAAATATCTGGGCAGTGTGTTGAATAGCCTAAAGATGTGAGTATGAATGAAGAAGTGCGGGAGAGGGTGCAACAGGGGAAGAGGGTTGTAGGAACGCTGAAAGCAGTAAGAAGAAATAGGGTGGTCAGCATGGAAGTAAAGAAGTCCTTGCATGACAGTGTGGTAATCCCGACATTGACTTACGGGAGCAAAGCATGGACGTTGTTGGAGAGATTCAAACCAAGAGTGAAAGGGATGGAAATTAGTTACTTGAGAAGTGTGTGCGGAGTTACATGGAAGGATAGACAGACGAATGAGGAAGTACGAGAGAGGTGTGGTGTGAATGTACTGGAAAGTGCGAAAAGAACACCTTGAGATGGTTCGGCCATGTGGAATGTATGGGAAGCGAGAGAATGACTAAGAGAGTGTACGAGTGAGGTGGAAGGACAGAGGGAAAAATAAACCGAGAAAGAGGTGGAAGGATGGAGTTTAGAAGTATATGCGTGAAAGCGGTGCTGGACGGGAGGAGAGGCGTCGACTGACTGGGGACAGAGGTGCATAGGGGTGTTTCGTTCGTGGCCAATCCTTCGGGGATCAATGCGTCCGTCAATAGATAGATAGATAAATTCATCTTTAGGGCTATTTCAAACATTTTCTTTATCCTGTTAGTGTACTTTATTAAATTTTTTGGTAATGTAGTTGGTAATTGGTGTAATTTTACATATTTCAGATAGAGGATGTCAACAGAACAAATGATGAGCTGAGGAGACGTTTAGGTATAAAGAGTATTAGCGAGGAGATGCATACAAGTAAACTGGAATGGTATGGACATGTGGAGAGAATGGATGAACAAAATTGGGTGAAAAGATTCAGGTCTGCGATTGTGGAGGGAGCTGCACCAAGGGGTGGACCGAGTAAGACCTGGGATCAGACTATACGTGCCGATCTCAAATCCAAAAACTTGACAAGTAAAGCATCCCTTAACAGGGTTGCCTGGAATGCCGCCATTAGGACAAGAGACTGAAACTGCACATCTGTGTGGAGCACTCAGTCTTAAAATGTTATGTATGTATGTATGTATAAATCAGAAGAGCACATGCAATCTGTTTAGGCTTTTTCAGTCAGTATTGCTGGGTAAAGGGTTAACATATTAATCTTTTGGAGTATTTCTTCCATTTATTTATCCTGTTAGTGTGTTTTATTGATTTCAGTGCTACTGTGGTTGGTATTTGGTGTAATTTTACATATTTTAGATAAATCTGAAGAGGACATGCAATATATTTGGGCATTTTCAGTCAATATTGCTGGGGAAATGGTTAGCATACTGTAGTCATCTTAGGAAGGGAAGAGGATGTGTAGCTCAGATTTTTGCCCGGAAATTTGTTGTGGAGAAATATCTGGAGAAGCGACAAAAGTTGTATGCTGCATTTATGGACTTGGAGAAGGCCTATGACAGAATTGATAGAGAAGATATGTGGAAAGTTACGGTACTGAGAATATACGGAGTAGATGGCAAGTTGCTGAAAGCAATGAAGAGCATGTATGAGGGTGCATAGGTGTCAGTATGTGTGGATAATTAACAGAGCGAGTTCTTTGATCTGAATGTTGGGTTAAAGCAAGGGTGTGTGTGATGTCCCCATGGTTGTTCAATATATACCGGTACAGATTATGGATGGAGTCATGAAAGAAATACAAGGAAGAGCAACGGATGTTGGTGTACCGTTGATAAGGGAAGGAAACAAGTGTAAGTTGCCTCAACAGTACAGTACCGGTACTACTGTTGCTGACAATACAGTTCTGATGAGCGATAGTGAATGGGAGTTGCAGGGCCAGGTAAATATGTTTGGAGCAGTGTGTGAAAAATGGAATCTGGAGGTAAATGCTAGGAAGAGCAATATTATGGTCTTTGAAAGGGGTGCAACCACAGAGTGTGAAGTGAGGTTGAACGGCTATGAAGAATGTCAGCTCATTTAAGTATTTGAGTAGTGTGTTGAGTAAAGATGTGAGTAGGCCTATGGATGAAGAAGTGTGGGAGAGAGTGCAACAGGGGAAGAGCATTGTAGGAACTCTGAAAGCAGTTAGAAGAAATAGGGTGGTCAGCTTGGAAGTAAAGAAGTCCTTGCATGACAGTGTGGTAATCCCGACATTGACTTATGGGAGGGAAGCATGGACGTTTCTGACCGGGATTGATCATTGATAATCATCGGTTATGCTAGTTGGAAAATTAGTCGGGTAGAATGTAGAGTTCGGGCATAACGCCAGCCTTGTTTACACTACGCGGAGCGGCGGCGGACGCTGGCCATCATGTTCCCGTCTATTTGACTGCTTTTGGATACAATAATATGTTGAGGGGGGGCACCCCCCCCCCCATGACATATTGTCATCATCTTATATATTGCCAGCAGGAGGCAAATAACCGAAAAAAAACGCCTTCAAAATAGACGCGAACTTAACCACGGTGATCGATATATGTAAACACGTCGGCGTCGGACGCTTGTGATAATGTTCCCGTCTATTTTGAATGCCATTGGATACAATAATATGTTGAGGGGGGCTTTGCCCCCCTCATGATAATGTTGTCATCCTCATATATATTGCCAGTAGGGGGCAAACAACCAAAACAATCGCCGCAAAGCCCTCCCCTCAACATATTATTGTATCCAATGGCAGTCAAAATAGACGGGAACATGATCGCAAGCGTCCAACGCCGCCGCCGCCGCCGTCATGTTTACATGGTCGATCGCCGCAGTTACTGTAAGTTTGCGTCTATTTTGAGTTTTTGACGACGATTTGTTTTGGTTAGGCCTATTTGCCCCCTGCTGACAATATATATGATGATGACAATATGTCATGGGGGGTGTTTGCCCCCCTCAACATATTATTGTATCCAACGGCATTCAAAATGGACGGGAACATGATGGCAAGCTACCGTCGCCGCTCTGCATAGTGTAAACAATGGTGGCGGTACGCCCGAACTCTACATTCTACCCGGCTAGGCCTATATTATAGGCTACAACAAATGAGTAGGCTAGACTATTTTATCTATCGGCTAGGCCTAGTCTAATATTACAATTTAAGGTAGCATTCAAGGAGACTACAGCAGGACTTACCTTTGACCGGGTATAGGCTATCCTAGTGTTTACTAGGCCTATACCCCTTTGAAAGGACATTAGCCTAGCCTAACCTAACAACCTTACCTAACCTATCATAGTAGGCTATTATGGTTGGGGGCTGCCGCCCCCACACCCCGATTTTTGGTGAATTTGTCTATTTTGTCTGTGAAGTGGGTATTTTTTTCAATTTGTCGATAACGAAAATCCTCCATGCGGACTATAGCCTATGGAGAAAAATATGGCGAATCTGTTGTTGCCTATTTTCTCTAATAAATTGTTTCTCATAATGCTGCAGTAGTGTCACTTAAAATAATATAGTATTGTAGCTGTTTTATATATAGCCTAGCCTATATTTTTTGTTTGTGATCTACATGTATTTGTGTTGTTTGTATGTAAGTATGTACAATATGTATGATAAGAGAAAGCATTCTATCTTACCTGGTGGGGCCACCCGATCCGGCGTCCAGCCAAAATTCTGACTGGAGGGAGGGGTGTGGCCCAAAACAATAGTCGGGTACGCCAGTCAAACGTGCAAATTAACAGTCTAGAAAAATAACGGTACGATATGCAGTTTCGTTTCATGCCAGGACAAGAAAACTTGGCGTAGAGGCGTGGCTGGTGCGTGTAATAATAAAGATGTATGATTTTTCTTCGGTCATTTGCCCCCTGCTGGCAATATATATGATGATAACAATATGTCATGGAGGGGGGTGAGGTGAGGCAAAGCCCCCCCTCAACATATTATTGTATCCAATGGCAGTCAAAATAGACGGGAACATGATCGCAAGCGTCCGACGCCGCTGTCATGCTTACATGGTCGATCGCCGTAGTTACTTTAACCCATCACACCCGGAAGAGCTCTTAGGCACCCATAAAAAACACCCCCCGAGCTACCCGGAAGGGCTCTGAGGCACTCATGAGCTTAAAGCCTGTAAGCTTGGTGTGCGAGGCGTACGTCCGACGTATGTAAACAACAGCCGGCTGGACCGACGCCCTGCATCTCCGACCACAAGAAGGAGTACGTTGCTTGTTCGTGTGTGCCTGTATGTTATTGTTAAGTAGCGAAAAGTAGTGTAAAGTGGCTGTTTTTGCCATAAAGTTATCTCCAATGAAATCATCATCACAACTGAACCAGTTGACTTAGAGAGCTCTACTTAACCTCTCCGCGGCGCACAGGGGGTTTTCTACAGGGTAAGACTGTGCGCACCTATGATGATTTGGGGACCTATTGCAAATTTCGATAAAAAGTACCTCATCGTGTAGGGAATGTTTGCGGGCATCGGCCCATATAAATTTGACCCCCCAAAAAATGTCTGGGGGGGTGGGGGAACGGTCCGTAGTTGAAAAATGTGGAGCGAATGGCACCGCGCGGCTAGATTGTCATCGAGCGGCGAGATTTTCCTGCCGAATATTTACGCGCGCAGGGGATAGAAGGAGAGGGAGGAGGGGGTGGGTTACCGCGTATTATCACGTATATGTCTATTTTTGAGCCCTTTTAGGCTATGTAGAGTATGTATACGTGTGTAGGCCACCCATATAACAATGAATATGCCTCATAGTGACCTAAAATTGCAATATATAAGGGAATTATAAGAGAATTTTTAGGCGGGAATGAAATGTGTTGGAGGTTTGGCGGTAATTTATGAGCTGAGAGTGTGGTTTACGCCATACATATCACGTATATCTTGTACGTAGAGCACTGTCATGCTATAATACAGACTTGTACGTATGTATACGTGCCATATATCAAAATATATACCGCATATTGACCAATTTATGCGATATTTACGCACATTATCAAAGAGTTTCTATGCGTGAACCAAGGTGTGAGTGAGCTGTGCTGGGAATGAAAGGGGGAGAGGGTGTGTTACGCCATAAATATCACGTAAATCTTGTATTTAGAGCACTGTCATGCTATAATAATAAAGACGTGTACGTATGTAGGCGTCCCATATAACAAGGAATATACCGCATATAGCCCAATTGATGCGATATTTACGCAAATTGTGAATGTGTTTCTAGCAGACGGAAGCCTGAAAGGGTGGGTTGGGGGTGGGTGTGTGGGAGGGAGGGAGGGAGGCATGCAGGGGTGCAGGGAGGGAGTGAGTGAGTCGTCAAGGGAGGAAAGGCAGGCAGATCTGTAGATAGATAACCAGCTGTGTGACAAGTGTGAAGGCGCTCGAGGCGTATGGATGCTTGGGATTTTGAACCTTGTCTTCCAGGTGTCTGGTGTTTCTTGCCACCAAGAGTTTTACAATAACATGAGTCAGGAATGGAGAGAGAGAGAGAGAGAGAGATAGATAGAAACTGAGACATGCGTATGTTGTACGTATAAATGGACTTCAGAATTGCATTTTTATGCAAGCAGACATTGCATTTTAGACACATGTGAAGTACCACAGAAACATGTAGGCCATTGACTGTCAATAAAGTACTATATTATACACCACCAGCGACGGTGGTCAGTAAACACAGGCAGATTGCCTTTTGCGATAAAGGGCTAAATATAGAATGGTGTCTCCTTACACTTGCGAAAGGGTAGATTGCCACCAGAGAAACGTTTACTTATTTATTTCCAAGTAATATGCAATCTAAATGTACATTCGAGACCTACTGCAATTATTTGTATGACAGTCATGACTATGTATAATCCAATATACGCGCGTAGGCGAGACATAAGAAAGCTGGTTGAGCAATTTACGACACCCACACAGTTATTATTCTTTTTGATTTACAATATTATACAATACAAATGTATTTGTGAAGAGTATTTTATCCATTATTGTATTTATACAAATTTTTTTCCCAGACAGAGCTGCTGTGGCTGGTGTAGCTAGGGAGCGACAAGGGTCACCGCTTGACCGTGTGAAAATGAGTGGAGTCGCACTGAGAGGGGCAATTTTGCTGAATGTTTTGGCAATTTTGGACAGAATAAAGTTATATAATTACTAATTCTTGACAGAGACAAACTTTCATAAACCTTGGCATGAAATAATTGATAATCCCATCAATTTACAAACGTAAATTGGTGGGATAATTCATTTTTTTTTGTATATTGTCATTTCGATTGTAGACACCAAGTTTTGAGTGATATTTGGTATGAGCTCCTGTGGCATGGTTGGTAAGGTCGCGGACTGGTAAACTGAAAGTGTGCTAGGGTTGTGGGATCGAATCCAGGAGGGGGTTATGGGGAAGGTTTTATATTGTCTAGAACATTTTTGATAAATTTTTTTTTTTACAAGATCATGCCATTGTATTCAATAAATATGAAATATTCATAGAATATATCATATTGTAAGAATACAATGACATGACCTTGTGTTTTTTTTTTTATTATTGTTTTTTTTTATTATCTTAGTAGGTTTGACAGGATTTGTTGAAACATATATATTTTTGTACAATTCATTTGAGGTAAGAAAATAATTATATACACATGACTTTGACTAATAACAAACATATATATTGATATAATAAAAAAATAAGGCATATAACATGTAAATATTTGAAACTTATAAACTAAATAATGAAACATACAATTATATAATGTAAAAGCTATATCACAGGGACATCTTTGGAACTTATACATTATATAATATATATGTTACATTATGAGGTAGCGTGATCAATTAGGTCAGGTCAGGTAAGGTAGGGCGCGAGTCCAGGACAGGGCTGAGCAGGGGGCGAGTCCAGGGCAGGGCTGAGCAGGGGGCGAGTCCAGGGCAGGGCTGAGCAGGGGGCGAGTCCAGGGCAGGGCTGAGCAGGGGGCGAGTCCAGGGCAGGGCTGAGCAGGGGGCGAGTCCAGGGCTGAGCAGGGGGCGAGTCCAGGGCAGGGCAGTGCAGGGCAGTGCAGGGCAGGGCGGGGCAGGGCGACACTCAAAAATTTTTGAAGGTGTGGTAGTCCCTGAAGCACTCGCCCATGCAGAGTGCAACTTTGCACTCTGCGCACATTGAGGTGACTCTTTTTGGGACATGGGGTTTCCTGACACTGGAGCTGCAGACGACGCACTGCACCTGCCTGTGACGAGTGCCAATCACCTCGGTGCCGATCAGGTAGTGTCTTTGGACACCCACCTGCACTCGGTCAGGAACGTGATCCCCACGCCATGCCGTACGTCTGTGAGTGGTGGTGCCATACTTCTCCAGGAGTTGGTATGAGACGTTGTACACGAACTCCCGGAATTTCAGCTTCTGGTTTGGGGACATATCCTTCTTTACCAACCACAAGTTGTAGGCGTTGAGCATCGTGATATCAACTAGGTGGAGGAAGAGCTTGTGATACCACTTCACAGTCTTCCTCAGACACTCAACGCCTGACAGCTGACAGTCAGACTTGTCCACCAGGCGCATGTTCTTTGTGTAGTCCACTACCATGTCGGGCTTGTAGATGGTCTTCCTGGTTCTGTAGTGGATTTTGCCAGAATCCACTTGGGCACCTGTGTGGACGGTGGAAAGCAGGTGGACGTCTCGCTTGTCCTTCCACTTCAGGGCTATCACTTTCCCACACTTTTCGAGCTGCTTGTACTTCAGCCCCTTTCGTCGCCTTCTTCGAACATGCCTCTCGCGGTGTTCCTGGGCCAGGTCGTCTTCTGAAGGTGTGTCACTGGAGGAGGCATCTGACAGAGGAATGACATCACCTGTGAACTTGGGCATAAACTTTCTTGTCTTTCTGACAGTCCCACATGACCCCGTTTGGTTGTCATGAAGAAACTGGCAGAGAGCAGGAGAAGTATACCAGTTGTCAGTGTAGATGATGTGGCCTTTGCCCAGGTAAGGTGCCAACATTTTCCTGACGATGGCACCTGACATGCCCATGGGGTCATTGGCAGCGGCTTTCGGGATGTCAATGTCAGTGCCTGTATACACGATCATGTCAAGCACTATTCCAGTTTCGCAGTCACACAAAACGAAGAGCTTGATTCCGAACCTATGCCTTTTCAAGGGGATATACTGTTTGAACACAAGACGTCCTTTGAAGAGCACGAGCGACTCGTCAATCACCAAATTGAGGAAGGGGTAAAAGTATTTCCTAAACCTCTCCAACAACATGGTGAACACAGTCCGAACTTTCCATATCCTGTCAATCCTGTTAGGATTTTCGTTGTCTGCAAAGTGCATAAATCTTAGCAGCAACAAAAATCTGTCACGAGTCATGAACTTATTGAAAGTTGGGGTTGCGATGAGAGGGTCGTGCTTCCAGTAGTGTTGCAACACATGCTTCTTGATCAGAGGCATGAGGAACAACAAGGCAAAGAACGTCATAAATTCTTCAACAGTCGTATCCACCCAGCCTCGTATTCTCGCTTTTGGAGAAAGGACGTCCAATCGACCAAACACCCACCTGTAGTAGGCGTTTGTTTGGGCAACGATGAACGTCATTACCTCAAAATCGAAAAAAGCGAGGAAGAAATCGCTTTCGTTCGCGTGCTCGTCACAGGGCCAGTCGTCAGTTGTACCTGACGACCCAGGATTGAACTGGGGCACGTCAGGTACAAAATTGACCCCGTCAGACCAATCGAACGTAGGCAAGCCAGGGATCGGAATGTCGTCTGCGTCTGCTTCATTGTCTGAAATATCGCTTCCATGGTCGCGATACAGCACATTATCATCATCACCCTCCTCTTCACTGGTCAGACGATAACCTTCCTCGTTTTCGTCGCCGACGTCCGACTCACTCCCACTGTCCACTCCCAAATCCCCCCACCCTTGGTCCCGTGCTTGGTCTTCGTCGTCAAAACCTTGACTGCCAATGTCGTGTAAATCACCATCAAACAGCATGGCGGCATATTTGGATGGTGTCAGAGTTTTCCGGGTAATTTTGCCACGCGAGGGTGTCTGATGGACAGGGACAGCAGGGGCGGCGGTAGGGGCGGCGGCAGAGGCGGCGGCCGAGGCGGCGGCAGGGGCAGCAGTGGTGCGTGGCCTTGATGGGAAGATGATGGTGGTGCCTGTCGCCCTTCTCTCTGTTCCTTGGGCAGGGGCGGCAGGGGCAGCAGGGGCGGCAGGGGCAGCAGGGGCGGCAGCGGCAGCCGGGCCAGGGGCGGCGGCTGGTGGTGGTGGTGGTGGTCGGGGCACTGTGGCTGGCGTACGGGATCTTTTCCCTACGCCCGTGCCTTTAATTTTTCCTGCCCCCGCAGGTTTTGCAGCCCTAGGGCGGCCTCCTGCGTCGCTGGCAGGGGCAGCAGGGGCGGCAGCGGCAGTCGGGCCAGGGGCGGCGGCGGCAGCCGGGCCAGGGGCGGCGGCTGGTGGTGGTGGTGGTGGTGGTAGGGGCACTGTGGCTGGCGTACGGGATCTTTTCCCTACGCCCGTGCCTTTAATTTTTCCTGCCCCCGCAGGTTTTGCAGCCCTAGGGCGGCCTCCTGCGTCGCTGGCAGGGGCAGCAGGGGCGGCAGCGGCAGTCGGGCCAGGGGCGGCGGCGGCAGCCGGGCCAGGGGCGGCGGCTGGTGGTGGTGGTGGTGGTGGTAGGGGCACTGTGGCTGGCGTACGGGATCTTTTCCCTACGCCCGTGCCTTTAATTTTTCCTGCCCCCGCAGGTTCTGCAGCCCTAGGGCGACCTCCTGCGTCGCTGGTACCGGTGGCAGGGGTGGCAGGGGTGGCAGTGATGGTAGTGCTGGTGGTAGTGGTTGTTGCAGTGGCCTGGGTCGTGGTGGCAGTGTCACGAAAGATCAATGACCTCTGTGCAATTGCCCTGCTTGCACGTGTTTTCCGTGCTTTGGGTGCTGGTGTTTCGTCCTCCGAGCTGTAGGGCGTGTCGTACAGGTAGCTAGGGTCTTTGGCAGCCACCCTCTGCCTTCCACGGCGGCTAACACCACCAGAAGGAGGGCTGGTTGTGTCATCAGGGAGCGAGCGTGAGGGACGTGTGGGCTCCATGACTAGTGCTTGGTTACTGGCGCGGTGGTGCTTGCTCGAGTGCGGGGAGAGCGTTTCGCGGGGTGGTATTGAGAGTTGACACGTAGTACTATATCCACACCAATTTTCAGCCGTCTGACTATTTACGCGCGGTTTTGGTACGCGTTCAAAAGCGTTACTCCAGAGAGTCTTCCCGCAGTCCGCCGGGGGAACTCTTAAGAGTCTTCCCGCAGCTCCCGGGTTAACGCCATTCTACAGGTACGAAACACATCTACGCTTGGGGATGCGCGGGAATGCGGAAGCAAGCAAAATAACAAAGATGCGGTAGCCTAGGCGTAGACGTTTTTCGGCCAAAACCCCCGGGTTTCGGGGAATATATATGGAATACATAGCCGGGGCTGGATGGTTAAGTTCGCGTCTATTTTGATGGCGATTTTGTTTTGGTTATTTGCCCCCTGCTGGCAATATACTGTATATGATGATGACAATATGTCATGGGGGGTGTTTGACCCCCTCACCTCATCATAGTATTGTATCTAACGACCTCTAACCTCTGTATCTCAAAAAGGGCTAGAGCAAATTGGCTGTAAATTTCCACATCTAGGCTATTCCTTGACCGACTCTTCTCGAATGGTAGACATAGGCTATTAGCTTGATTACTCTAGTTGTTTTTTAGTTACAGAACAGTCGAATTGCTAAATTCGTACTAGTAGCCTATATTTTTTGTGATTGGTATGGACGATGGTTTGAACGACCGTCTATGGTCCTATATGATATTTAAATAATATGTAATAGCGCTGCCAATAATGCCGCTACCCCTCATGTCATCTCTCTGTTTTATTTCCTCGATGAAGTCGGGGGCAACACCTTTCCCACCTTGGCCTGGGGCCGGATACATAAACATTTCATGGGCGATCTATGGCGCCATATCTCCCAACTGCCGCCTTAGTATCCCCATGTGTCTTTCAGAGGTCAAAGCTTAATATGGATTAAACTATAGGCTATACACTGTATAGGACTATAGGCTATATAAATATATAGGGGTAAAACGCCGATGAAAGTACCGTCGGTCAATAAAAATACAGATTTTCATTTGCACATTACGCATAAAAAAACTTTCTGTATATAACTTTCATTGGTATATTCACAAAGAGCACACTCTAAGCTATTCATAAGTCACTTAAAGCACTAAAATCGGCTTACGGTAGCCATGTAATAACATGGTGAACCTTTGTGAAAGTGGCGCAAAACGGCGAATTTATTGGTGGATGGTGGAAAGTTCTGGGTTTACCGGATGTTGGTACCACCTATAACATTGGTAATTTAATTCATATCTTTCTTATTACACCCTACATATGATTCAGAAAGCCTTCAGCTTTGCATATATATGCATATTTTGTACCTAGGTCATATAATAATACTTAATTCGAATACTTACCAAAGTCGATGTTAGGCCATCAGAATTGTCTCAATATTATCCAATTTTCACCAATTTAAGCAGCTCCTCGTTGTCATACACAACGTTCAGTTATTCACAATTGTAAATCATGTGTGGAAATGCTGATACTAAAGCTACATTCTCCATATTAGCCTGAAATATGACGAGAAACCGAAAATCCGCCATTTTTCTTCACTGAATGAGTAAGACTGGCCTCTTAGTTCTTAATCCATTACACTATTCTTCAATTATATACGAAAACTACATAAAAGCATGTCAATAAATAAATGTAACACATATTTATTACACAATTCGCGATTTATAGCCATTGTTTGCAAGGTAATTACAAAAAATTACCATTAGATATCGTAGTTCGGAAAATGGCTTTGGCTTCAACTTGATACACTTATGGTGACCATATCTTACTTTGAAATATATAGAATATAACATATAAGAGGTAGATTTATGCGATAAAGGTAGCATCAGGCAACCCAAAACAATGGTATATTTATTGACCGAACGCAAAAATCGCGTACGTTTTTATAAAAATTTGTATATTGCCACATGGTACATTTCATACCTCAAGAATTCGAACACACTGAGCCAAAACCTTACCAGTCTTGTCCCAGCAGCCATTTTGAATGCAGGTGATCTAGTTTTGTGAATATGAAGAAAGTATTAGACCTTGTCCGCACCGTGAATCGGCGAATCTTGCTCTGCCTCGCAGATATATTCACTTAATAACTTGTAGGACCTATGGAAATGCTTAAATATATATTTTACCTTTAAAGTGACAATTGATAGTGTGTGCTTCCAGCTGTTTTGTGTAAACAAACCGATGAAGATAAAAGGGAAGTATAATCCCCAGCTGAAGTTGGAGGTTCGCAATTATGGTAGGTGAGACCGGAGTACTTTTATTGGCGTTTTACCCCTATATATATAGGCCTATATATATATATATAATTATATATATAGAGAGAGAGAGTTAAAAGTCATTGATTTGGTCATGTGTTATTGTCTTTGGGTTAGGGTAAAATATCTTTATTGTTGGTGTTCTACAGAAAAAGCTAGGCTAGCCTTGCCGAAAAAGAAAAATAGGCTTAGGCCTAGCCTACATTGTAGGCTAGGGGTAAAACGCTGATGAAAGTACCATCGGTCAATAAAAATACAGATTTTCATTTGCACATTACGCATATAAAATCATTCTGTATATAACTTTCATTGGCATATTCATAAAGAGCACACTCTAAGCTATTCATAAGTCACTTAGAACACTAAAATCAGCTTACGGTAGCCATGTAATAACATGGTGAACCTTTGTCAAAGTGGCGCAAAACGGCAAATTTATTGGTGTATGGTGGAAAGTTCTGGGTTTACCGGATGTTGGTACCACCTATAACATTGTTAATTTAATTCATATCTTTCTTATACCCCCTACATATGATTCAGAAAGCCTTCAGCTTTGCATATATATGCATATTTTGTACCTAGGTCACATAATAATACTTAATTCGAATACTTACCAAAGTCGATGTTAGGCCATCAGAATTGTCTCAATATTATCCTATTTTCACCAATTTAAGCAGTTCCTCGTTGTCATACACAACGTTCAGTTATTCACAATTGTAAATCATGTGTGGAAATGCTGATACTAAAGCTACATTCTCCATATTAGCCTGAAATATGACGAGAAACCGAAAATCCGCCATTTTCCTTCACTGAATGAGTAAGACTGGCCTCTTAGTTCTTAATCCATTACACTATTCTTCAATTATATACGAAAACTACATAAAAGCATGTCAATAAAAAAATGTAACATTTATTACACAATTCGCGATTTATAGCCATTATTTGCAAGGTAATTACCAAAAATTACCATTAGACATCGTAGTTCGGAAAATGGCTTTGGCTTCAACTTGATACACTTATGGTGACCATATCTTACTTTGAAATATATATAGAATATAACATATAAGAGGTAGATTTATGCGATAAAGGTAGCATCAGGCCACCCAAAACAATGGTACATTTATTGACCGACCGCAAAAATTGCGTACGTTTTTATAAAAATCTGTATATTGCCACATGGTACATTTCATACCTCAAGAATTCGAACACACTGAGCCAAAACCTTACCAGTCTTGTCCCGGCAGCCATTTTGAATGCAGGTGATCTAGTTTTGTGAATATGAAGAAAGTTTTAGACCTTGTCCGCACCGTGAATCGGCGAATCTTGCTCTGCCTCGCAGATATATTCACTTAATAACTTGTAGGACCTATGGAAATGCTTAAATATATATTTTACCTTTAAAGTGACAATTGATAGTGTTTGCTTCCAGCTGTTTTGTGTAAACAAACCGATGAAGATAAAAAGGAAGTATAATCCCCAGCTGTGCTTTAGTGTGTGCTTTGTTGTGTCAAGGGTACCAATAGACTGGAAGAGTGCATGTATTGTGCCGTTGTACAAGGGGAAGGGAGATCGGCAGGAGTGTTCAAGTTATAGAGGTATTAGTTTATTGTCAGTGGTTGGAAAGCTGTATGGCAGGGTGTTGGTAGAGAGGATAATAAAGTGTACGGAAGTTGCAATAGGAGAAGAACAGTGCGGTTTTAGGAGGGGAAGAGGGTGCGTGGATCAGATGTTTGCAGTAAGACAGTTATGCGAGAAGTATTTAGAGAAGCATAAGGAGATATTTTGGGCTTTTATGGACTTGGAAAAAGCGTATATCGTGTGGACCGTGAAGCAATGTGGAAGGTGTTAAGGATTTATGAAATAGGAGGAAATTTGTTAGAAGCAGTTAAGAGTTTTTATGAAGGGAGCAGAGCATGTGTGAGAGTAGGAAATGGTGAGTTGAGTGAATGGTTTGAGGTAAAGGTAGGTTTGCGACAGGGTTGTGTAATGTCACCATGGCTGTTTAATATGTTTATGGATGGTGTGGTGAGGGAGGTGAAAAGGAGAACTATGGGAAGAGGATTGGGTTTAGTCGGAAAGAATGGTAGAGATTGGGAGTTGAATCAGTTGCTGTTCGCTGATGACACAGCATTGGTGGCGGATTCTGATGAGAAACTGCAGCGGGTAGTCAAAGAGTTTGGTGTGGTTTGTGGAAGGAGGAAACTGAAGGTGAACGTCAATAAAAGTAAAGTAATGGTGTGTAATAGGGGAGAGCATAGGGTGAATCTAGATGTGAGGCTGGATGGGGAAATATTGGAACAAGTAGAGTGTTTTAAATATCTAGGAGGAACGATAAGCAGGAGTGGAGGTATGGAAGTGGAGGTAAAACAGAGAGTGTGTGAAGGAAGGAAGGTTTTCGGAGCAATGGGAAGTATGTGGAAGACGAGAAATCTCGGAGTGAAAGTAAAAAGTGCACTGTATCAAGGAATTGTTGTGCCAACAGTGATGTATGGGGCTGAGACATGGGCTCTGAAGAAAAAGGAGAAAAGAGGGCTGGATGTGATGGAGATGAGCTGCTTGAGGAGTATGTGTGGAGTTACTCGTAGAGACAGATTGAGGAATGAAGAGATACGTAGGAGAGTGGGGCAGCAGGAACATTTGTCAGCCAGAGTGGACAGAAGGGTGCTGAGCTGGTATGGTCATGTTGAACGAATGGGAGATGAAAGGCTTACAAAGAGAATATGTGAGTCAGGTACAAGGGGAGATAGAAGGGCAGGAAGACCCCCATTGAGATGGAGAGACTGTGTAAGAAAGGCTTTGGATGATAGAGGAATGACTATAGATCAGGCAGGGGAAGTGGTGGTGGACAGGAGTGAATGGAGAATGCTTGTGAATAGTTGAGTGAACACGTGGTCATTTGGAGGAAGGGGTCGGGCGCAAGTTCGACTAGATAATAGTCCATCAGGCGCCTGGCCCGGGGGGACGATTAATATGAAGGGTGTGCCTGGAAGTGTGGTGGGAGGGCTTGTGGCTTTGGCTCCGCTGCATGTCTGCCTGCCGAGATCGGAACCTCTCCGGGTGGTCAGGGGCCGGGGGAGTGCTGGAGCGACCTTGGTAACCCTGGTCTCTGGGTCTTCTCCTGGGTGACCTGGATGTGTGTGAGTTTGTGTTTGTTATCTGTGTTTATTTTTTGTTTTATGTTGTTTTTGTGTTTTCCCTGTTCTTGCTCTGTCTTGAGTCGGCTACCCCCAAAATGGGGATTGGGCCTGAGCATATAGATAGATAGATAGATAATCCCCAGCTGAAGTTGGAGGTTCGCAATTATGGTAGGTGAGCCCGGAGTACTTTTATCGGCGTTTTACCCCTAGGGCCTATACCTCCACAACTCGATCTATAAAATCGTCACATGAGTAGCCGAAATTAAGTACGGTAGTACCTAGCCTAGCTGTATAGTAGGGTCATTTGCTTGGAATCCGTGACCATTTTGTTCCTACCTTTTTCTCTCGATGGATTTGACAACCTGAACCATTTTAAAGGAAAATTAGCTCCTATGCCCCTCTGAAAAATGACGGCTAACTGTGCTAGAGCCCATATTCAAAATGGCCACCAACGCCATCTTGAAAAACATGAAATGTAATATCTCTGGCATCAGATGAGCTACAAGGACGAATGAGGTGTCCTTTTTCACTAATTCTGGCATTACAAATCCACTGGAATGGTTATTGTATTGTATTGTATTGTATATTGTATTGTTATTGTATTGTATTATACTAATTGTACATACTAATCTGCCACTTCACTGTCACTACATGATTCACTGTATGAGCCACTATCAGAATCACTGTCCTCACTTTCGCTGCTATCATCACTGTTGTTCTCTGCCTGCGGTGTATATCTAATATTACTTTTTTACTGTTTCAGATGGATCGCATGCCCATCTGATGAAAATCGCCGACTTGTGAAGTGACCGAAATAATGGATAATAGAAGAGAGAGTGAAGAGTTACCAGACAAGACATTAAATGAATACGAGTGCATTTTACTCTGTGGTAAGCGATGTACCGCAGATGATCGTTAGTAAAACATTACACCTGAGAAGTGGGAATCCATCCGGGAAAAGTCTTTACAATGGAAAGAACTTGATAAGTTTCAACATATACATGAAAATGTGGTTTGGGAGAAGGGACCAAAGGGTCACCACATGCATAGCACTTGTTACGCATCATTATCCAGCAAGCGCAAGCTCTCTCAAGCCGAAAAAACGCAAACACAAATCCGAGGAACGTCTTGAAAGAGATGAAGCATCAGATAAACAAGACCCTTCCCCAGAGGCCAGTGCACCTAAAAGGCTCCGCTCCAGTATGGGTGTCCTTCACGATAAGACTATGTGTGTGGTGCATGAAAGGGGCATACAAGAGTAGGTATCGTGACAAGCAGATTTTACTCCTATCAACAGTAGATGCCTGGACTAAATTCAAGTTACATACTGTCCGTCTGGAAGATGAGGTCATGAGATTGAGACTTGACACTCTGATTGCATCCATCCCAGATAGTCAAACAGCATTTGGGTTGGAAATCCGCTACCATCGTGCGTGCTGGCGCAAATATGTAAGCGACCACAAGCCCCTTTCAGATGAAAGCACTCAACATCTGCAGCGTGTAAATCTCCGAGAGGCCCAAGCTCTCTTCTTTCATCATATTCGTCAAGTCATCTTCAAAGACCATGAAATTCGCACACTGCAAGGCCTGCTGCAGGACTATAAGCTCATTATCTCAAATCACGGACATAACTCAGTAGTAAAATCCAGCTACTTAAAGGAAATTCTCGTCAATGAATTTGGGGAAGACATCGGATTTCATGAACACATTCAAAAGAATGTGAGTGAACTGGTATATGATACAACAGCAGCAGGTACATACATCGAGGCGGCAATATCTTCATTGGGTGTCAGCAATGATCAGTTGGTGATGAATGTTGCGGCACGACTCAAAGACCAAGTCATCAGGACAAATACTATCCCCTGGCTCCCATATATACACGAGTTGGAGAGAGAAGAAGACCTCAGTGAGCTCCTGCTGAAGCTGCTCACATGGCTGAAACACCCAAATAAGTCTGCAATTGGTGACAGTCCATCCGTCCGATCGATTGCATCTATCCTCACAAGCTACATCACTGGAAAACGCACTGCATTTGAGATAAATCTCTCTGTCTTGCTACATGGACGGACCAAGAGTAGGGAGATAGTTGACATAATGCACAAAGATGGACTGGGCATCAGTTACAATGACGTACTTATGCTGCGAGATTTTTGGGTGGTCAATGACCTCAAGTGCTCATCTGATTGCCCCTTCGAACTAGTTGAGGGTAAGCCTGTGTGACGTTGACCACTCCGTTAGAACCGCATGGCTTGTCCTACAGTGACTCGCTAGGATCGCCAGGGCAGTGGATGGGGCTACAGTTTATGTATTAGAGTGTGCTTTATTTCATATGAAAGCTCGTGTCATGGGCAGTCCAGAAAGGCTCTTTGTTTTCACCCATGTCAAGGCTTTATATATTTAATTGTAAAGTATATGTTTTATCATTAACTAGTAATGATGGGATCTGGGAGAGAGAGAGAGAGTAGAACAGAGTGAGAGGGAGCGCGCAGTGTTTTTGTCCCGCTCGATGACGTCACGGCTGGCTGCCTCGTGGGGGTTGGTTAAGAGAGGTCCTTACCATGCTGTTAGCTCCCTTGCTAGTGGCTAGAGGACTTGTAACCGCTTTTTTCCCACGCGCCTCGAGCTAGTGCGAGTATATATACAGTTCCTCGCCACTCTCTCCCTCATATCTGGTTTCTAGAACGCATCTATCTCATCCCTTGCTACCTGTCCCCTGCTCTGCACCTGAGAATCTTTTCCTCTGCCTATCTCTCTCATTTTCCATATCTTTCACCACCTTTTATTAATATTATACCCCCTCTGGTTAACTCTGCAAAATCAGCTTCATGCTGGCCAGTTGTATTGTGCGTTAAGGTCTGATATAACCTATGTATGTTTAGTTGTTAAGATAAGTTGATCACGAAGCATTGGTTAGCATCCATATTGTTTAGTACCGCTTCCTATAATAATTAGTGTTCTGCTGGATTAGATAATGCTAGACTAGGGGTCTGATATTATAAGGTATTGTTTCCTATGAGTGCTGGCTGTAGGTAAAAAGCTGCACGACATACCTGGAGAACTGGAGTTGATTGAGTAAATTCTAGTCTGTGTGCCATTGAGAGTAGAGCATGCACGAATGAGGGGTTTTTGCCTATACCCTTCTGCACTGTTCTAAGCTCGTTGTTTGTCTTTGAGGTACGCCAGGAGAACGCTTAATACTTCGGTATTAAGGTTTCTCAAGAGAGCTACCCTTCCCTATAACGTAATATTTGACGCACAGACTTGAGATTTGCACTAGGCTATGCGGCATGCCATGCGCACCAGTATCTCGTATCATTGACTCTAGCTAGACTTTATCAGTCACAGTAGACATTAAGTATATTAACCTAATTACTCTTTTTATGCATACCCATTTATGATTACACAAGCATTTCGCAGCCTAGTTTGATGTATGGAGACACAAACGACTTAGGCTCTTTTTGTTGATAGGAATATTGCATTGTCGTGGCGATTATTATTGTTGTAGCGTTTAGGATATTCTTGGCCCCAACTGCATTATATATTCTGCCTTTTTGTGTGCATAGCCTGCACGAGCATTGTTCCGCTGCCTGCCTTTTTGGGTTCCATTTCCGATGCGAGCATCTTTATAGCATCTAACATTTAAAGAAGATTCCTTGTTAGTGTTGAAGGACTTTAGTGCACTTTCTTTCATGCAGGAGTGCCTGACATTTATTGATTAAAGTAACGTAAGCTGTAACTTCTCTTACCACCTTACATTGCATACCATAACCAAGCACCTTCGGTTATAGGTAGTAATAGGCTGTTTTCACATAACATTAAGCCTAAAGTAGACGCACATTTATTGAGAGTTTGATAGCCTATTATTGCATATAGAACTCTGTAGAGTATTTGTGTTCTTTGTTCACTGGGAATATACATCAGAGGTTGGAGCTAGCGCTTTCCGTTGTAGTATTTATGCCATTACTAGTCCAATGAATAAGAGCCCTGATATATTTGAACCCCAGTCGTAACAAATGGCGACCTTACCTAGGATTTGGTGAACCTACATTTATTAGCATCGAACATTTGTTGTTTTGGGGAATATTTTGCGGGGATCAGCAAGAATAAAATTTTGTTTGCAACACATTGAGTATTTGTGAGAATTTTTGTGTGTATATCGAGGTATAAGAGTTTGGGGTGCTTCTTTTCTGAATATTGTGGTGAGAAATTTTTGTGAGCATCATGTCTTATACCGGATCAGAGGAGAATGGAGACACAGTACGTAATGTCGAAACTGAGGTACAGCAGCATGAACCAGGTGAACTGTGTGGAGGATGCTAGGATATTTTTGCAATGGCCTGTTACTGCCGAGCGGTTGGAGGGTATGGGTCGGTACGGTCTTCAATGCCTGGCCACAGCTATCGGTCATGCGGGTACTAGCAGCATGACCCGAGATAACTTGATAACGTGTGTACTGGGCAGGGTGACTGGTGAGCGAGATGGGTTGAGTGCTCAGAGCCCTTCGGCCATGCTTCCCCTACACTCGACTCCCAGCCATCCCAGTACTTTGCCGACCCCGGGTACGCTTCCACAGGTGGGTGGTGACTGGCAGGGTGGGTTGCCCCTGGGGGGACCACCGGTAATTTCAAACATTGTAGCACCTTCACCTCTTCAAGGGTTAACTCCAGAATTATTGTTTCAGCTCGAATTAGTTAAGCTTCAGCAGCAACAAAGGGCATGTGAGCTCCAGCAGCAAATAGAATTAGCCAAGATAGAAGAGAGAAAAACTATCAGTCAAGCAAAAATCCAAGCTGAGTCGACTAGGTACTGTGCCGACATGGATGTAGAGAAGTCGCGAGTAGAGACAACGGGACAGCGACTTGGGGCTGGTAACCGTGTTCTTGATCAGTCTCTCTCGCACTTATTGAAACTGGTTCCGGTGTTTGATGAGAGTGGTGTAACAGAATTTTTCGCACGCTTTGAGAAGAAGTGCCAGGAACACCAGTGGCCAGAGAATAAATGGGCAGCACTTGTATCCTCTAGATTAATAGGCAAGGGTCTTAAAGCCTACGATGCGTTACCTTTGGAGTTATGTATTGTGTACAAGGATCTCAAGGAGGCTGTCCTGAGGGCTTACGAACTGCAACCAGAAACGTACCGTTTGAAGTTCCGGGGTGTAACTAAGGGAAGAGATAGCACCTTTTTGGAACACGCCCGGGACTTGTCCGATGCTATGGGGAACTGGCTCCAATCTGAGAAGGTCACAACATTTGATGAAATTAAGCAGTTAATGATGTTGGAGCAGTTCTTTAAGAGCACGGGCGGTGATCTAACTTTGAACTTGAAGGAGAAAAACCCAAGAACTCTAGTCGAAGCAGCAGAAATGGCTGATCGACGGCTGTCGTTGATTCGGGGTTGCGGGTCATCACAGAAGTACGATGTAAGTGCTAAGGACCGTTATCCTCCCCCTCCCCATAACAATGACACATTTAAACAGAAGAGCCATGAAACTAAAACTGAATCCAAACCTTACACCACACCGTATGTGAAAAGTCAGGGGCCTTTTACATCACAGTATAAGCCGAAACCAAAATTTATGTGTTTTAGTTGCCACCAGGAGGGTCATAAGGCAAATGAGTGCCCTAGTCGACCTCCTCCGGCAGCCGTGTCTTTTGCTCACGGCATTGGAGTGTTCAAGAGGACATCGGAGTTTGTTAGAGGCATTTCTTCCGAGGTAAATACACTGCCAGTGCAGAAGGATCATGAAGGCTTATTCCCTGTCCGTGATGCCTTTAGTGACCACAGGGGACTCGGTTGTGTGGAGTGGGGGGGTAGAAGACATGAGGTGAGAATTTTGCGTGACACTGGGGCATCGCAAACACTGTTGAGAAATTTCACTGGTAAACCTGTCAATACGGCGCGGGTGGTTGTGGTTCAGGGAGTTAATGCGACAAGGTCATACCCGCTTGTAAGAATGAAGGTGGAAGTTGATGGTGTGACTCGAGACCTGGATGTAGGAATTGTGGCGAAGTTACCTGTTGGGGGCGTCGACCTCCTTCTCGGCAACGACTTTGCGGGACCTACTTCTGAGGCTCCACCCTTGGTCGTTGCCGAGAAGCCGGCCGACGTGAGTAGGGAGGAGCAGGAGTGGGTTGAGAAGTGTCCGGGGCAGCCTATGGCGTGTGTTGTCACCGGAGATCCTGCATCCAGGGAGTCACATTCTGGTCAACAATCTTTAGATCAGCGGAGGAAGGGTACCGAGAAGGGGTTGGAAGTTGATGCGGTTGAGAGTTTAGTATCAACGGCCCTTCTCGGGGACTCAGTATTAGGACCAAATATCGAGTCTGAAGAAGACCCAGTAACTGTTGTGGAAAAGGCAGAGGATGGGCTTAAAAAGACGAAAGAGTTGAAGGAGGACAGTGATGCACAGTCGGGAGATGTGGCAACAAGGTACCCTGACGCGTACCCTATGAGAAATGGGTCGGCGAAGACGGTGGTCCGAAGCTTGCTAGTGTATTTTTCCCGGTATGGTTACCCGCAGGGGATTCAGTCAGTCCAGGGACCCAACTTCACTTCTAGCCTCTTTGTTCAAGCAATGCCGCAGCATGAGATTGTTGGGGTTGTGTCATCTGCGTATCATCCGGAGAGCCAGGGTGTGTTAGAGCGATGGCACTCAGCCTTGAAATCTGTGCTTCGTTGTTGTTGCTTTGAGAGTGGGAAGGATTGGGATCTTGGCCTGCCATGTGTTTTGTGTGCTGTGCGGGAGGTACCTGGGGAGAGTTTGGGATTCAGCCCTAATGAGCTCGTCTTTGGACACCGTGTCAGAGGGCCTCTCCATATGGTTGAAGAAGTATGGGAGCGCGCAGAAAAACCTTGTTCTCTGCTCAAGTGTGTCCTCAACAGTCGAGAACAGATGTTGCGCAGTCTGTAGTTGGCTGGCCGTAATTTGACTAGCTCTCAGGCCCTCAGGAAGGACAGGTACGACCTCAAGGTTGAACTCAGGGAGTTTCACGTGGGTCAGGAGGTGTTGATTCTACTGCCCCTTGTAGGTCACCCCTTATCCGCGAAGTACGCTGGTCCTTATAGGGTGGTGGAGGAGCTATCAGACCTGGATTACTTGGTAGCCACTCCAGACAGACGGAAGCGCAATCAGTTATGTCATGTTAATCCCATGAAGGAGTATGGGAGGCACCCCCCTGAGCCTCTCACTGTGCCTGTGATGACGTATAGCAGTCAAGGTGGAGAAGGAGAACGGGACAGTCAAGCTCAGGTGGAGGATAACTGGAAGGATAAGAAGTTCAAATGGGCGCCTGAGTGTGAGAAGGTGTTTAGAGAAGTAAACCACCTGTTGTGCACTCACCCGATCCTCAGGGCCCCTGACTTTAGCCTACCTTTCCAACTAGCAACGGAGGCTAGTGGTGTGGGGGCTGGTGCCGTCCTTGTGGAAAAGGACGATGATGGGCTGGAGCATCCTGTTAGTTTCTGCTCGGAGAAGTACAATTCGGCCCAGGGGAGCTGCTCTGTTGTCGAGGAGGAGCTGCTGGCGGTTGTGCTTGCGCTGGGGCATTTCGAGGTCTATGTTCCAGCCTATGGACCGGTCGTTGTAGATTACCCAGATCATCACCCTCTCAAGTTCTTGGACCAGTTTCACAATCGGAATATGAGGCTGACCAGGTGGTCACTAAGGTTATTGGTATATAACCGGGACATACGCCATATTGCCTGTTGTGACAACGTGGTTGCAGATGGTCGTTCAAGGGTATATGATCCTGGGTAGATTGACACACGGGTAGCCTCCTGCTTTAGTTTGAATAGTATTTTGCGCTTGGTGCTTGTTGGCTCGTGGTTGTAGCCCAGCGTATTGGGTCGTAAAGCAGGAGTTGAGCGTTTGGTATAGAAGAAAAAACTAGGCTTGCCCCTATAGTGCAGCCGAAATAAACAAATTATAAACATAAAAATCAAATAAAAACTCTTTCTTTGATAGTTGAATTTGTTTAGTATGTTATAGCAGTAATTCTGAGTTGCACTCCTCTCAGAATGCTGGGCTAGAGAAGCTCGCTCTTGAGGAGCATAACTACATATAATTTAAGCTATGGTGTTGGGGAGGGTTATAATTTTGAAAAATGTTTTGTTGAAGAACTGTGCCAGATATTTTACTGCCGCTGGGTGATGGGAAGTGGAGATATAGCATGGGTTCTAACCATCATATTTTTGTGAGTCTTGGGGCCTCTGAGAAAAATCTTGGGGGGGGGTGTCACGTTGACCACTCCGTTAGAACCGCATGGCTTGTCCTACAGTGACTCGCTAGGATCGCCAGGGCAGTGGATGGGGCTACAGTTTATGTATTAGAGTGTGCTTTATTTCATATGAAAGCTCGTGTCATGGGCAGTCCAGAAAGGCTCTTTGTTTTCACCCATGTCAAGGCTTTATATATTTAATTGTAAAGTATATGTTTTATCATTAACTAGTAATGATGGGATCTGGGAGAGAGAGAGAGAGTAGAACAGAGTGAGAGGGAGCGCGCAGTGTTTTTGTCCCGCTCGATGACGTCACGGCTGGCTGCCTCGTGGGGGTTGGTTAAGAGAGGTCCTTACCATGCTGTTAGCTCCCTTGCTAGTGGCTAGAGGACTTGTAACCGCTTTCTTCCCACGCGCCTCGAGCTAGTGCGAGTATATATACAGTTCCTCGCCACTCTCTCCCTCAGATCTGGTCTCTAGAACGCATCTATCTCATCCCTTGCTACCTGTCCCCTGCTCTGCACCTGAGAATCTTTTCCTCTGCCTATCTCTCTCATTTTCCATATCTTTCACCACCTTTTATTAATATTATACCCCCTCTAGTTAACTCTGCAAAATCAGCTTCATGCTGGCCAGTTGTATTGTGCGTTAAGGTCTGATATAACCTATGTATGTTTAGTTGTTAAGATAAGTTGATCACGAAGCATTGGTTAGCATCCATATTGTTTAGTACCGCTTCCTATAATAATTAGTGTTCTGCTGGATTAGATAATGCTAGACTAGGGGTCTGATATTATAAGGTATTGTTTCCTATGAGTGCTGGCTGTAGGTAAAAAGCTGCACGACATACCTGAGAACTGGAGTTGATTGAGTAAATTCTAGTCTGTGTGCCATTGAGAGTAGAGCATGCACGAATGAGGGCTTTTTGCCTATACCATTCTGCACTGTTCTAAGCTCGTTGTTTGTCTTTGAGGTACGCCAGGAGAACGCTTAATACTTCAGTATTAAGGTTTCTCAAGAGAGCTACCCTTCCCTATAACGTAATATTTGACGCACAGACTTGAGATTTGCACTAGGCTATGCGGCATGCCATGAGCACCAGTATCTCGTATCATTGACTCTAGCTAGACTTTATCAGTCACAGTAGACATTAAGTATATTAACCTAATTACTCTTTTTATGCATACCCATTTATGATTACACAAGCATTTCGCAGCCTAGTTTGATGTATGGAGACACAAACGACTTAGGCTCTTTTTGTTGATAGGAATACTGCATTGTCGTGGCGATTATTATTGTTGTAGCGTTTAGGATATTCTTGGCCCCGACTGCATTATATATTCTGCCTTTTTGTGTGCATAGCCTGCACGAGCATTGTTCCGCTGCCTGCCTTTTTGGGTTCCATTTCCGATACGAGCATCTTTATAGCATCTAACATTTAAAGAAGATTCCTTGTTAGTGTTGAAGGACTTTAGTGCACTTTCTTTCATGCAGGAGTGCCTGACATTTATTGATTAAAGTAACGTAAGCTGTAACTTCTCTTACCACCTTACTTTGCATACCATAACCAAGCACCTTCGGTTATAGGTAGTAATAGGCTGTTTTCACATAACATTAAGCCTAGAGTAGACGCACATTTATTGAGAGTTTGATAGCCTATTATTGCATATAGAACTCTGTAGAGTATTTGTGTTTTTTTTGTTCACTGGGAATATACATCAGAGGTTGGAGCTAGCGCTTTCCGTTGTAGCATTTATGCCATTACTAGTCCAATGAATAAGAGCCCTGATATATTTGAACCACAGTCGTAACACCTGCTATCGCTATTCGATCCCTACAGTCAGGAATCCCAGCCTCAGACGCTCTCGCTGCCGACTTGAAATCGGCAAAGGAGGATGGCACAAGGAAACTGAAGCAGTTCTTGAATGAGAGAGTGTATTCCAAAACCAAGTCTCTCAACGACAGAGTTCCCCGTAGCAAGCGTTTGAACTTTTCAACTCGGGAATTGAAGAAAGCAGATGGTGAGAACATGAAGGGAAAGACTGAGGAAATGGAGCGTAATACCTTGGCCTCTGTTCTCGGACTGGTTGAAACGAGTGGTGCCCTCAAACTTCAAGAAGTCCTGCAGCATCGTGTTACAGCCGAGTGCCTTTCCATCTTCAACGTCAATGGAACCATCCGTAAGGCACAGAAAAGCAAGCTTCAACAAAAACTAACTATGACTGTCATTCCAGAGCCTGATGTATACACGTCTATTATTGATATGGGCCTCATCTGGCGCCTAACAACTCCTACCATTGAAGACAGAGAGAAGGGAGATGGTACCAAGTATACCTGGGGAGATTATGCAGAGAAGTTGGTGCACTTCGTTCTAACGAGACACAAGCATGCTGAGCGCATCATTTGCGTCAATGATTTATATGATCAGAATTACACGATCAAGGACAGTGAGAGAATACTGCGCCAAAAAAACCTGCCAATCAGCAATGTCTTCATGAAGACAGAAGATAAATTTCCTTCTAGTAAAGTTTTCCATGCTCTCCTGGGTAAACCTGAGAACAAAATCCGCCTTCAGGCATTTCTTCAAACGGAATTCCAGAGAACAGCAGCAACAACTAGCACCGAGATCATCTACTGTGTAGTTGGCAGCACTGCAAAGAATCTCACCACAGGCAAGCTTGTGCCAGAGCTCACATGCTCCCATGCAGAGGCAGATACGGCAATGTTCACCATATATAGTGTGCTCCAGTCAGACAGCTACACAGCAGCTGTCGTTCTTGACACAGAGGACACAGACAACTACGTGCAAGCGGCATATGTTGCTCAGAAGACAACAGGAATCCTGTGTGTGAACGCAAACGTCAGCTTATCGATGCCCGATGTTTGTGCAGTGAGGCAATGGCTCCATCCATCATACCACTTCATGTCCTCACTGGGTGTGACCACAACTCTGGCTTCTATGGAGCAAGCAAGAAGCTCATCGCAGATAGTCTGGAGAAGTCTAAAGAGGCAAACAACCTGCTAGCAGCATGTGGTACACAGCTCCTAGTCACAGAACAGGTCATCAGTGATTTGGAGTGGTTTGTCATTCAATATGTCTATGGTGATACCAAAAGCAAGACCCTGGGAGATGCGAGGGCAGCGAAGTGGAGAGCTCAGAAGATAAAAAGCACTATCCGACTTGTGCCTGACTTGGACAGTCTCCGTCCACACTTGGAGTTTGCAAACTATCTTGCATATTTGCAAAAGCATTACCAGCTCCAAAGTCACCCCTCACCGATCGGCCATGGATGGCATCTTGTAAATGGCCTATGTCTGCCTGTTCGTTCAACCCAGCCCCCCACTTCCCCCATCCATACCACTACCTACAAATCCGCAGGCAGAGAACAACAGTGATGATAGCAGTGAAAGTGAGGACAGTGATTCTGATAGTGGCTCATACAGTGAATCATGTAGTGACAGTGAAGTGGCAGATTAGTATGTACAATTAGTATAATACAATACAATAACAATACAATATACAATACAATACAATACAATAACCATTCCAGTGGATTTGTAATGCCAGAATTAGTGAAAAAGGACACCTCATTCGTCCTTGTAGCTCATCTGATGCCAGAGATATTACATTTCATGTTTTTCAAGATGGCGTTGGTGGCCATTTTGAATATTGGGCTCTAGCAGAGTTAGCCGTCATTTTTCAGAGGGGCATAGGAGCTAATTTTCCTTTAAAATGGTTCAGGTTGTCAAATCCATCGAGAGAAAAAGGTAGGAACAAAATGGTCACGGATTCCAAGCAAATGACCCTACTAGTAGTGTCAATAATTATATTGAAATAGGTCTAGGCTTCAATAGAATGACCTCTGGCCTAAATCTGCAGGCCCTGCACTAGTTTCTGGTCTTACAATTCTGCGGCTCGCTTGGTGTAGTGACTAGCGTCTCGGACTTCTACCCAGAAGGCCCGGGTTCGCGCCCACGCTCGGCGCATTAAAGATTTTTCACAAGCACTGAGTCGTTACCATCCCTCATGAGCAAAGGGATGGGGTAGTAGTACAGGACCCCAATGAAAATACGCCTAATCGGCCTTATTGAGCTATCCTTAGCTAGCTTAGCATGCGCTAGCTTTAAGAACTATTATTATTATTATTATTATTATTATATCTTGCGTGCACTTCAACAGTCTCCCCTTGACATATTTGTAGGGCTATATTTTTACGATAATCACTTATTTAGTATCAATAAAGGCATAATAATAGCTTGGGTGTGAAATTGTGTTTACATTTCTCAGCTGACTATAGTTCTCCCTTGTGATTGGTAGGTAGTTTTAAATGCAAGAATAGCAACTCCCTGTGATTGGTGGATCGAAATACGGTGAGACTCGTAAGCGGCACAATTTCAATTACGTATTTTCATAAAACATATTTAAGTTTGTATCACAAAGCTCAAATATATGCATCATATTTGGATATACTTCGAATGAGGAATCTCTGAGTTTAATAAGATAAGCTTTATGTGTACGATTACATCCAATAGTGAAGTATATACGAAATATTCAAAGACACGAAAGCGATAAATATGTAAGTCAGTGTTGCCAATAGAGCTACCTTAACGCTACATCTTAAAACGCTACATACTTCAATTTAGCTACCATATTCCCATAACTCCCAGGGATACTCTATAAATATCTAGAACCATTATACATTGTAAAACATGCAAAACAAACCAACAAAAAACATTCCAGAGTTGTGGCATCATTCTAGAGATGGTTTGCATATATTATTCAATATCGAGACGATATTCTAGCGGCTTTTGAGAACGGATCTAGCGATACAGTCATTCCCTCTCTCGCTAACTACACACGCAAAGGGTCTCAAACCCAGACTTGTTATAATTATAGTCTATATTTGAGCTACACTTGTCCAAACTAGTTATATTAAGTTATGGCAGTGAGTTATGTGTACGATGGAGTATGATTGAAAGCCTAAATCCTAATTATTATGGGCAGATAAGGTTTATGTCAGCATAAAGTTCGTAATAGCAGGGTCAAGGCAAGGAAAGGAACATTAAGAAAGGATAGTCCACTTTAATAGGCTTAGTGTAATTTCCCGACACCCAGCGCCGCCAAGCGGCTCATAGGTATAAACAAAATCTGCCAGGCATTAACTGAATGGGGAGGAGGCGTTTTATTCTTCAGAATTCCTTATTGTTCGTACATTCACACACTGTATACATGCAAGTGGTCTTCAGAGTATCATCTAAGTTTGTATAAACAATATCAAGAGGGAAACAAAATGGCTTGATCAACATGTTATCACCTATTGGCCTCTAGAGGCGCCACCGTCGCTGTAGAACAGATTTATTACATTGAGTGGGCTCTCCTCTTTTACTCGTACCAGATTCCTTGGTGAAGGCTGTCACACGGGCAATTGTCAAACTCTGAAGGTCCATATCATTAAACAAAGCATTTGGCAAAGGGAGGAATTGTTAAAAACCTTAGCCAATACTCTGCTATTCACCAAAAATAAATATGAATTATCATTATTATTTGGTAGGGTAGGTATATATAGGTAGGTTGGCTAAATAATTGGTGGAATTCGTAGGGACTCAAACTGTTTTGAGAGAGATAAATAAAAAATAAATAATAGATCTGAATAATAAATCGCCTATGTTATTAAGCAAAACTGGGGGATGCGTGGAAGCCTATAGACTGTAGATGGTAAACTTTGTGTGGGTAGCGAATGCGGTTTTAAAGTAATTTAAGAATAAACAGTTTTCAATGCTGCGGCCAAACTATTCCACCCATTTATATTCTTTTGGTATCAAAACGTTCGGAATCGCGAGCCTCACCCAACTACGCAAACATGGCTTTGATCATCAGCGTAGTTTTCAAGATGTGGAATTTTAAGTGGAATTCGATTTTTTTTCAAGATTGCCGGAAAAAAATCCACGTGCAAAAGCAAAACCTTCTCTATAACATTTGCGGAGCATTAGTAGTGGAGTCCATATGCCAAAGCCCAATCATTTCTTATGAGTGGGAGAGACGGTATTTAGGCGTCAAATTTTTCGGGAAATCGGCTGCCACGGACCTGTTTGGCTGCCATACAGGATGTTTTGCATATCAAAAGTTGCCCAATACAAAAACGCACCTCTTGTGAAAATTTGATCCCGATCCAAAAAGCGGTTCTGGAGTTATTGCGTCAAAACCAACCGGCGTGTAAGAATAATTTGAATGAATAAGTGGGTTTAATAATTACAATAGGGGTTCCCCGTAGGGGTCGAACCCCTAATAATAATAATAATGATATTAATAATAATAATACAAATAGTAGATTCAAAAGGGTCGTCAATCAGGCATTTTTCCAATTTTACCAGCCAATATCCGATTTTAATGTGTTAACAGTGGCTAATAGAATATTCACTAGTATTAGAATAGTACATGAGTTGATATATTGTGTAATTGATAAGAAAATCAGCGAAAATGTTGTGAAAAGAGTTAGCCATAATCGGTCACAGACTATAAAGACGCTCGAGAAACTACCAATGTGACGCAGCTCAGCCGTAAGTCGCTGGTAAAAGATGTCTGAACTTTCTATTCAGAGCAGGAGGAAAAAGTCAGGGATGATAAAATTAAATTACGGGAAAAGTTAATAACGCAGAGAGAGAAAAGACGAGGTAATTGAAAGTAATGGAGATAGATGGATACAAGAATAGAAAGAGGAGATGGAGAAGTGGAGAATAACTAATATATTCGGTAAAATCCTGTGTAGCGGGTAGAACTGTTTTTCAGATGCCTATTTACTAAGAAACATTGAACAATATCTTTAATCCTAACCTAACCAAAACCTAACCTAGTATATTAGTGGACTATTTATGAATGTAAAATGTAAAAATATACTGTAACATTACCAAATTATTGAGATATATGTACAGGTCTACCCGCTACACAGGATTATTATTATGTTTTTTCCACCAATCAACTTCACTTCTAAACTCAATGAAATAAAAAAATACATGTGGCACTCCAAGGACTCGAACCTAGGATACTCACATCTAACCATATAATTATACTAACCATATTTAAACCATATATTGCCTTGCTTACCCTCTAATTCAATGGAAAGTTCTCGAGTTATGTTGAAAGTGTTATAAATTATAAGCAAATATAACTTTCATGTTAATTTCATCTGTAAAATAGCATTGGTAGCACAGAAAAGCTTTCATCCAATATCCTCCGTCATAAATATACAATCATCGTGACCATCTATAATCTTCTAGAACTAAACATTCCCAACTCACGGGCAACCATAACAACAACCATTCTCTCAACCACCAATCCATCCCAACTTACGCCAACAAGTAAAACATCAACCCCGAAAGGGGTTGAAATAGGGGAGCTATCCCCCCGCCAAAGGCCGCTTTCTAGGGCCTTTCCTAGCTGATGCTGAGAGGATTGGGTTCTAGTCATGTGGTGATGGGCTGGTCTATCAGAGTGAGAACTGAGTGATCTCTGCCATACCCATAGCTTACTGTGACTGTTCCTATTACTTATATATTTTCTAGATCTCTTCCGTGGATTGACCTCCCAATCTACCAAGATTGGAAATCAAAGTGTCACATTTTTCCTTTGCCCCTCAACTTTCTCTTCATAATTGCTGAGGGGCACAGGGCCCTGGGTGGGTCTTTGGTTTCCCTGGCGTTTCCGCACCCTCCTCAGCTCCCCGCCATGGAGTGGCTTCGGTCACCCAGGCTTTATTGTGGTCGGCAGGGAGGGTTCTGTGGGGGCACTCGGTTATGGCCTTGGCCTTGCTCAGGGCCCTGGGGCTGTTCGGCCAGGCAGCTTGGGGAACAACAACAACAACAACCACCAATACAACACAAACCATCAATACAGTGTCACATCCCTCGCCACTGTGAAGCTTCGAGAGTTTCTGCTGTGCTCGACCCCTTTCGACTCTCTATAGCTCGGCACTCAGTTGTTTTGTTGTGCCAGCTAGGGTCGACTATGACGTCTCAGTTGAGTGCGTCAATTGATTAATTTTGTATATTATTTAATGTTCTTAATAATAGATGGCGCTGTACTTGCCAATCTTCTGTTTTCTAGTTACCTTTCTGTACGTGTATAAGGGGTTCAGGCTGTGACGGAGGGTGTTGTAATTCATCTTGAATTCATATGAAATCAGTATATACTCAACCAGCGTCTTGGATATATCGGCTTCTGGAGATTTGTGTGGAGGTGTTATCCTGTATTGTGTGCTACTAAATACCGCTAGCTGTGCTGATAACCAGGGAGTAGTGTCTTGTCTGTCATAGCCGGATTCCTATTATTACTGTGTCATTAGTTTACATTAGTATATACGGTTCTTTTCTTTTTTCCTTTATTTTTGTTTGTTTGTTCATGGAGATAAATTATTATAATTTATATATTCATATAAATATTTTCCTTTTTAAAATATAAGACTTTTCTTTTATAATTAATTATATATATATATATATATTATATATATATATATATATATATATATATATATTAAAATTATCTTTATTTTTCTTAACCATCATATGTGCATTAGTTTGGTAAAAAGGGGTTAGTGGTGTGGTCAAGTTTATAAGATCAAAGTGGCTTAGGATATAATAACTTGCATAAATAAACTGCTATATAAACTATAACTACCATCTCTGAAATAGACTACCGAGTCTTGGCATAAGTCTGTTAAACAAACTATTACTCTCCTCACTGAATTCACTTCTAATCTATTCGGTCTAGTGTGACAATTTGGGAGTTACCATACCCGTAGTGCTTACCAGGCCTAATTAAAACTTCACAACTTCCGGGTTGTAACAAATGGGGGCCTGTCCGGGATTTGTTTTTTTGCCATTTTACTTGACTTCCATTGACTTCAGTTACTTTACTGATCATATATTTTATACCACGTCGTAAAAGAATCTTTACTATTAGATCTCTTGTGTTCTTGCTTCTGTTGAAATATTCATTCCTATCTATAATTTGGTTTGTACAACACGGTAAGATTACAAAAGTAGGTCTCCCTCACAATTACAGGGAACATTGATACATAATACTAGGATGTGTTCAGGCGCTCACCTCATTCCTCATACTCCTTCATACTTGTATCACTTTTGGCAGACGGTACCAAGTATATCCACGAGTATCTCGTGATGGATTACAAATCATCACTAGTCATCCCCTGAGTCGCCCTTAAATAATTTATTTCAGAGTAGGACTGACCTCATCATATGTCAACCATAGAACAATATAACTATAGGTTAGACCATACACGATTACTATAATTCCTAATCTTATTATTATTGATGAGCCATAGTCTCTCATACTTCTTATCCTCTCTCTATAGAATCGTGTGTCCGTGTATCACTGCTGAACAAGTCTCCTTTGATAAAGTAACGGTAGCTTTGTCTTGGGTTTCTTTCTGCCCTCAATTAACTTAGTTTAATAGGGAGTTCACATTAAAATCAAAACTAGATTGATATTTAAATGTCCCTCTACCTGTATCATGATGTACACGTCTATACTAGGCAGATCATAATTCTCCTAGATGTCTATAATCTCACCTATGCATGTCAACTCCTCTCTTGATTCCCAGCGGAACGACAGTCATTCCCCACCTGTTATCTCGTGACTATCCCAACCTTGGAACAGATTAAAGGGTAATTTTCTCTTCCGAGTATTCTGTAGTTGCGCTTAGACATGACGGAACCTTTTAACTTAAAACACTTTTGTAATGAGCCTTCCATTAGTCTTCTCAGGGATAGTGATTTCGATAGACTAGTGGAAGTATATGGCCATCACCTTTGACATTCCTTTTGAAAGTTCGGAAAATATTAAGGAAACCACCCACCAATTATTTTCATTATTTTTTTTTAGATTTAGTTTATTTGCATCAATATATAGTGATTGACATTAGTTTCAACTTCCGCAAAAATCGTTTTCCCCCTTTATCCAACGATCTTAAGACACGGTGGGTGCCCGATAGTGGGGAGAGCTATGAAGATCAGGGAATATGTGGGGTTAAAGACATAAGTTGGCTCGGGTTTTGTTGTTTTTCAACTTGAGAAAACCCTAAAATGAAAAAACCTGAGCCAAGTTTTGGCAAAAGTTGGCTCCGATTTTAAGATTTTTCAGCTGCATAAAAGACGGCAAGTGCAAAAAATAAGTTGGCTCCGGTTTTCTTGTTTTTCAACTTCAGAAACCCCCAAAATGAAAAAACAAATAAAGTTTTGGCAAAAGTTGTTGGATGATACATGGGATAGAAAATGAACTTACCCAGTAAGCTCATTATCCATTATCCAACAATTAAGCAACATTAAAGATTTTAGCCTAACCTACCAACCTTACCTAACCTAACCTAGTATTATGGGTGGGGGCTGCCGCCCCCACACCCCCGCTGGTTGGATAGTACATTGGATAGAAAATTAGGTAAATTCCTAGAGTTAATTAGACTGAAAGGCAGGGAGAAAGCGGTCCGCAGAGTAGTGTAGTGTGCCGTCTATGGGGAGGGAAACCCTGGACAAATATCGTTACAGGTTACAGGTTCTAGGTTCTGTATCTCGCTCAATAGAATTTTTCGAGGGTTGACACTTATTTTAACATGGAGTATAGGTTATATTACATCCTAAATGAAATTTAAAATATCTGAAAATTCTTGGGTTGTTTATATAATAGAAGTTACTGTGAGACACTTAATATGTTGAAGGGAGAGTTCTGCCCCCTCTAAACACCCGTCACTTATGTCGTCATAATCTGTTTTACTTCATAGGGGGTCCAATTAAGGAGAAAGTGAATTAACAGACAAAATTAGGCCGCAAACTACAATAACATACGGGCCGCCGTTTATGGGAGACTTTTTACAAATCATTTTCAATGTTAATTTTCTCCCTTAATCGATTTTTCCAAATTATCAAACTTACATAAAAGTGAAGTACAGTTTATAGGGATTCCAACATGCATTTCAAAATTGTCATGAAAATTGGTGGGTGGTTTGCTTAATATATACCGAAAGTTCCCACACCAAAGAACAAATAAAAAACCTTGTCGTGGAAGACTTGGTTAAGAGACTACATTTACCTCCAGAAGCTATAGGTGAATTCACACCCATGACTTCTACGACGCAGTTGTCTCTCCAGTCTGACTCTGATGATGGCCAAGCGGATAAGGATCCTCCAGCGGACTATCTTGAAGAGAGACTTGCCTTAGAAAAACTCAACTTCAATATGACTATGAATTTGAACAAATCAAACTTGAGAAGAACCAGGAACTTGAACGAGCCAAACTTGAAGCAAGAGAGAAGGACCGGGAACTTGAACGAGCCAAACTTGAGAAAGACCGGGAATTTGAACGAGCCAAACTTGAAGAAAGAGAAGGACCAGGAACTTGAACGAGCCAAACTTGAGAAGGACCGGGAACTTGAACGAGCCAAACTTGAAGAAAGAGAGAAGGACCGGGAACTTGAACGAGCCAAACTTGAAGAAAGAGAGAAGGACCGGGAACTTGAACGAGCCAAACTTTAAGAAAGAGAGAAGGACCGGGAACTTGAACGAGCCAAACTTTAAGAAAGAGAGAAGGACCGGGAACTTGAACGAGCCAAACTTTAAGAAAGAGAGAAGGACCGGGAACTTGAACGAGCCAAACTTTAAGAAAGAGCGAAGGACCGGGAACTTGAACGAGCCAAACTTTAAGAAAGAGCGAAGGACCGGGAACTTGAACGAGCCAAACTTTAAGAAAGAGCGAAGGACCGGGAACTTGAACGAGCCAAACTTTAAGAAAGAGAGAAGGACCGGGAACTTGAACGAGCCAAACTTTAAGAAAGAGAGAAGGACCGGGAACTTGAACGAGCCAAACTGGAACTTGAACAAGCCAAACTTCAACAAAGTATATCTCGCCAGAAGCTGACGACTCTTAACTTGGCTAAGAACATCCCACTACTACCAACTTTTCACGAGGACGATCCTGATGCTTTTTTCGTCACCTTCGAGAAGACAGCCCAGCATCTTCAGTGGGAGAAGCAGGAATGGCCTTGGTTACTACAACCTAAGTTGGTGGGTAGGGCTTCCACTGTTTTTTCGAATCTGGAAACCTTTGATTTAAGAGTTTGTTAAGGCCATACTTGATGCCTATGCAGTCACCCCTGATGGTTATCGTAAAAAGTTTCGTAACTATGCTAAACCTGAAAAACACCTTGGAGTTTGCTAGGGAGAAGTTCCGCCTGTGTAAGAAGTGGCTAGACACCTCTGATATCACTACATATGCTAAGCTAGTGAATTGTGTTTTTTTGGAGGAATGGAGGAGGAAGTTACCATTTAGTTTGTTAGTTTACCTAGAAGAGAAGGGAGAGACAGACTTGATCAAAGCAGCACAGCTGGCAGATGCGTATGCACTTATCCACAGGAATCTCCATTGCAAAGATAAATCCAGGACCCTTAATGTAAAATCATCCTCTAACTATAATCCTGTGAATGTGGCTGGTGGACAACAGATTTCCTAAGTTCAATAGGAAAATGAATAGCACTACTGATTTCTGTACCTATTGTAAGCAGTCCGGTCATGATATCTTGAATTGTCAACACCCTAAGTTAGTGTAAGACTTCATCTGCATATAAACTTACTCTTACAACATCTAAGACTAATCCTACACAAAAAAACCCAGGTACATCTAGTGAGAGACCTATCACATGTGTTGCTACTAATTCTCCTAAAGATGTATTCTCTGCATTCAAGGTATCAGGTACTGTCTCTACAGGTAAGGGTTTTCCCCAATATCCAGTTACCATTCTTAGGGATACAGAGTCGGCTCAGAGTATATTGTGCAAGAAAGCTTTACCACCAGTAGAAAACGCATTCACTGGGGAAAAAATTAAACTATCTCTAGATTCGGACAAAGGAGCACCTATTGCTGAAGTGGTGCTTGACAGTGGATTACTCAAAGGAGAGGTAAAAGTAGCCATTCGTGATAAGATCCCTGTTGCTGGTGTGACTTTTCTTCTGGGGAATAATTTGGCAGGGAACGGTCTGATTCCAGAATTGGTCTTGTCCAACAAACTCCTGGAGAAGTCTCACTGAGCCACTCTATCAAAAACATCCTCATGTTTTCCCCGTATGTGCAGTTACCCGCTCACAAACTGTTACTGCTCCTTGCCCAAACCAATCCTTGCCATCACCTTGTGATACCCTATTATATCAGAATCTGAGCAAGGATAATCTGATTCAGGCTCAAGAGATAGATCCTACACTAGCTAAAATCAGACTTGTAGCAGACACACCCACTGCAGGAAAAAACCCATGTTTTTACTATCATGAAAGTGTGCTTATGAGAAGTTTCCATCCTCCAGATAAGGCTGATGCTGATACCTGGTCCACTGTTCATCAAGTAGTCCTTCCCACTTCTATTCGCAGTTCTGTTATGGAATTGGCTCATGACGGTTTAGCGGGACATTTGGGACAACAAAATACATATAAAAAGGTACTTGCTCATTTTTACTGGCCAGGAGTCAAGAATGACTTTGCCCAGTATGTTAAGACCTGTCATGCATGCCAAATCGCAGGTAAGCCTAATGAAGTCATTCCCCCTGCTCCTCTTAAGCCAATTCCTGTCACTACGGAGCCGTTTGAGCGCATTGTTATAGATTGTGTTGGACCTCTTCCCAGGACTAAGAAAGGTAATCAGTATCTCCTTACGGTCATGGACACTTCTACTAGGTACCCTGAGGCTTACCCTCTGAAGGACATAAAGGCTGGACAAGTGGTAAAACGCTTACTGCACCTCTTTAGTAGGGTGGGTATTCCTAAAGACATTCAAACTGATCAAGGTACTGTGACGCATGTCGAGTATGAGCATGCTGTACAGAACGCCCAGTCAGGCCCCACTCTCGCTAGGATCGTCAGGGCAGGAACTTTGGCTGTAGTCTGTGTAGAGTTTCCTAACTTAGTTTATGTGAGCCGTTGTACTATAAGTATTATAAATATGTATTTTGTTTTCATCTGAGTCAACGAGTTCTATTTTATATCATTAGTTATAAGTATTGTGTGTGGGACTTATATGTAATGATGAGAAGAGAGAGAGTTATGTAACGACGGCCCGTGAGCGCGCCACGAGGTAGGTAGGCCTCCCTCCCTCCTCCCTCCTCCCTCTCAGCGCGTGGGAAATCCTTTGTCGATCCCAGATTGAGAGAGAATATTACGTAACGATTGCTAGTGGGCGGTCCTTAGTAGTTGGCGATATGCTCACTAGAGGGCCGAGTATAAAAAGGAGAGGTCCTCGCCACAATTCTTTAGAACTCATCAGGCAGAGCGACTTCTCATATCCCTTGCAACTATCCATATTCTTCCGACTGATGTGAACTTTCTCTACTCTCTGAACAGCCTATCTTCTTCTCTTCTCGTCCCTTTTTAACCAATGACCCCTTTGGTGCAGATTTAGTCAGCCAAAGTATTATCGCTTGAGTTCTCACGAGATAAGTGCCTGTTAGATAGCCTATTTTTGGAAGGGTTAACTAGAATAGGATTGATTGATGTTTGTTGCACTCGTATATGCATTTCCCTGTGTGCGATTATTCATGTTCCTGTTTTCTGCTGGTTTAGGCAATGCTAGACTGGGATAGGGTTTCTGAGTTGTGATTTCCTATGAGTACTAGGTTGCGGTTGAACCAGTACAATTGCAACGGAGACGTGGAATGCCTAGGTGGTCTTTCTGACTGTGTACCGTGGGAGTTTAGCACTGTGTTGCGAGTGAGGGCTTTTGCCTCTGCCACCCAACACTGTGCTATCTCATTTGCTTGACTTTGAGAGGATCGCCAGGAGAGAACCAGATACTAGTGATCTGGATCTCTCAAGAGAGCATCCCGTCAATTAACGTAATTTGGCCGCACAGTCTTAAGGACCTCGCTAGGCTACGAGCCGCTTGCTCAGCCATTGTCTCTTAACCTTATGTATCCCAGCTAGACTTTGCTCGACCAGCAGATACAGCATAGTATTGAAGCTTCTCCTTATGTATATTATTGTTGATGCACTATTGATTTCATGTGTGGCACGCTTAGCTACTTCAGAGATTAGTGGCCCACGAGCACAATCTTAGTAGGCTATTGCCAGTGCATTGTCGGAGTACTTCTTCTTAATGTTTGCCATATCCTATTGCTTATTCTTATAATTCTTCTTATGTCAATTTAAAGCCTTTAATTACCAGTGAGTTATTCATTAAATTGCTGTTCAAAATCCGATACTTACTTCTTATGAGTATTCGAGAAGCATCTAACTTATCAGAAGATTCCTTGCTTGATGCTCGAGGACTATTGTTTAACGTAACGTAATAGTGCCGATCCGAAGTAGAGGGTGGAGGACTTCTTAAGTTCTTAGTTCAAGGGTGGATTACTTCGGCTTCGGCCAACACTATTCTTTAGTGTTGTAGTACTTTCTTCTTTGTTTGATTGTTGACCAGACTAGATAACTCCCGTCTTGTTATTAGTCTGTTGTGTGAAACGCTAGTACCGAGTTCTTGTATACCCCGTTATAGCAGATAGAACTCTGGAGGGTAGTGGCGTTTTTTGTTCGGCTGGCAGTACTCTGGGGTTGGGATCGTGTGTTTCCGTTGTGGCAGCGAGCCATACTCGAGTCCTGTGTAAGAGCCCTAGTGTACCCGAGTGCCCGGTCGTAACAGTACAAATTTTACAAGTAAGATGTCGGAAGTCATGAAAGAGTTGAATATTCACAACTATTTTGCCACAGCCTACCATCCACAGTCCCAGGGTTGCCTTGAAAGATTTCACCAGAGCTTTAAGTCCCTTATTAAAATATATTTCATTGAAACTGAGAAGGACTGGGATGAAAACCTAGACTTTCTCCTGTTTGCCATAAGAGAATGCCCACAAGAATCACTAGGCCACTCACCCTTCGAGCTCTTGTATGGTCGCCAAATTAGGGGCCCTCTTAAAGTACTTAAAGATGTTTGGTTTAAAACTGTTTCTGATCACCCTCTACGCACAGTTTCTGAGTACATCAATTCTTTGAAGCTGAAACTATCTTCTGTGCGTGCTCTAGCTTTGGAAAATCTTTAAACGTAGTCGGTCAAAAATTAAGTACATTTATGATTCTAAAACTAAACTTAGTGTATTCTCTACAGGTGACGGGGTTCTGTTTCTACCCATTCCAGGTCAGGCCTTGAAAAGTAAGTACTCTGGTCCTTATATAGTCTCTCGGAAATTGACCCCACTCTACTATGTTATTCAAACTCCAGATAGACTGAGAGCTCAACAACTAGTTCACATCAATCAAATCAAACTATATTATGAAAGTTCTTTAGAGGATGATTCACAACAGGTTAAACCCTGTCTTGTAACCAATTCTGAAAATTTACATCCTGGTAGACTTGATATAATTGAGGGTACTGACATTCAATCGCCTATAGGGAATCCTAAAAACAGTCGGGTCTTGCGCCATTTAGATGATTACCTCCCTGGCACTACATCATCTCAGAAGGCAGATCTTAAATTGTTACTCCTAAAGTATCCCTCAATTACTTCAGATGTCCCAGGGTTTTATAACTCACAACAGCATGATGTCATTCTAACATCTGATATGGTTAAACCTATTAAGCAACAACCATATAGGCTAAACCCCCAGAAGCAGTTGATCATGAAGAAAGAAATTGACTTATGTTGGAGAATGACCTGATAGAAGAGAGTTTCTCTCCTTGGGCTTCACCCAGTCTGTTAGTCCCTAAATCTGATGGTAGCAGTAGACTTTGCACAGATTACCGTAAGCTCAATAAGGTCACTGTACCTGATGCTTTCCCTCTGCCTTGTATTGATGATTTAGTTGATAAGGTGGGTAGGGCTAAATTTGTTTCTACTATTGACCTTCAGAAAGGTTATTATCAGATAGGTATGTCCGACATGGCTCAAATCACTTAAGCATTCACCACCCCTTTTGGTCTATCAATATAAAGTAATGCCATTCGGAATGATCAATGCTCCCGCCACTTTCCAACGAATCATGTCCCATACTATTCTTGGTTTAGTTGGCGTAGACTGCTACTTGGATGACATTGTTGTAATTGCAGAAACTTGGCCTGAGCATCTGGTACGGCTGGAGATGCTGCTCTCTCGTCTCTCCCAGGCTGGCCTCACCATCAACCTTGCGAAATCCTGTTTTGGCCGGGCCACGGTCACTTATCTCTGCCATGTGGTGGGCCAAGGCATGGCGCGCCCGAAGTCCGCCAACATCGAGAGCATCTTGGACTATCCCCAGCCTAAGGACCGCAAGTCTCTGATGAGGTTCCTGGGTATGTGTGGCTTTTACCGGAGGTTCTGCAGCAACTTTGCCACTATTGCCGCCCCTCTCACCGACCTAACCAACACTAAGGTGGCGTTTGTGTGGTCCCCCGCGTGTATGGCAGCCTTCCACCACCTGAAGACTCTGCTGTCCACCTACCCAGTGCTCCGTGCCCCTGATCCTGCCAAACCGTATCAACTGCAGGTAGACGCCAGTGGTGAGGGTGTTGGAGCTGTCCTCCTACAGTACCATGAAGATATCCTCCACCCAGTCTCTTATTTCTCCACAAAGTTGAAAAGACATCAGTGAGGGTACTCTACTGTGGAGAAGGAGGCTTTGGCTCTGGTCCTGGCAATTAAGAAATTTGATTGGGAGGTTTGACGTACCTCCCAACCTACCAAATAGGAAAACCTACTATTTGGTAGTAGTCTTAGAAAATCCAACGTCAAGGCTATTAACCTAATTGCAATGACGACTTGTCTATTTTGACTGCTATGTCGTCATTCCAACCGCGGTTAAAAAGAAAACGTCTAGAGTCTACTCCTTATCTTGCTCTAGGAGACGTTGTACATTAACCAAAACTACCACCGAAGGTGAAAAAAGCATAGAAGAGAAGAAAAAGGGGTTTACCTTTGTTACCGCTCAAGGCCCATCCCGTGTTCCGTCATGTGCCGATCCCTGTCGAACGTGCGCATAAGCGACCCTCTCTTGTTATCACATCTCACGCCAGCAGAAGAACGCGGATGGGCAGGGGTCCGGAGTGAGGGAGGGTATTATGTACGTTGGATTTTCCAAGACTACTACCAAATAGTAGGTTTTCCTATTTGGTAGGTTGGGAGGTACGTCAAACCTCCCAATTTGTTAGTAGTCTTGGCAAATCCAACGTCAAGGCTGCATAACAAATAGGAGGAGGACATCCAAGCCCAACATACCAAAAAAACCAATGCATAAGACAAAAGTATGAATGACAAAGAAACACAAGGTAAACAAGAGAGTTTAATAAAGCGTGAAAAACTGAGGAGTAGCTAAAAAGAGCAGTTTTAACACGTGCCCGTCATTCATATTAATGCAAAATCATAGACTCGTCTTAAACCAAAAAGCACTGTACATAAAATCCCTTTTCTTCCAATTGAACAAAATACAAGGAACACAAACTGAAAACACCATTTTCAAGGAGGCAAAAACACTTATGTACTGTATACATATAACATAATCCCAAACTTGTAATCCAGTGTTGCAAACCCGTACTCCCCCCCCCCCCTTTTTCAAAGAAAACAAAGTAAAAGAAAGAGTGACAAGGGGGGAAGACCAGGCAACCTCGCAAGAGCTCTAGGAAACACGACGCCCGAGAGCTATCACAGGCCGAGGGGGTCTAACAATGGACATGGAGAGGTAGGAGGAGATGAAGGTATTGATAGACGACCACAAACCTGCCGAGGCGACGTCAGGCAACGAACGAGTCTGCAGGAACCGTAAGGAGGCAGCAAAGGACCGCACATCGTGAGCAGAACCCCGACAAGCAGGGTTACTGGCACGAATAACCCGACAAATGTGGCGTCCTATCTGTACCTTCGAAAGCCTCCCACCAGTCCGAGGAGACACCCACACAGCAGTCCCCGAAGTCGGAGCCACAGACTCAACATAAGAGTGCAAGGCCTGCACCGGGCACAACACATGGTGAGTATGCCCACGTTTTAAAGCCTGGATGGTGAAAGGCTTGAAAACGTGGGTCTCTCTCTCATTCTTGGCAACAAAATGAGGGGAGGGGGCCAATGTGACGACATTCAATGACGGGGAGAATCGCATGCATTCCTGGGACCGTGACATGGCAGCTAGTTCAGACACCCTATCCCCAGTGGCCAGAGCGACAAGGAAGAGTGTACGCTCCAGCAACTGAACCGGTGTAGTGTCCCGTGTATATGTGTGTGAAGCCAGAAGGTCCAGAGCACGCCCCAGATCCCACTGAGGAGGGATCTGGCGCGGAGGGGGTCGCTCCCGGAAGGCAGCCTTCATGAAGGAATCCAGCTCCTTCGGAGGAACGACCAGCCCAGTGACGGACTCAAAGACCTCCCGGATGGCAGACAAGTGGTTACGTATAGTGTTGACCTGAAAGCGACGTGTACGGAAGAGGTGAAACAAGTAGTGTAGGACGAGGGAAGGAGAGCTAACAGTCTGGCGAGTGTCCTGTATCCACCTAGTAAAAGACTTCCAGTGGGACTCGTAAGTCCCCCAAGTCGAAGTCGTCCATGAACGCTTCAGGAAGTCAGTCAGGTCCCGTCCGTGGACCGGGAGCCACCGTGCCTCACGAACATCCACGATGCGAAGGCCAACGAGGTCCGTAGGTCGCCAACCTGGCTCAAGTGGAAGTGTGAGAGAGGGAGAGGGACCGGACTCGGGCACCACCGCTTCAACTGGGAGTACCAAGCCTGGGCCGGCCACAGAGGCGCTATGAGCCAGACTCTGCCGCGGTACAGCTGCAGCCTCGCGAGGACTTTGCACATCAACAGTGCGTCTGGTGGCGGAAATATGTATATCGACTGCCACCTGCTCCAGTCTTCCATGAAAGCGTCCGGACCCCCCTCCGGAGTACGAGTCCGGAGGGATAGGTACCGAGGCAACTTGCGCGTCTCCTTCGATGCGAACAAGTCGACCTCCGGAACACCCCAGGAATCCGCGAGGTCGTCGAATACAGTCTGTTTCATCGCCCATTCTACAAGAACGCCCTGTCCTCGCGACAGGGCGTCCGCCCACAGGTTGGCAGACCCGGGCAGGTAGGAGGCGTGCAGGGAGATGTTGTGTCGGTTCGCGGGGAAGAACAACTTCTCGGAGATCCCCAACAGAGTCAAAGACCTGGAGGACCCCTGCTTTTGGATACAGTGGACAGCTGTCTGATTGTCCATCCTGAAGGCCACCGACAGGCCCCGAAGGGCCAGTGCGTGGTCCCGCAGGAAGAACAAGGGAACCAAGAGTTCGAGGGCATTGATGTGTAGGTGTGTGTCCCCCACCCATCTGCCGTGTTGTTGATGTCCCAGGTTGGATTGGTAACCCCACCCCCCCTCGCTCGACGCATCTGTATCCACCCAGATCGTCGGCGGGGGGGCGGTCCAGGGCACAGCCGCAGAGAGCGTGCCCCGAGCAACCCAGTGTCCTAAGTGTCTGTGAATGGAACGCGGGATCGGCATGAGCCGATCCATAGGGACCAACGGAAACACCCTGTTGCCCATGAGGATTAGGCGGCGCAGCCTGAGCCTCCCTAAGGGAATGGTCAGAGCAGCCCAATTCAGGGAACCCACTAAAGAGTCCCAGATCCTCCTCGTGAGGGAGACCGAGTGCAACACGGCGAAGACCTTCCTGCGAAGTTTCACCGCGTTTGGCTGACTCTGGGTAACCGTAGCGTTTGTCAGATCCCATTCGAGACCTACCCCCGTCACGACACGCGACGGGGTCAGGCGGGACTTGGGAATGTTTATGTTGAACCCTAACTGTGTGATGTGTCGAACTACCGTGAGGGTGTCGCGAACGCAGTGTTCTAGGGTGTCTGAAACTATCAACCAGTCGTCCAAGTAAAACAGGATCTGGAGGCCGCCCCTGAGGAGAGGATCCAGAGCCTGCTTCACCAGTTTCGAGAAGATCCGCGGCGCGATGTGGAGACCGAAGGGAAGCCTGTCGAACATGAACACGCGATCGGAAGTCCGAACGGCCAAGAATCGCTGGAAACGAGGATGTATAGGGACGTGCCAATACGCATCCTTGAGGTCCAGCGACACTACCCACGACAGAGGCCGCAGGGCCAGTCGTACCTGGTGCACCGTTAGCATCCGAAATCGCGTGTTCACGATGTGCCCGTTGAGGGCCGACAGATCCACCACCGGTCGCATCGCGTCGCAGTCCTTCTTCGGTACCAGAAATACACTGGAGAGGAAAACCGGGTGACCGGCTTTCACCTCCTTGACGATTCCCTGCTCGTGCATGGACGTAATCACGGCGGCCACCTCCGAAGAGACAGGCCGGCTTCGTTGACAAGAGCTGAGTGGGGGTCTGGACTTCCATCTCCAGGTTAGACCCCTCCGTGCAATCTTCCGCCCCCACGTCCCTCGCGGCCATCGAAGGGCGCAAGGGCGAAAACAACCTGTGGGAGCCCCCGAGATGAGGTGAGCGACCCGGTCGGCGAGGCGAGAAGGAGAACAAGGAGGAGACCGACCCGGAGAACCTACACATTTTTTGACGTGGAGGGTCCCCTGGTACGGTCCTTGCGGTCATAAGACCCTCGTTGACCACCTCTACCCCCCCCACCTCGCCGAAAAGGGCGGGACACCCCATCCCCTGTCCGTCGTGCGTCAGACCCCGTCGAAGTGCGGCCGGAAGTGGAAGGCTGGCCAGCCCCTTCTCGGCGGGGATGAAAGGGAGCAGGAGCAGAAGTGCGAGGCGGAACCGATGCTCTAGCCGGCAACCTCCCCTTCCTGCGCCCTTTCTTGGCGGCAGCAGCGGCGCCAGCACTCCGAGGAGGACCGGCAGAAGGACGGGACTGCGAAGACCCTGGTCGCGACACAGCGCGTCTTTGCGTGTCGTAAGCAGGGTCCGCTGACAGAGAAGCGTAGCGTTCCCAAGCATCCTGCGCGAACAGCCCCGATGTATATAACTCAGAGTATAACAAACCCTGACGAATATCCAAAGGGGCCTTCCGGCAGAACGAGGACCTTACCGTTTGGCGTTGACGAGTAGCCTCGCACAAAACCGCCTTCAGCTCGGGAACCAAAGACACCGCGAGCTGAAGGTGGATCCGCCTAACGTGGTCCAAACCCTCGCGAAGATCGCCAGGTGCAGTCGCCTCGATAAGTCGCAGGTGGTGAACAGATGTCTGGAGGGAACCTAAAAGACAAGACAATAAGTTCGCCACCCTCTGCCGCAAGGTAAAATCCCTGTCGACAGAGGACTTATCTGGGTGGGAAAAGAACGGGTTAGCAATAGCACAAATTTCAAGTTTGGGAGCGCTAATCCAGGACCAGAACTTGCCATCCAATCCGGCGACAGACACAAGAGGAGGCAAAAGCAGTGACGACTCTGGGGGAGGGACTGAAACCGATCTGTCGACGGAACGGTTAGCAAATTCTAAGGCCTCAGCAAACCAGGCCTCCAATGGGAGAGGATTATCAAGGACGACGGCTAAGCCAGGCTTACCATCGTCGCTCAAACCTGTCCCATAGGAGGACAGTCCCGTCAAAACAGCGAGGGACTGAACATCTTGAAGGATGTCCTGGCGGCTGAAGTCTGACCAGAGCTTAGTCCGAGGAGCAGACGGGGGCTTGGGCTTGACCGAAAAGTACTGAAGGTCGGTCCTCGTCGGGTAAGCCCGCACCTCCACGTCGGCCACCTGACCATCCACCCTGAACGCCCTAAACTGCATCTTATCATTTATTTGGACCGACCAGCCCAAAGGAAGGGCCCTCTCACCGGACGGTAAATCGGTAGCACGCTCCGGGTGGGAGGCCTGCACCCCCTTCCAAACAGCCAAGGAGCCATAGAGGAGAGGCATAGTCCTAGACGGGACCTTGGCCTTCTGGATGGGGGGCAAGCGCGGACCCTGCCCTAGCAGACGGAGGACCCCCGCATGGGAGACAGCAGGGGAAACCACCTGAGCCAGGGCAGGAGCAGTGCTATCCGACCACCGGGCAGGAGGAGAAGCAGGGCGAGAGGGAATGTGGTCCACCGCAGAGGGGAGGGGGACCAAAGCAGGGGTAGTTTGGGTGAGGCGCTGAGGTTGTGTCACCGCCAAGAAGCGCGACAAGAGGGATTCCTGCATCGCCTCCAATCGCGCGTCGAAGTGTGACACAACCCACCCCTGCAGAGCCGAAAATCGATCCGAGAGAGGCGACCCCCCCCCGAAGATTGTTCGGCCCGCAGGGGTGAGCGAGAGCGAGACCCATGACACGAAACAGCAGCGTCGCGGCCCAAAGAAGGCGAGCGACGACTGCCGTGGCGTCCCAGAGGGTCTCGCCCCCGCTCACTAACGCCCGAGGGGGAAACATCATCATCCCCCTCTTCCAGCGACACGTCAGCCCCCGAGAAAGGGGACCCCGAAACCTCGCTATACTCTACCGAGTAAAGCGGCGGGGTACCCACTCGGGGAGCCGGAAGTCGAAGATCAGGTATCGAAGAAGGAAGAGGAGTAGGATGACGGGAGTGGGAAGGCTGGCCGGGCGAAAGGAGGTCAGAAGGAGCCGCGGGGGGAAACAGAGCAAGGATCCCCGGGCTGAGAGAACAGGGCGGCCCGACACCGAGGAGGAGGAGGGAGGGACCACCACCTTGGGACGAGACCGCGAAGGAAGAAGAGGCACAGAAGCAGGAGAAGTAGGAGGAGAAGCAACGACAACCTGGCGCTCCCCCCTGGACAGAGTAGGAGGAGGGAGCAGAGGGCCAGCTACAGTATGCACCTCCGCCCGCGTGGAGGACACATGAAGAGGACGTCTCATGTGCAGGGGAAGCGGGCGGAAAGTAGTAGAGCCCCTATCCGGAGAGGCCAGGGGAGGGCGTACAGGGGCAGAGACGCTAACCCCGGCCTCAGGGCGAGAACCATGACGAGGGCGACGGCCGGAGTCAAGGCCAGCAGGAGGACGAGGAGGGGCAGTAGAGGACGGACGACGAGGAGAGCGAGAGCGTGGACGGAGCTGAGGATTCTCCCGACGATGCGGCGACCGACCACGGGACCCAGGAAGAAGGGCCCGAGCAGGAAGAGGGCCAGGTAAACGGCCCCCAGACGGGTCAGGGATGCCCAGGGCCACACGGATCCGGTCATCCACAAAAGCCGGGGAGCGATGGCCCACAGATCGAATGTGGTGGGAGACCACCGCCCACACGGACTGAAGGGATGCCGAGGCCGCCGCCGCGTCAGAGGAACCAGGGTGATGGTCCACAACATCGACCATGTCCATGCACGGGCCACACAGCGCAGGGAGGTAGGCCGTAGAGGACACACATTGGGAGTGGCGTAGGCAGGACCTGTGGCACTCTAAACATGGGGAGCCACAGCCCTGGCGAAAGCAAAGCATCACACCTGCAATGGAAGAACACACAGCATAAGCAGCACGGTGACGGAGTAAGCGAAGAGAATGTCCAATAAAAACCAGGGAATGAGCATGGGTAAACAAGAAGACACATGCAAACTGGAAGGCGTACTCACTCGAAACCGGGAACACCGAGGGAGGCGATGAGGGCGGGCGATGCTTAAGAGCACAAGCTGAACCTGCAAAGATGGAGAAAGTGTTATACACCACTCAACACCTCACATGCAGGGCCCTAATACCAGAAAGTGTAGACACCAATATAGTAACAGGCAACAATATGACACAAAAAAGGGTCAACAGTGAAAGCCAACTATAACCGCAAATTTGCGGGCCAATGGAGGTAGATCCGTACCGACACAAACCTCCCACATCGCCACGCGACCCCCCAGCGATCTCCGCAAATTTGCGGGGAGCCGAAACGACCCAGAGGGCCGAATCGAGCACTCCGCAAATTTGCGGGACCGGCCAAGAGGGCCCGGTGCCGAACAAGCGAGAGGGGCGTCTAGGAAAACCAAAAAAGGCCCGCAAACAAGCGTCAACTCCTTATGAACTCCAAGCGACGATGACCATCAAGCCGAGCAGTGTCTTCCTTGATAATATCCTGACTCGACCGGTCAAGGGAGAGGCAAGGAAGACACACCAGGGGAGAGGAGGCACATCCCCCGGGAACCACCCAACCCACAGAGATAGAGCAAAGCCCATGAGGAGAAGTGGCAGGTTGGGTGGTTTGGCACAACAGGGGCCCCCGTGGGGTACCCCAGGATTGGGCAAAAGTTATGAAAGGATGGAGGTGAAAACAGGAAGGGAACACAAAAAACCAGTAATGAAACTGGTGAGAAAAAGGGTGGCCTAGCCGCGAGTAGAGAATGTGTCAGGGGCGAAAAACCCTGTGGAGTGAGGGAGAGGCCCCCGTGGGGTACCCCTGGGTATCACGAACCACTAAGCGCCCAGGCCCTTGAGACACAGTGAAGGCTCGAAAGGGGGGACTCGGGAATAACGCTAGTTATGCGGCTGACACAAACACTACATACAGCACCGCCACCACGAAATCTCAGATTGTGAACCAACTGTACACCTAGGCTATGAAAAAAATGAGAACTCATAGGGGCATAGCAATTCCTGAATGATAAACAAGCTAGGCTAATTGAAGCTAAAAGCTAAACTATGCCCAGACTAACAGGAAAAAAGAATATGAAAAGAGAAAGAAAAAATATAGACGGGGAACGCCAAGCGCCCCCGTACCTTCGGTAGCTATTTCCACACGCATCTCCATTAAACACACTGAGGAGCCCATTTAGGTGTGTCCTAGATCACGTAACATCTGTCTAGCAAAAAGAAGGCCAGAAAAGCCGAAACGAACCTAAAACAGGGTGAATTGAAGGAGCACAACAAAAGCGGACTTCAATAATGGCGACGCGTGAAAAAATGATAACAAGAGAGGGTCGCTTATGCGCACGTTCGACAGGGATCGGCGCATGACGGAACACGGGATGGGCCTTGAGCGGTAACTAAGGTAAACCCCTTTTTCTTCTCTTCTATGCTTTTTTCACCTTCGGTGGTAGTTTTGGTTAATGTACAACGTCTCCTAGAGCAAGATAAGGAGTAGACTCTAGACGTTTTCTTTTTAACCGCGGTTGGAATGACGACATAGCAGTCAAAATAGACAAGTCGTCATTGCAATTAGGTTAATAGCCTTGACGTTGGATTTGCCAAGACTACTAACAAATTGTTACCTTCCTCAGCACTCGCCTCGCATTGACGTGTATACGGATCATAACCCTCTTACTTTCATTGACCGTATGAAGAACAACAATCAACGGATTTTAAGATGGGCTCTACAGCTTCAGGAGTACCAGCTGGTTGTGCGTCACATACGAGGAGTTGACAATCGGATCGCTGACACACTGTCAAGGGATCTACCACCCTCCTTTCAGTCTGCTTCTTGTGCTTCTTCGCCCTATTCTCCCTGTTCGGAGGTCTTCCAGGGGGAGGTGTCGCATCCCTCGCCACTGTGAAGCTTCTTGAGTTTCTGCTGTGCTCGACCCCTTTCAACTCTCTATAGCTCGGCACTCAGTTGTTTTGTTGTGCCAGCCAGGGTCGACTATGACTTCTCAGTTGAGTGCGTCAATTGATTCATTTTGTATATTATTTAATGTTCTTAAATAGATGGCGCTGTACTTGCCAATTTTCTGTTTTCTAGTTACCTTTCTGTACGTGTATAAGGGGTTCAGGCTGTGACGGAGGGTGTTGTAATTCATCTTTAATTCATATGAAATCAGTATATACACAACCAGCGTCTTGGATATATCGGCTCCTGGAGATTTGTGTGGAGGTGTTATCCTGTATTGTGTGCTACTAAATACCGCTAGCTGTGCTGATAACCAGAGAGTAGTGTCTTGTCTGTCATAGCCCGATTCCTATTATTAAGTGTCATTAGTTTACATTAGTATATAAGGTTCTTTTCTTTTTTCCTTTATTTTTGTTTGTTAGTTGATAGAGATAAATTATTATTATTTATATATTAATCATATAAATATATTTTCCTTTTTAATCTAGTTACTTGCAATTCTTTATATAATACTCATTTCTTTTATAATTAATTATATATATATATATATTAAAATTATCTTTATTTTTCTTAACCATAATATTATGTGCATTAGTTTGGTACAAAGGGGTTAGTGGTGTGGTAAAGTTTTTAAGATCAAAGTGGCTTATGATATAATAACTTGCATAAATAAACTGCTATATAAACTATAACTACCATCTCTAAAAGAGACTACAGAGTCTTGGCATAAGTCTGTTAAACAGACTATTACTCTCCTCACTGAATTCACTTCTAATCTATTCAGTCTAGTGTGACAATTTGGGAGTTACCATACCCGTAGTGCTTACCAGGCCTAATTAAAACTCTTCATAACTTCCGGGTTGTAACTACAGTCTATCACAAGCACCAATACAACATACACCATCAATACAACACAAACCATCAATACTATATCACAACCACCAATACAACACAAACCATCAATACTATCTATCACAACTACCAATACAACACAAACTATCAATACTATATATTACAACCACCAATACAACACAAACCATCAATACTATCTATCACAACCACCAATACAACACAAACCATCAATACTATCTATCACAACTACCAATACAACACAAACTATCAATACTATATATTACAACCACCAATACAACACAAACCATCAATACTATCTATCACAACCACCAATACAACACAAACCATCAATACTATCTATCACAACCACCAATAAAACACACACCACCAATAAAACAAACTATCAATACCATCTATCACAACCACCAATAAAACAAACTATCAATACCATCTATCACAACCACCAATACAACACAAACCATCAATACTATATATTACAACCACCAATACAACACAAACTATAAATACTATCTATCACAACCACCAATAAAACACAAACCATTAATACTATATATATTACAACCACCAATACAACACAAACCATCAATACTATCTATCACAACCACCAATAAAACACAAACCATCAATACTATCTATCACAACCACCAATACAACACAAACTATCAATACAGTCTATCACAACCACCAATACAACATACACCATCAATACTATCTATCACAACCACCAATGCAACACAAACCATCAATACTATATATTACAACCATCAATACAACACAAACCATCAATACAACACAAACCATCAATACAACACAAACCATCAATACAACACCATCAATACAACACCATCAATACAGTCTATCACAACCACCAATACAACACAAACCATCAATAGTATCTATCACAACCACCAATACAACACAAACCATCAATACTATATCACAACCATCAATACAACACAAACCATCAATACTATCTATCACAACCACCAATACAACACAAACCATCAATACTATCTATCACAACCACCAATACAACACAAACTATCAATACTATATATTACAACCACCAATACAACAAACCATCAATACTATTTATCACAACCACCAACACAAACCATCAATACTAACTATCACAACCACCAATACAACACAAACTATCAATACTATATATTACAACCACCAATACAACACAAACCATCAATACAACACAAACTATCAATACTATCTATCACAACCACCAATACAACACAAACTATCAATAAAACACAAACTATCAATACAACACAAACTATCAATACTATCACAACCACCAATACAACACAAACCATCAATACTATATATTAAAACACAAACCATCAATACTATCTATCACAACCACCAATACAACACAAACCATCAATACTATATATTAAAACACAAACCATCAATACTATCTATCACAACCACCAATACAACACAAACCATCAATACTATATATTACAACCATCAATACTATCTATCACAACCACCAATACAACACAAACCATCAATACTATCTATCACAACCACCAATACAACACAAACCATCAATACTATCGATCACAACCACCAATAAAACACAAACCACCAATACAACACACACCACCAATACAACACACACTATCAATACAGCACAAACTACCAATACTATCTATCACAACCACAAATACAACACAAACCATCAATACTATCTATCACAACCACAAATACAACTCAAACCATCAATACTATCTATCACAACCACCAATACAACACAATCCACCAATACAACACAATCCACCAATACAACACAATCCACCAATACAACACAAACCATCAACACAACACAAACCATCAACACAACACAATCCACCAACACAACACAAACCATCAATACAGTCTATTACAACCACCAATACAACACAATCCACCAATACAACACATACCACCAATACAACACATACCACCAATACAACACAAACCATCAATACAGTCTATCACAACCACCAATACAACACAAACCATCACCATGTCGGCATAGGACTGAAAGTCATCTAACATGCCACCATATGCAGGTGACCGGACAACTCAACCAGTAGACCATTTCAACCAGTAGCTCTCAACCAGTATCAAACCAACCAATACGGTTAGGTTAGGTTAGTACTATATTTTGGCATTGGTTTGGTTGATTTGGCACTGGTTGAGAGCTACTGGTTGAAATGGTCTACTGGTTGAGATGTCCAGGAACCCACCATACCTACAGTACACCATAACTATTTGGACGTAGCTGAAGCCAAAGAAAGCATCTGGAAGAACAATTTTTCTCTCCCAAAATATTGTGTGCATTGTTGCCATACAATATTATAGTAGTGTATCTTAACCCGGGAGCTGCGGGAAGACTCTTAAGAGTTCCCCCGGCGGACTGCGGGAAGACTCTCTGGAGTAACGCTTTTGAACGCGTACCAAAACCGCGCGTTAATAGTCAGACGGCTGAAAATTGGTGTGGATATAGTACTACGTGTCAACTCTCGATACCACCCCGCCAAACGCTCTCCCCGCACTCGTGCTTGCACCACCGCGCCAGTAACCAAGCACTAGTCATGGAGCCCACACGTCCCTCACGCTCGCTCCCTGATGACACAACCAGCCCTTCTTCTGGTGGTGTTAGCCGCCGTGGAAGGCAGAGGGTGGCTGCCAAAGACCCTAGCTACCAGTACGACACGCCCTACAGCTCGGAGGACGAAACACCAGCACCCAAAGCACGGAAAACACGTGCAAGCAGGGCAATGGCACAGAGGTCATTGGTCTTTCGTGACACTGCCACCACGACCCAGGCCACTGCAACAACCACTACCACCACCACTACCACCACTGCCACCCCTGCCACCGGTACCAGCGACGCAGGAGGCCGCCCTAGGGCTGCAGAACCTGCGGGGGCAGGAAAAATTAAAGGCACGGGCGTAGGGAAAAGATCCCGTACGCCAGCCACAGTGCCCCTACCACCACCACCACCACCACCAGCCGCCGCCCCTGGCCCGACTGCCGCTGCCGCCCCTGCTGCCCCTGCCAGCGACGCAGGAGGCCGCCCTAGGGCTGCAAAACCTGCGGGAGCAGGAAAAATTAAAGGCACGGGCGTAGGGAAAAGATCCCGTACGCCAGCCACAGTGCCCCTACCACCACCACCACCACCAGCCGCCGCCCCTGGCCCGGCTGCCGCTGCCGCCCCTGCTGCCCCTGCCGCCCCTGCTGCCCCTGCCGCCCCTGCCCAAGGAACAGGGAAGGGGAAGGGGAAGGGGAAAGGGAGAGGGAAAGCGACTGCTGGCCCTGCTTTCCCTGGTGGCCCTGCTGCCCCTGCCGCCCCTGCCGCCCCTGCCGCCCCTGCCCAAGGAACAGAGAGAAGGGCGACAGGCACCACCATCATCTTCCCATCAAGGCCACGCACCACTGCTGCCCCGGCCGCCGCCTCAGCCGCCGCCTCTGCCGCCGCCCCTACCGCCGCCCCTACCGCCACCTCTGCTGTCCCTCTCCATCAGACACCCTCGCGTGGCAAAATTACCCGGAAAACTCTGACACCATCCAAATATGGCGCCCTGCTGTTTGATGGTGATTTACAGGACATTGGCAGTCAAGGTTTTGACGACGAAGACCAAGCACGGGACCAAGGGTGGGGGGATTTGGGAGTGGACAGTGGGAGTGAGTCGGACGTCGGCGACGAAAACGAGGAAGGTCATCGTCTGTCCAGTGAAGAGGAGGGTGATGATGATAATGTGCTGTATCGCGACCATGGAAGCGATATTTCAGACGATGAAGCAGACGCAGACGACATTCCGATCCCTGGCTTGCCTACGTTAGATTGGTCTGACGGGGTCAATTTTGTACCTGACGTGCCCCAGTTCAATCCTGGGACGTCAGGTACAACTGACGACTGGCCCTGTGACGAGCACGCGAACGAAAGCGACTTCTTCCTCACTTTTTTCGATTTTGAGGTAATGACGTTCATCGTTGCCCAAACAAACGCCTACTACAGGTGGGTGTTTGGCCGATTGGACGTCCTTTCTCCAAAAGCGAGAATACGAGGCTGGGTGGATACGACTATTGAAGAATTTTTGACGTTCTTTGCCTTGTTGTTCCTCATGCCTCTGATCAAGAAGCATGTGTTGCAACACTACTGGAAGCACGACCCTCTCATCGCCACCCCAACTTTCAATAAGTTCATGACTCGTGACAGATTTTTGTTGTTGCTAAGATTTATGCACTTTGCAGACAACGAAAATCCTAACAGGATTGACAGGATATGGAAAGTTCGGACTGTGTTCACCATGTTGTTGGAGAGGTTTAGGAAATACTTTTACCCCTTCCTCAATTTGGTGATTGACGAGTCGCTCGTGCTCTTCAAAGGACGTCTTGTGTTCAAACAGTATATCCCCTTGAAAAGGCATAGGTTCGGAATCAAGCTCTTCGTTTTGTGTGACTGCGAAACTGGAATAGTGCTTGACATGATCGTGTACACAGGCACTGACATTGACATCCCGAAAGCCGCTGCCAATGACCCCATGGGCATGTCAGGTGCCATCGTCAGGAAAATGTTGGCACCTTACCTGGGCAAAGGCCACATCATCTACACTGACAACTGGTATACTTCTGCTCTCTGCCAGTTTCTTCATGATAACCAAACGGGGTCATGTGGGACTGTCAGAAAGACAAGAAAGTTTATGCCTAAGTTCACAGGTGATGTCATTCCTCTCACAGATGCCTCCTCCAGTGACACACCTTCAGAAGACGACCTGGCCCAGGAACACCGCGAGAGGCATGTTCAAAGAAGGCGACGAAAGGGGCAGAAGTACAAGCAGCTCGAAAAGTGTGGGAAAGTGATAGCCCTGAAGTGGAAGGACAAGCGAGACGTCCACCTGCTTTCCACCGTCCACACAGGTGCCCAGGTGGATTCTGGCAAAATCCACTACAGAACCAGGAAGACCATCTACAAGCCCGACATGGTAGTGGACTACACTAAGAACATGCGCCTGGTGGACAAGTCGGACTGTCAGCTGTCAGGCGTTGAGTGTCTGAGGAATACTGTGAAGTGGTATCACAAGCTCTTCCTCCACCTAGTTGATATCACGATGCTCAACGCCTACAACTTGTGGTTGGTAAAGAAGGATATGTCCCCAAACCAGAAGCTGAAATTCCGGGAGTTCGTGTACAACGTCTCATACCAACTCCTGGAGAAGTATGGCACCACCACTCACAGACGTACGGCATGGCGTGGGGATCACGTTCCTGACCGAGTGCAGGTGGGTGTCCAAAGACACTACCTGATCAGCACCGAGGTGATTGGCACTCGTCACAGGCAGGTGCAGTGCATCGTCTGCAGCTCCAGTGTCAGGAAACCCCATGTCCCAAAAAGAGTCACCTCAATGTGCGCAGAGTGCAAAGTTCCACTCTGCATGGGCGAGTGCTTCAGGGACTACCACACCTTCAAAAATGTTTGAGTGTCGCCCTGCCCCGCCCTGCCCTGGACTCGCCCCCTGCTCAGCCCTGCCCTGGACTCGCCCCCTGCTCAGCCCTGCCCTGGACTCGCCCCCTGCTCAGCCCTGTCCTGGACTCGCGCCCTACCTTACCTGACCTGACCTAATTGATCACGCTACCTCATAATGTAACATATATATTATATAATGTATAAGTTCCAAAGATGTCCCTGTGATATAGCTTTTACATTATATAATTGTATGTTTCATTATTTAGTTTATAAGTTTCAAATATTTACATGTTATATGCCTTATTTTTTTATTATATCAATATATATGTTTGTTATTAGTCAAAGTCATGTGTATATAATTATTTTCTTACCTCAAATGAATTGTACAAAAATAAATATGTTTCAACAAATCCTGTCAAACCTACTAAGATAATAAAATAAAACTATAATAAAAAAAAAACACAAGGTCATGTCATTGTATTCTTACAATATGATATATTCTATGAATATTTCATATTTATTGAATACAATGGCATGATCTTGTAAAAAAAAAAAATTATCAAAAATGTTCTAGACAATATAAAACCTTCCCCATAACCCCCTCCTGGATTCGATCCCACAACCCTAGCACACTTTGAGTTTTCCAGTCTGCGACCTTACCAACCATGCCACAGGAGCTCATACCAAATATCACTCAAAACTTCGTGTCTACAATCGAAATGACAATATACAAAAAAAAATGAATTATCCCACCAATTTACGTTTGTAAATTGATGGGATTATCAATTATATCATGCCAAGGTTTATGAAAGTTTGTCTCTGTCAAGAATTAGTAATTATATAACTTTATTCTGTCCAAAATTGCCAAAACATTCAGCAAAATTGCCCCTCTCAGTGCGACTCCACTCATTTTCACACGGTCAAGCGGTGACCCTTGCCACTCCCTTTAGGCCCTACTACACCAGCCACAGCAGCTCTGTCTGGGAACAAAATTTGTATAAATACAATAATGGATAAAATACTCTTCACAAATACATTTGTATTGTATAATATTGTAAATAAAAAAGAATAATAACTGTGTGGGTGTCGTAAATTGCTCAACCAGCTTTCTTATGTCTCGCCTACGCGCGTATATTGGATTATACATAGTCATGACTGTCATACAAATAATTGCAGTAGGTCTCGAATGTACATTTAGATTGCATATTACTTGGAAATAAATAAGTAAACGTTTCTCTGGTGGCAATCTACCCTTTCGGAAGTGTAAGGAGACACCATTCTATATTTAGCCCTTTATCGCAAAAGGCAATCTGCACGTGTTTACTGACCACCGTCGCTGGTGCTCTATAATATAGTACTTTATTGACAGTCAATGGCCTACATGTTTCTGTGGTACTTCACATGTGTCTAAAATGCAATGTCTGCTTGCATAAAAATGCAATTCTGAAGTCCATTTATACGTACAACATACGCATGTCTCAGTTTCTATCTATCTCTCTCTCTCTCTCTCCATTCCTGACTCATGTTATTGTAAAACTCTTGGTGGCAAGAAACACCAGACACCTGGAAGACAAGGTTCAAAATCCCAAGCATCCATACGCCTCGAGCGCCTTCACACTTGTCACACAGCTGGTTATCTATCTAGAGATCTGCCTGCCTTCCTTCTCTTGACGACTCACTCACTCCCTCCCTGCACCCCTGCATGCCTCCCTCCCTCCCTCCCACACACCCACCCCCAACCCACCCTTTCAGGCTTCCGTGTGCTAGAAACACATTCACAATTTGCGTAAATATCGCATCAATTGGGCTATATGCGGTATATTCCTTCTTATATGGGACGCCTACATACGTACACGTCTTTATTATAGCATGACAGTGCTCTAAATACAAGATTTACGTGATATGTATGGCGTAACACACCCTCTCCCCCTTTCATTCCCAGCACAGCTCACTCACACCTTGGTTCACGCATAGAAACTCTTTGATAATGTGCGTAAATATCGCATGAATTGGTCAATATGCGGTATATATTTTGATATATGGCACGTATACATACGTACAAGTCTGTATTATAGCATGACAGTGCTCTACGTACAAGATATACGTGATATGTATGGCGTAAACCACACTCTCGGCTCATAAATTGCCGCCAAACCTCCAACACATTTCATTCCCGCCTACAAATTATCTTATAATTCCCTTATATATTGCAATTTTTGGTCACTATGAGGCATATTCATTGTTATATGGGTGGCCTACACACGTATACATACTCTACATAGCCTAAAAGGGCTCAAAAATGGACATATACGTGATAATACGCGGTAACCCACCCCCTCCTCCCTCTCCTTCTATCCCCTGCGCGCGTAAATATTCGGCAGGGAAATCTCGCCGCTCGATGACAATCTAGCCGCGCGGTGCCATTCGCTCCACATTTTTCAACTACGGACCGTTCCCCCACCCCCCCCAGACATTTTTTGGGGGGTCAAATATATATGGGCCGATGCCCGCAAACATTCCCTACACGATGAGGTACTTTTTATCGAAATTTGCAATAGGTCCCCAAATCATCATACGTGCGCACAGTCTTACCCTGTAGAAAACCCCCTGTGCGCCGCGGAGAGGTTAAGGGAGCCCACCTCGCTTTTTTCTTTCTTTCCCTGTCTCTTTGGCTTGTATCCATTCGGCCCCATTCAGCCTACTGTTTTAAGACGCTTAACCCCATCCAGGTGCCAATATTTTCCTGGCGAGCGGTAGCGAGCCAGCACACATATATATATATTTTTGACAGCAAGCTAAATTTGTAAATTTTTCAATGGAAAAATTTCTCCGCCGAAGCTGGATTTCTCGATAGAATGCTAGCTCGCTATCGCTCGCCAGGAAGAAATCTACACCTGGATGGGGATAAACTTCTTAAATCAGTTGGCTGAATGGGGCCGAATGGATACAAGCCAGGGAAAGAGGGCAAAGGAGAGAAACATATAAAAAAACAGTGACTCCCCTCAAGAGTTTGGGTGAGGTGTGGGTAGTGTTGTCGCTGGGGAGTTTGTAAGTATAACTAACATCACATACCGCACGACACAAAATATATTGGATTTTTAAAGAATAAACCTTATGTAGTATTGACTTTGCTATAATTATATATCGTTCTCTTTCTTTATATAAAAATCCAACTACCTATAATGTCTTACCCTCTGCTTGTTTCTGATAAAGATGCAACCTATCCAACAAATATTGCCGCCGGGTTAACTATAGCCATTAAAGGATGAATATCTCTCTCTCTATATATTGTGACGCACCCAGTGCGTAGCAACGTAACCTGATTGTACTCCTTGGTACTCCACTGTACCGTCACGGACCGTGTACCATGCTGGCTGCTTATATTGAGTGTGACAACGTATAACTATGTTCTTTGTATCTCTGCAAAGGTCTCGTCATTTGCTAACCAGTGGTGGGTTTTGTTTTAAGCCATGTCGAGACCTTCCATTTAATATGTAGTATCAATAGAGAAGTTGATAGATGAGATGATAGGAATTCAGAGAGAGAGAGTGAGTTAGACTTCAGAGCGAGAGGGTAGCGGTGCGCCACGCTGCCGGGGGGGTGGTTGCCAGACGTATGGACCGGTTGGCAGCCCTGCGCTTATAGTTAGGTGCGACAGGGTTGGTAGTACATTGCCGCCTGCCTATGCTGTCTGGGCTGCCCATGTTGTCGTACAGCACATTGCCTGGAGGCTCGCTGTGTGCTCTATGACCAGGTTGCCTAGAACCTTTGAGATTCTAACATCCCTTGCCCTCTCTCCCAATTTCTCACGGTTGCACTCTTTCTCTCTGACGACATTACTCTCATTTCATTCTTCTCTCTATTTAAATGCATACCCTTCCCTTGAGGTCCTAAAGGAGTTTCAGCACTCACCTCTCGTATTACTCTTAGGACAAGCATATATTTACATGTATTAGATTTAAGGGGTTAATGTGAACAGCGATCTTCTTGATGAGGATAGTTGGTGAACGTTCTACATGTTCACGAGTTATATGCCCAGCTCATCATCCAATTTGTGACTAGACTAGTGCCATGTGTAAGAGCCCGACCATGCCCAGGAGTTGTCTGTAGAGGGGCGAGGACTTAGCCTTGATTTGCCTACCGAGCCAGAAGCGAGTGCAGTACCAGAGACTACAGCTCGCTCGTAGTGCCGGTATAGTAGAGTAACGTAATTTATCTGTCCTTGTGTTCTCTGCAGTCTTTTCCTGGGTTCTCGCTTTCGGTGCTGGGACTCGTTGTTCCTGTGACTTGGCCTGCTAGCTAGAACACATGGGGATGATGAGTGGGTTATATCTTTATTTTACTATGCATTGCAGCTCTCTTTAAGTTTATGTATGTAACACTTTACAATACACATTACTCACACACAAGACAACACTATTAATACTTTCATGTATCAATTAACTGCACTGTCGTTTTGCTGCTGTGTCCGGAGTTCTGTTGCGTAGGGCGCATACAGACTCAGAGGGGAGACAGAGTGAGAGAAGCGAAGTAGCCTATGCGGTAGTAGGCTACCGGCGCAGTACTGTTGCCTGCAACCTTTTAGTTATTCCAAGTATAGATTCATTCTTATAATAAGTGACTACTGTTTATGTTCCTTCCATGTGTATTATTAGGTATCTACTGGATCATGAACATCTTGTATGCTACATGCTAGTGCATGTTAGTAGGGGACAGTTATTCTAGTGCACGCGCTTTCAAGTAGGCGTGTACATTTATCATTTAGCATTTCACTGTCATACCTTTAGCCTGCTTCTATTCTACATTATTAGAGGCTTAATATTAACGTAGTTTCTTGAGTATTGCATTTCTTTAGTAATAACGTAACCTATAAATGTCTGAGGGAGTTTAGCCTCATAGCCTACCCCTGTTGTACACTTTCGCCGAGTTAAGGTACCTCGTTACCATAGACGATAACTCTGTAGGGCGTTGGTGCTTTTGTTGTCTGGAGCATATAGTATTTGGGACTGGAATCGAGCGTGTCGTTGTCACATAAGCCATTTCTGTCCTACGATCAAGAATCCCGAATATGTATTGCCGATCCAGCCGTAACAATATATATATATATATATAAGAGTATATATCACATACACGTGGGCCACTAAATGTTTCTAATCTCTCAGTGGGGTTCGAACCGCCGACCGTCAGGACGATAGCTGACGCTTTAATCAATGAGTCTGCTGTGGTGTACTTGATTAACCTGTGACGCATGTCGAGTATGAGCATGCTGTACAGAACGCCCAGTCATGCCCCACTCTCGCTAGGATCGTCAGGGCAGGAACTTTGGCTGTAGTCTGTGTAGAGTTTCCTAACTTAGTTTATGTGAGCCGTTGTACTATAAGTATTATAAATATGTATTTTGTTTTCATCTGAGTCAACGAGTTCTATTTTATATCATTAGTTATAAGTGTTGTGTGTGGGACTTATTTGTAATGATGAGAGGAGAGAGAGAGATTACGTAACGGGGGCCAGTGAGTGCGCCATGCGGCAGGTAGGCCTAACTCCCCTCCTTCCTCCTCCCTCCTCCCTCTCAGTGCGTGGGAAATCCTTTGTCGATCCCAGATTGAGAGAGAGAATATTACGTAATGATTGTCAGTGGGCGGTCCTTAGTAGTTGGCGATATGCTCACTAGAGGGCCGAGTATAAAAAGGGAAGTCTCGCCGCATTTTCTTCAGAACTCATTAGGCAGAGCGACTTCTCATATCCCTTGCAACTATATATATTCTTCCGACTGATGTGAACTTTCCCTACTCTCTGTACCGCCTACCTTCTTCTTTTCCCGAACCCTTTTTAACCTCAATGACCCCTTTGGTGCAGATCTAGTCAGCCAAAGTATTATCGCTTGAGTTCTCACGAGATATATGCCTATTAGATAGCCTATTTTGGAAGGGATAACTAGAATAGGATTGATTAATGTTTGTTGCACTCGTATATGCATTTCCCTGGGTATGATTATTCATGTTCCTGTTTTCTGCTGATCTAGGTGATGCTAGACTGGGATGAGGCTACTAGAGTTGTGATTCCCTATGAGTATTAGGTTTTGTTGAACCTGTACAATCGCAACGGAGACTTGGGAAGCCTAGGTGGTCTTTCTGACTGTGTACCGTGGGAGTTTAGCGCTGTGTTGCGAGTGAGGGCTTTTGCCTCTGCCACCCAACACTGTGCTAACTCGTTTGCTTGACTTTGAGAGGATCGCCAGGAGAGAACCAGATACTAGTGATCTGGATCTCTCAAGAGAGCATCCCGTCAATTACCGTAATTTGGCCGCACAGTCTTAAGGACCTCGCTAGGCTACGAGCCGCTTGCTCAGCCATTGTTTCCTAGCCTACTACATCCCAGCTAGACTTTGCTCGGTCAGCAGATACAGCATAGTATTGAAGCTTTCCTTATGTATGTTATTGTTTAGGCACTATTGATTTCATGTGTGGCACGCATAGCTACTTTCGAGATTAGTGGCCCCCGAGCACAATCCTAGTAGGCTATTGCCAGTGCATTGTCGGAGTACTTCTTTTATATGTTTGCCATTTACTACTGTCTATTCTTATAATTCTTCTTATGTCAATTTAAAGCCTTTAATATTAGTTAATTGCCAGTGTGTTGCTTATTGAATTGCTGTTCAAAATCCGATACTTACTTCTTACGAGTATCCGAGAAGCATCTAACTTTATCAGAAGATTCCTTGCTCGATGCTCGAGGACTATTGTTTAACGTAACGTAATAGTGCCGATCCGAAGTAGAGGGTGGAGGACTTCTTAAGTTCTTAGTCAAGGGTGGATTACTTCGGCTTCGGCCAACACTATTCTTTGGTGTTGTTGTATTTACTTCTTTGTTTGATTGTTGACCAGACTAGATAACTCCCGTCTCTTTATTAGTCTGTTGTGAAACGCTAGTACCGAGTTCTTGTATACCCCGTTATAGCAGATCGAACTCTGGAGGGTATTGGTGTTTTTTTTTGTTCGGCTGGCAGTACTCTGGGGTTGGGATCGTGTGTTTCCGTTGTGGCAGCGAGCCATACTCGAGTCCTGTTTGAGAGCCCTAGTGTACCTGAGTGCCCGGTCGTAACAAATGGCGACCTTGCTTAGGATTTTGTGAACAGTATACATTTTTTGCAGAGTTGTACAACATTTGTTTGTTTGTACTTTAGCGTACATATTGAAGAATTTGTTTTTTTGTATGGCAATTAGTAGAGCATTTAAGAGACTCCAGTTAATTTAGTAATTAGTGCTTGCATAAGGAAGTTTAACACTTTTGTCTCGAGAATTTTTTTGTGGACTTCAGTATGTCGTGCCCTAGCACTGACGAGGAGCGAGAGATGCCAGTTGAAGAGGTGCCGTTAGTAATCAGTGAGGAGGATGCTAGAGTTTTTGTGAGTAAGCGGTACCACGTGACGGAGGAGAGGCTGACTGGGGTGGATATTTATGGCTTGCACCTGATAGCCAAGGTTTTGGGCCTATCCAATGTAATAGGGATGTCCAAGAGGGAGCTGATTTCCTGGGTGTTGCGTGGGCGACATGGGGTTTCGGAGGAGAGGGCGTTTGGGGGGGTTCCTCCCCAGATCCCATCTCACTCGACTCCCACAGTGCCGTCCACTCAGTTGCCGGAGATTAGCACTCTCCCACAGAGGGATGAGAATTGGCAGATTGGAGTGCCCTCGGGCGGTGCACATGGTGGTTCCCCAGTTTTTGCCCCCCCTCCTTCAGTAGTGGCAGCTCCCTCTTCCTGCCTGTCTCCAGATATGATATTTAGACTTGAGCTTGCTAAAATTGAGAATGAGGCTAGGAAGCAGGAGAAGGAGATTGAGGTTGAGGCTAGGAAGCAGGAGAATGAGACTAGGAGGTATGAGATTGAGGCTGAGACTAGGAGGCACGAGGCTGAGCTTAAGTACGACTCAGAGAAATATTGTGCTCAAATAGATTTAGATAAGACTCGTGCAGAGTCGACAGGGACTCGGATGGGCCGTGAGGGCCAAGTAAGAGAGCAGTCCTTGTCCCACTTAGTCAAATTGGTGCCGGCATTTAGTGAAACTGAAGTCACAGAATTTTTTAATCGTTTTGAGAAGAAGTGTAGGGAGCATAATTGGCCTGAAGAGAAGTGGGCAGCTCTAGTCTCCTCAAGACTTACGGGTAAGGGTCTGAAGGCTTATGATGCACTGCCTTTAGAGTCTTGCATTGACTACCCAGTATTGAAGAGAGCTGTCCTACGGGCATACGAGTTGCAACCAGAAACATATCGATTGAAGTTTCGGGGTGTTACAAAGACTAGGGAGGCGACCTTTCTTGAACATGCCCGGGACTTAAAAGATGCACTTACAAACTGGACACGTTCTGAGAAAGCTGAGACGGCCGAACAGTTGACTGAGCTGTTTCTGCTCGAGCAGTTTTATAAGTGTACTGGTGCAGAAATGACTTTAACTATTAAAGAAAAGAACCCAAAAACTCTACAGGAGGCAGCTGAGATGGCTGACCTCCGGCTATCGCTAATTCGTGGGTGCGGGTCTGCCCAGCGTAGTGAGGCAGGTAACAAGGGGCGTGACGCCCCACCCCCCCGAGTTAGTGATATACATTATGCAAACAAGTACAAGAGTTATGATACCAAGACTGACCACAAGACTAGCACCGTCCTATTTAAGAAGGGGCCGGGCCCTTCCCAGTACCAAGGGAAGCCCAAAGGGGAGTTGGAGTGTTATCATTGTCATGAAAAGGGGCACTTTGCAAGAGTCTGTCCTAGCAAACCACCTACAGCAGCTGTGTCTTTGGCCTGCAACATTGGTGTGTCTCCGAAGTCTTCTGAGTTTGCCCGGGGCAGTTCGTCAGAGGCTGAGGCACAGCCAATGCAGAAGCACCTGGGAGGCTCGAACCCTGCTCAGGATGCTTTTTGCGACCATAGAGGGCGGGGTTGCGTGATGTGGGCGGGGCGCAAGCATGGAGTAGAGGTCTTGCGTGATACAGGTGCTTCCCAGACTCTGATGAATAACTTGACTGGCTACCCTATAAATGCGGCTCGGGTGGTAGTGGTGCAGGGTATTAATGCAACTCGGTCATACCCGCTGGTGCGGTTGCAGTTGGAGGTGGATGGTGTGGTACGTGAATTGGATGTCGGGATTGTGGAGAAACTGCCAGTGGAGGGCGTCGACCTTCTTCTCGGCAACGACTTTGCAATGCCCGCTTCTGAGGTTCTACCCTTAGTCGTTGCCGAGAGGCCGGCCGACGTGAGTAGGGAAGAGCAAGAGTGGGTCGAGTGGTGCCAGACACAACCCATGGCGTGTGTTGTCACCCGAGCTCGGGCAGATAAAGTGTCACAGCCTAGTCCTCCGTCTTCAGACCAGCAGAGGAACGATCAACAGGAGGAGGCTAAAGCTGGAGTTGGTTTTAAGAGTTTTGACTCGGCGGCTCTCCTGGGTGATTCAGTATGGCGCCTATGTTAGAGTCTGGAGAGGCCCCAGGACCTGTCACAGCTAGTGAGGAGGTAGGGCCGGAAGAGACTCCGAGGCAGCAACGTTGCACACGGAGAGAAAAAAGGGTTGCTCAGTTTGATATTGGGGGAGGACTTGGGTTGCTTCGGAAGCATCTAGAGAGGTTGGTTCCCTCAGATATTTGTAAACTGCAGTTGGAGGATCTGGAAGTTCAGAAGTGTGGTAATGGTGCTGTCGAGATGAAACACGAGGACGGGGAAGCATGTCATGTGAACCTGTTGGAGGAGTTTGTGAGGCAACCACCTGAGCAGCCTACTGTCCCTGCGTTGGTCTGCCGCGGCCAAGGTGGAGAAGGAGAGGGGGGCAGTAGGGCACAGGTGGAGGAGAGTAGGGATTGTCATGTCTCGGCGGAGCAGTGGGCGGGGGACACGAGTCTGGTGGTTGTGGAAGCGCTAGAGCACCTGCCTGAGCAGCAGTGTGCAGCACTCCAGCACCAGCTCGGTTCATGCCCCACTGGTCGTGCTGAGCCCCTGAGTCTCACAACTCGGGCGGTGCGAGATGTTCCGCGGGCAGGTCACGTGAATGTTGAAAGACCGTTAGCCTCGTTGTTTCGGTGGTTTAAGGTGGGCGACGAGGCTTTAGCATGGTTGCCAGGTCAGGGTCGACCCATGGCTGCCAAGGGTGGTGGTAAAAAGGAGGATATTGAGCAGATTGGTGAGGTTGGCTGTGGAGTGGATGTGCCCGGTCGTCACATAGCCTCCCAATGCTGCTCTAGTCTAATGCAACAGCCCTACCATAGACCGACTGTATCTGGCCATGTCTCTAAAAGCGGTGATGCTGAGCAGGCAGATGTCGTCACAAGGAATGCGGGGGTGCGCATGTACGGTATCGGCGGGGAAGCCTTAGCAATAATGAACTATGGGAGTGACTGCACAGGTGGTACTGATTGTCCCTCTCATGACCTGGCTGTTCTAGGGACGAAGGTGGAGAAGGAGGGAGACTACAGGTTAGAAGCTGCGGTCTCGGCTGGGTTGTGGGAGGGCACTAGGCATGTTGTTCGTGGAGACAGTGCAAGGCAGTTGTTTACTAGGCTATGGCAGTACTTTCGTATGTTTGTTGCTTCTCCAGGCCTGATGTACGGGGTAGAATCCGACATGCAGGCTGGAGATAGTGCAAGGCTCAGTTTAATTCCCTACCGTATAAATCCTGCTCGACAGCCTATGGTGCAAGCAGAGCTGGATGTTGTGGACGGGAGTACCTGCCAGTGCAATGTTATGCTTGACGGACTTGAGAATGCACCAGCAACGTTTCAGAACCTGATGAATGAAATTGAAAAGGACGATGATGGGCTGGAGCATCTTGTTAAATTCGGCTCGGAGAAGTACAATTCGGCTCAGGGGAGCTGCTCTGTTGTCGAGGAGGAGCTGCTGGCGGTTGTGTTTGCGCTGGGGCATTTCGAGGTCTATGTTCCAGCCTATGGTCCGGTCGTTGTAGTTTACCCAGATCATCACCCTCTCAAGATCTTGGACCAGTTTCACAATCGGAATATGAGGCTGACCAGGTGGTCACTAAGGTTATTGGTATATAACCTGGACATACGCCATATTGCCGGTTGTGACAACGTGGTTGCAGATGGTCGTTCAAGGGTATATGATCCTGGGTAGATTGACACACGGGTAGCCTCCTGCTTTAGTTTGAATAGTATTTTGCGCTTGGTGCTTGTTGGCTCGCGGTTGTAGCCCAGCGTATTGGGTCGTAAAGCAGGAGTTGAGCGTTTGGTATAGAAGAAAATAGGCTGCCCTTATAGTGCAGCCGGGAAAAACATATTGAAATATAAAAATCATAAAAAAAAAAAAAACTCTTTCTTTTTTATATAGATAATTGTATAAGTTTGTCATAGCCTATTGAGTTTGAGTAGTCCACGAACTATCAAACGGCTGAGCTGTTGTAAGCTCGCTCTGGGAGCATGATATTGTGTCTTTTGCTATTGTTGGGAGGAGTTATAAAACGTGAATTTTTTTTTTTAATAATAAGATGTGTTTTAGTGATAAACTCAGCTATGTTTTAGTGCCATGCGGTCGCTGGGTGTGAGGGGCTTGATGGGGTTCTGTGTGTCAGATTTTAGCTCAGGGTTGAGCAAGTAAAATCTTGGGGGAGGTGTGACGCATGTCGAGTATGAGCATGCTGTACAGAACGCCCAGTCATGCCCCACTCTCGCTAGGATCGTCAGGGCAGGAACTTTGGCTGTAGTCTGTGTAGAGTTTCCTAACTTAGTTTATGTGAGCCGTTGTACTATAAGTATTATAAATATGTATTTTGTTTTCATCTGAGTCAACGAGTTCTATTTTATATCATTAGTTATAAGTGTTGTGTGTGGGACTTATTTGTAATGATGAGAGGAGAGAGAGAGATTACGTAACGGGGGCCAGTGAGTGCGCCATGCGGCAGGTAGGCCTAACTCCCCTCCTTCCTCCTCCCTCCTCCCTCTCAGTGCGTGGGAAATCCTTTGTCGATCCCAGATTGAGAGAGAGAATATTACGTAATGATTGTCAGTGGGCGGTCCTTAGTAGTTGGCGATATGCTCACTAGAGGGCCGAGTATAAAAAGGGAAGTCTCGCCACATTTTCTTCAGAACTCATTAGGCAGAGCGACTTCTCATATCCCTTGCAACTATATTATATTCTTCCGACTGATGTGAACTTTCCCTACTCTCTGTACCGCCTACCTTCTTCTTTTCCCGAACCCTTTTTAACCTCCATGACCCCTTTGGTGCAGATCTAGTCAGCCAAAGTATTATCGCTTGAGTTCTCACGAGATATATGCCTATTAGATAGCCTATTTTGGAAGGGATAACTAGAATAGGATTGATTAATGTTTGTTGCACTCGTATATGCATTTCCCTGGGTATGATTATTCATGTTCCTGTTTTCTACTGATCTAGGTGATGCTAGACTGGGATGAGGCTACTAGAGTTGTGATTCCCTATGAGTATTAGGTTTTGTTGAACCTGTACAATCGCAACGGAGACTTGGGAAGCCTAGGTGGTCTTTCTGACTGTGTACCGTGGGAGTTTAGCGCTGTGTTGCGAGTGAGGGCTTTTGCCTCTGCCACCCAACACTGTGCTAACTCGTTTGCTTGACTTTGAGAGGATCGCCAGGAGAGAACCAGATACTAGTGATCTGGATCTCTCAAGAGAGCATCCCGTCAATTACCGTAATTTGGCCGCACAGTCTTAAGGACCTCGCTAGGCTACGAGCCGCTTGCTCAGCCATTGTTTCCTAGCCTACTACATCCCAGCTAGACTTTGCTCGGTCAGCAGATACAGCATAGTATTGAAGCTTTCCTTATGTATGTTATTGTTTAGGCACTATTGATTTCATGTGTGGCACGCATAGCTACTTTCGAGATTAGTGGCCCCCGAGCACAATCCTAGTAGGCTATTGCCAGTGCATTGTCGGAGTACTTCTTTTATATGTTTGCCATTTACTACTGTCTATTCTTATAATTCTTCTTATGTCAATTTAAAGCCTTTAATATTAGTTAATTGCCAGTGTGTTGCTTATTGAATTGCTGTTCAAAATCCGATACTTACTTCTTACGAGTATCCGAGAAGCATCTAACTTTATCAGAAGATTCCTTGCTCGATGCTCGAGGACTATTGTTTAACGTAACGTAATAGTGCCGATCCGAAGTAGAGGGTGGAGGACTTCTTAAGTTCTTAGTCAAGGGTGGATTACTTCGGCTTCGGCCAACACTATTCTTTGGTGTTGTTGTATTTACTTCTTTGTTTGATTGTTGACCAGACTAGATAACTCCCGTCTCTTTATTAGTCTGTTGTGAAACGCTAGTACCGAGTTCTTGTATACCCCGTTATAGCAGATCGAACTCTGGAGGGTATTGGTGTTTTTTTTGTTCGGCTGGCAGTACTCTGGGGTTGGGATCGTGTGTTTCCGTTGTGGCAGCGAGCCATACTCGAGTCCTGTTTGAGAGCCCTAGTGTACCTGAGTGCCCGGTCGTAACAAACCCTTAACTGGCGGCCCACAACATAAGTAGAGTTAAATAAATTTGGACTATGTGGCGGCTCACAACATAAGTCGTGTGGCAATTTCAGCACGTAATGTTGCTGAGAGAGAGACAAGTAGTGGCAGGAGAGTAGCGAGCATATGACTGCTCCAGACCACCGCGGCGGGCCTATTGACATGAATCCCACCCTCCTCCACCCTCTCACACTCGCTACATAGTGAAATGTATGGGGAAAGTACCGAATTACATGGTTTTTGCACTAGTGTTGCGTGGTTGTTGCAAGAAAACTAGCGGTCATACAAGGATCGTTGTGGTGTCATTGGAAAGCTCTGTTTATGCCCTTTCAGGGATAGATGCTTGTTTTACGCTCTGGGTCTTGTTTAGGCATGAACATGATCACGTAAACAGCCCTATTTTGGCTAAAAACACCCCGCTGGGCGGTACATAATTATAAATAGACCGCCTAGCCCGCCAATAAGGTGTTAAAGCGTCGGCTATCGTCCTGACGGTCGGCGGTTCGAACCCCACTGAGATTAGAAATATATATATATATATATATATATACAGTATATAATATTTTGTATTAACTTCACCAAACTCCTCCAATGAAATTAATGAAAGCACATGTGCGATCCACCAGGATTCGAACCCGGGTTATCACATACAGATTTTTGACACCTTAACCATTACACCACCAAGACGGTTAAAGGTTTATGCACATGCCTACGACTTATTATCCATTCTTGAATACTGGTTATTAATCTAATCATGTTCATGTATACTCCCACCGCACCATGGTAGCCTAATGTTTAAGTTATCAGAGTTGGGTCAAGTAACTAAACAAATTAAGTAGTTAAGTTAAGTTAATTTTCAAGTTTAATCGGGTAAGTTAATCAATTAACTTTACTAATTTTGTGCATGTATCATGTTTATTGTATTATCGATTTTACTGCAATTAGTCAGGATTACTATATTTGACGGGGATTTTCCTCTTGGATGAAGATGACCGTTTCATATAATATATGTTTTCTATATTAACCTCTTCACCCCTTCTGGGATCACGGCGTCAGGCAATAGATATAGATAGATAGATGACAATTACGTCATTATAAATGTATTCTGGATAACATAGGCAGTGTTATTAAGGCTAGGAATTACTCCTCTTATAAGAAGTTAAAAACTCAAGTAAATCCTTCCATATGATTATACATTGCATTCTTCTATTAAGTTAGACATAGCAAATTATAATACGCACAGGAAAAGCCTCTCAGTCAATTTTGTAACCAATTTAGTATAGTTTCGTATTATATTTTCATAAATTATAAACCATAATACTCGACCTAGGAAGGAATTGATGCCCTGTAGTCAAAGACTAATTCTGAACTGTTCTTTAATACAATAATTATATTTATGATATTAAAGACACTCTTATAGTCGATTTCTTCAGATTAAGTCGGACGTTCCGTAGTTAGCAGGTACAATATAATAGTTATCAACACAATATATATTTATGTACAGCTAATTTATTTGGCAAACCAACTAACAACTAAGAAACCTGTATGAAACCGATCCAGGTACCCTCAAGACTAATACATTGGTCATATTAATCAATCATACTCATTCAATTTGCAGAAGATTAGAGTTTCAAACTTAGCCTGTTACGCTCAGGTGGAAATATTTTGCCAGTACCTGAAAATATTCGTTCTACTGGTGAAGATAATGCTGACAAACTTATGTAATACAGGGCAACTGGAGCAAGAAGTTTGTATTTGGCACCTGCATTTTTCCAGTACAGTCCTTGTTAACCTGAGTTAATCCAGGAGAAAATGTCGGTGAAGCTCAAAAAGGAATCTTAATGAATTGATACAAAGGTGACAACTGCACCCCAAATATCTCGAGTTCAGATAAAATTTCTCGAATTACTCTCCGTGGGGCAACATTTTCCTAAAGAAATACCTCAAACAATAACCCCACATTAGTATATGGTAAAAGATATTTGACGCGGTCGATTGTTCATTACTCTCAAGATTCTGCGTCAATAATAGCATTATTTATAATAAATATATTCATAATTTTCATGTAATAGCTTTATGAACTTAGGTTTGTATAATATAGGATAATTATATTATATAACTTTAGGTTATTTAGATAAGGTTAGGCTAGGTTAGGTTCATATACGGTAGGTTTGTTTACATAAATAAAAATTTAAATAATAGGCAATGATAAAATAGGTTAGGTCATGTTAGTTAAAGCTAGATTACACACTAAACTAGCAGGACATCGGCAATAATACTTCTCATGAACGAAGCATGTCGTGGATTTTGTCTTCAATTATTTATTTTGTTTTTTGTCCGTCTATTTTTGTATGAAAACATATATGCAAGTAGAACGACATGACATGAATATAGAGAAGTTGAGACAAATAATAATTTATTTTTATGACTGTAATTAATACCTCGAAGCATGAGGAGGTGAGGAAGGGAGCTGGAGGAGGAGATGAAAGCATCAGGGATTCACCCAACATGCGTGTGAGTTTGAGTTTCTTTGCATAGTAGGACGGACAGGACAAACACGACCAAAATCATTAGGTTAGGCTATGTTATTCTTATGCATTTTGTCTAGGGGTATTTGAAGACTTGTATAAGAACATACGAAAATGGGAGTCTGCAAAAAGCCGATCGGCCCATACAAGGCAGATCCCTGTCACACCCAACCCCAATTACAAGGCCCAATTATAAGAACGTGTGTGTGTGTGTGTGTGTGTGTGTGTAATGTGGTTAGTAATAGCAATGTATGTGTGCACAAATCTGCCATTGTACGTGAAAATATGCTTGATGTGTGTGTGTTTTTTTTTTTTTTTTTTTTTTTACATACTAACCCTCCAATTTTACTCTGGTGTAAAACCTAAATTTCTCTCTCTCTCATGAGAACAAAAGAACACGAGAAAATGGGAGTCTGCAGAAAGCCAATTGGCCCACACAAGGCAGATCCTTCTCACACCCTACCCCAAATACAAGGCCTAATTATAGGCCCAGCTCACTACTACCATGAGGGCCGACCTCACTAAAACGTTCAGAGGTCGGAAAATGGGGATCTGTAGAGCGCCGATTGGCCCACACCCGGCAGAACCTCCTCACACCCAACCTATCTCGTCCATATGCCTATCTAATTTCATCTTAAAGCTGTCTATCGCTCTTGATCCCACTATATCACTTGGTAGCCTATTCCACCTATCTACAACTCTGTTACCAAACCAATATTTGCATATATCCATTCTGAAACGAAATTGATCTGTTTTGAAACCATTTGTTTGAGTTCTTTCGCAATCACTGAGGTTTAGTCCATCTTTCATGTCCACTTTATTAATACCACCAACCCACTTGAATACCTCTATCATATCCCCTCTAACCCTGCGTCTCTCTAACGAATGCAAACCTAATTTCTTCAAATGGACGATTTCTAATATTATGGATATTTTTTTTTTTCATTCTACGTTGTACTCTCTCCAGGGAATCTACGTCCATTCTGTAATAAAGACACCAACATTGAACAGCATAATCCATATGACAACACCTCCGATGTTTTTTTTTTTTTTTCCACAAAGTTTATTTTGGTGCCACATAGTCTTTTTAGGCTTTGTGCGAATCCCTATTTTAATAATAATAATAATCCATATGGGGTCTCACTAATGACAAGTAAAGTTTTAAGATAACAACAGAACTTATGTTACTCACACTCCTAGAGATGAACCCGAGAATCCTGTTTGCCTTGTTACGAACGCTTATACACTGTTTTCTAGGTTTCAAATCATTGCTAACAAACACACCTAGATCTTTCTCACAGTCTGAGTTTTCTAATTCCATATTAGCTAGTTTATATTTTACAATTATTGTATTAATCTTCCCTATCTTTAATACCTTGCATTTGCCAATGTTAAAAGTCTCTCTCTCTCTCTCTCACTTACAACCCAATCATCAATCTATTACAGCTGTTAGGTATAGAGTAGTAGCTATAGCTATATAATGATTGTATCTGTTGCATTATAAATTAATTTCATGATGTGTTAATATTTTACTTAATCGATTACTGTCAATAACTGCATGATACCTGTATATTACGGTGAAACATACGATTACTACAGTATAGCCTATAGATACTTGAATAATTGATTCTCTTTGTTACCCATCTAAAGTGTATTAATGTTATCCTTTTAAAAACTTTATCAACTTTATTTGCGCTCGAAAAGCAAACATAGACTATAAAATACGTAATTGTACTTAATATATTATATTAACACTCCTCGAGCGGCTAGGTCGGTAACTTCTACTACCTGGCAAGCGGGTGGTTTTACCCTAAACGACCTTGTTTCCGTGCTCTTTTTCATGCATAAACAAGAGCCAGAGCGTAATACAATTATGTATCCCTGAAAGGGCAATAATTGAGCTTTCCAATGAGACCAGAACCATCCTTCTACGACCACGGGTTCTCTTGCAACGATCGTGCAAGACGAGTGCAAAATCCCTAAAATACGATAATTTCCTTACATAATTCCCTGTGTAGCGAGGTAGGGAGGGTGGATGTGTGTGGAGTAGACTTCAGTAGTCGCGCGGGACCCGTGCCGAGCGGTCATGAGCCGATCTACGCTCCTCCACCCGCTCGTCTCTCTCTTAGAGCCATTATTGCTCAAAAATTGCACACAGATTTAAGTCGGGCCCCGCCACATAGTCCTTGGTTCTCTAGACCGCCTTAAGTCGGGCCCCGCTAATAAGGGGTTAATGTTATCGTTATCGACCAGATTCTCTCTCTCTCTCTCTCTCATTTTAGCTGAGCCAAAGCCATTATACATATAAGACAGACCAGCTGGGTGCGGGTCAGACTAACCACCTAGCGGCTGATGGGAATAAACACACCAGTTGGCGGCATCATTCAAGTGGGAGAGGTGTGTGTTTCTCATACACGTGGATATTAATGGCTTATTGTTGTTACAATGGGTATTACATGATGCTCAGCTATAAACTGCTCCAATAATACAAAGCTAAATAGAGACCTGTCTTTTTTCCGGTTTCCAAAGGATCCTAAAAGGCGAGATTTAACTTTGTAGGCTAGGAAATGCATCATGATGTATCTGATGGCTGTGACACTGATAGTGTACCAGCCTTTAGGTTTATTAATTAACAGGTTATGCGTCAGCCTGATGCATTAATGGCACACTATAATCATAATTAGGCCTATTGACAAACATATCTATGGAAACTAAAGGCTATTTGCTGCCGTCCATAAGAGTTCAGAGTGAATATTTTCAGCCACATTTCCAGCATCACTTGCTAGGGTACCGTTAATACGGAAAAGATATTAAAAACGATTCTCTATACTAGGTATTAACAATTACCATAGGTATTTCCGGTCTCACTATTGTGTGCCACATAATTATGAACGCAGTTTAGTCATGTGACGCCTGCAGCTCAGCAGAACGCCACGTGTGCTCAGCCACTCGCTTGGCCACTCGCCAGGGCAATGTATTTGGCTACAGTCTATCTACAATGTTGTACTTTCTTTCTTGTGAATCGTCATGTCACAGGCATTATAGAAGTGGGCTTTGTTTTCGCCTGTGACAAGGGATTATATTTTATATCATGAGTTGAACATAAGATGCATTGTAGTGAAGGAAGGAGAGAGAGAGCGAGCGTGCAGTGAGAAGGTAGTTTTTCCTCCTCCCTCCTCCCTCGAGGAGTCCCTCGCTCGCGTGATCCTTCTCTCGGTTTTGATTGGCTGGTGGTTCCTGGCGCCTTCTGCAGGCCTGCTGCCGGGTGACATAGCGGCCTGTGATTGGCTGACCACCATGCCTTTGTGTGGGATCCTGGAGGGGTCCAGAGGAGCTATTCTCCTCAGAGCTTTCCTGACTAGCATACCCTTCACATGTCCCTTGCCCCCCTGTCTCCCGACTTCTACCTATAGAGCACTTTCTCTCTCTCTCAACTTCTTACCTCTCATTCTTCTACTCTATTTAATATCATAACTTCCCTTTGGTTCTGCACGATTTCATATATCAGCCATCGTATTATATGCTGAAGCTCTCAGATAACACATGTTTAGTTAGGCATTTTGGAAGGGCTACCATTTTTGTCTGTAGAGGTTTGACACACTCACAGTGTCTCCCTTCCTGTATCTTGGTGGTCTGCTGGGGGATTTAATGCTAGACTGGGATAAGGCTACTGGTGTTGTGATTTCCGATGTGTACTAGATTTTGTTGAACCTGTACAATCGCAACAGAGACGTGGGAAGCCTAGGTGGTCTTTCTGACTGTGTACCTTGTGAGTTTAGCGCTGTGTTGTGAGTGAGGGCTTTTGCCTCTGCCACCCAACACTGTGCTAACTCGTTTGCTTTGACTTTGAGAGGGTCGCCAGGAGAGAACCAGATACTAGCGATCTGGATCTCTCAAGAGAGCACCCCGTCAATTAACGTAATTTGGCCGCACAGCCTTAAGGACTTCGCTAGGCTACGAGCCTCTTGCTCAGCCATTGTTCCCTAGCCTACTACATCCCAGCTAGACTTTATTCGCCTAGCAGACACCAGATTTAGATTATAAACTCTTTCTGTTATGTATGCATTATTATTCACAGCATTTATTAGTCTAGGTTGTTGTTGAGTTGCACAACCCTAGTAGGCTGTTTCGTTGATGAGGAAGTACTTCTTTTGCTGTTTGAGTTCCTACTATTGCGCAGTTATTATTCCTGTGCCAGTTAACCCTATATGTCCTTACAATTGTCATATCCTGTTCCTGCTTTATACTACAGTTCAAAATCCGATACGATCATCTTACCCCAGCATCAGACTTTCTTCAGAAGATTCCTGCTCGATGCTTTGGGACTTTCGTTCACTTTCTTTAGTATAGGAGTGACAGTTCATTATTGTTTAGAGTAACTTTAAATATACCTTCTACTAGTTTGCATTAAATCATTGCAGTGATTTAATTAAGATCTCTATCTTTTCCTAGTACTGTATACCTTATTACCGTAATTGTATGTTGTCATCAGCCTGTAGTAGTAGTGCACTTATACTGAGTTATAGGATACCCCGTTATCGCAGATTTAACTCTGGAGGGTATAGGTGTTTTTGTGCGCCGGCATTATAAGTTCAGGGGTTGGATCTAGTGTTACCGTTGTGGCTGTGTGCTTTCCTAGTCCAATGATTAAGAGCCCTTGTTTTATACGAGCCACGGTCGTAACAAATGGCGACCTTGCTTAGGATTTTGTGAACTTATAGAAATATTGCAGGAGTGTTGTGGTCTTTTGTTTTTGTTTAAAGGAATATAGTGGACACGTGGATTTTTTTTGGCAAGTAGTATAACACTTAAGAGTCTTCAAGCAATTTTTGAGTGAATAGTGCTACATAAGAGTTTAGGTACTTCTATTTTTTTTTATATAAATGTTGAGAATTTTTGGTGGACACTATGTCGAACGACGGATCAATGTACATTGAGGACACAGTAAGGGAAGCAGACTCTGAGGTGCAGCAGCGGGCTTTGTTAGATGACATTAGAGTTATAGCTAGTGAGGAGGATGCAAGGAAGTTTCTGGAGATACCTATTACTGCTGACCGGGTGTCGGGGATTGATCGGTATGGTCTCCAGTGTTTGGCCACGGTCATGGGGCATGTGGGCACTAGCAGCATGTCGAGAGGTGACCTGGTGGCCTGTGTGCTCGGCGGGGTGCGTGGGGCTTCGGGTGGAGCGGGAGCTGGGGCACCTTCGGCCCAGCCCCCATTCCACTCGACTCCTACCATGGCGCCCCCTCGGGCTCCGGAAAGGGTACGTTGCCACAGGCCGATAGTCACTGGCAGCGTGGTTTGTCACAGGGTGGGTCTCCAATTGTTGCATCTCCTCCTCCTCAAGGTTTAACTGCAGATATGCTCTTCCAGCTTGAGATGGCTAAGATGCAGCTGCAGCAGAAGCGGGAATCTGAGCAGCGGGAGTTTGAGATGGCTAAGATTCAGGCTGAGGAGAGAAGGGCCAGATATGAGACTGAGGAGAGAAAGGCCATACGTGAGGCTGAGCTTCAGTCTGAAGAGAGAAAGACGAAGTACTGTGCAGACATAGATCTTGAGAAGTCTAGGGTGGAGTCGACAGGGCAGCGTCTCGGTTCTGGGAATCGAGGTCTTGATCAGTCGTTATCGCACCTGCTCAAGTTGGTCCCTGTATTTGATGAGTCGGGTGTCACTGAATTTTGTATGCGTTTCGAGAAGAAGTGCCGGGAGCACCAATGGCCCGAGGTTAAGTGGGCAGCCCTTGTTTCCTCTAGATTGGTTGGCAAAGGACTCAAGGCATATGATGCGTTGCCCTTGGAGTCATGCATCGATTACGAGGTGTTGAAGGAGGCTGTCCTGCGGGCATATGAGTTACAACCAGAGACGTACAGATTGAAGTTCCGGGGTGTAACGAAGGGTCGTGAGTGCACCTTTCTTGAGCATGCCCGGGATCTGTCCGATGCATTTAGAAACTGGCTGCATTCTGAGAAGGCATTGACGTTTGAGGAGTTGAAACAGCTGATGCTTCTAGAATTTTTTTTTAAGTGTACGGGCAGCGATCTGACGTTGAATCTTAAAGAGAAAAACCCAAGAACTCTTCAGGAGGCAGCTGAGATGGCTGACCTTCGGATGTCACTGATTCGTGGGTGCGGGTCTGCACAACGGAACGATGCAGGTAACAAGGGGCGCAACACTCCACCCCCCCGAGTCGGTGATACACCATATAACCATTACAACAAGAGCAACGATACTAAGTCTGATCATAAACCTAATACCGTCCCGTTTAAGAAGGATCAGGGCCCTTCCCCACCTCAAGGGAAGCCCAAGGGGGAGTTAGAGTGTTTTCATTGTCATGAGAAGGGCCATTTTGCAAGAGCCTGTCCAAGCAACCTACCTAATGCAGTCGTGTCTTTGGCTCGCAACATTGGGGTGTCCCTGAAGTCGTCTGAGTTTGCCCGGGGTATAACGTCAGAGGCTGGGACACAGCCAGTGGAGAAGAATCCGGAAGGCTCAAACCCTGTCCGCGATGTCTTTTGTGACCATCGAGGGCATGGCTGCGTGAAGTGGGCTGGTAAGAAGCATGGAGTTGAGCTGTTGCGAGACACGGGTGCTTCTCAGACTTTAATGAAGAACTTTACTGGTAGACCAATAAACGCGGCACGGGTGGTTGTGGTGCAGGGTATCAATGCTGTCAAGTCATACCCGTTGGTCAGGATGGAACTGGAGGTGGATGGTGTGACACGAGAGTTGGATGTGGGTGTTGTGGAGAACTTGCCTGTTGGGGGCGTCGACCTCCTTCTCGGCAACGACTTTGCGGTGCCTACTTCTGAGGTTTCACCCTTAGTCGTTGCCGAGAAGCCGGCCGACGTGAGTGGGGAGGAACAGGAGTGGGTAGAGAAATGTCAAGTACAACCTATGGCGTGCGTTGTTACAAGACCTCTTGCATCCAAAGTGTCACCGCCTATTCCTCAGTCTTCTGATCAACGGAGGAACGGTCGGAAGAAGACGGCTAATGTTGGTAAAAGTTTGGAGAGTTTAGTACCAGCAGCGCTTCTTGGCGACTCAGTATTGGCACCATTGTTGGAGTCTGGAGAAGCCCCAGGACCTGTCACAGCTAGTGAGGAGGTAGGGCAGGAAGAGACTCCGAGGCAGCAACGTTACACACGGAGAGAAAAAAGGGTTACTCAGTTTGATATTGGGGGAGAACTTGGGTTGCTTCGGAAGCATCTAGACAGGTTGGTTCCTTCAGATATTTGTAAACTGCAGTTGGAGGATCCGGAAGTTCAGAAGTGTGGTAATGGTGCTGTCGAGATCAAACACGAGGACGGGGAAACATGTCATGTGAACCTGTTGGAGGAGTTTGTGAGGCAACCACCTGAGCAGCCTACTGTCCCTGCGTTGGTCTGCAGCGGCCAAGGTGGAGAAGGAGAGGGGGGCAGTAGGGCACAGGTGGAGGAGAGTAGGGATTATCATGTCTCGGCGGAGCAGTGGGCGGGGGACACGAGTCTGGTGGCTGTGGAAGCACTAGAGCACCTGCCTGAGCAGCAGTGTGCAGCGCTCCAGCACCAGCTCGGTTCATACCCCACTGGTTGTGCTGAGCCCCTGAGCCTCACAACTCAGGCGGTGCAAGATGTTCAGCGGGCAGGTCACGTGAATGTAGGGAGACCGTTAGCCTCGTTGTTTCGGTGGTTCAAGGTGGGCAACGAGGCTTTGGCATGGTTGCCAGGTCAGGGTCGACCTATGGCTGCCAAGGGTGGTGGTCAAAAGGAGGACTTTGAGCAGATTGGTGAGGTTGGCTGTGGCATAGAAGTGCCCAGTCGTCCCATAGCCTCCCAATGCTGCTCTAGTCAATTGCAACAGCCTACCGTAGACCGACTGTATCTGGCCATGTCGCTAAAAGCGGTGATGCTGCGCAGGCAGATGTAGTCGTAAGGAATGCGGGGGTGCGCATGTACGGTATCGGCTGGGAAGCCTTAGCAATAATGAACTATGGGAGTGACTGCACAGGTGGTACTGATTGTCCCTCTCATGACCTGGCTGTTCTAGGGACGAAGGTGGAGAAGGAGGGAGACTACAGGTTAGAAGCTGCGGTCTCGGCTGGGTTGTGGGAGGGCACTAGGATTGTTGTTCTGCGAGATAAGTTGTTTACTAGGCTGTGGCAGTGCATCCGCATGTTTGTTGCTTCTCCAGGCCTGATGTACGGGGTAGAATCCGACATGGAGGCTGGAGACAGTGCAAGGCTCAGTTTAATTCCCTACCGTATAAATCCTGCTAAAAAGCCTGTCGTGAAAACAGAGCTAGACGACATGTGGCAAAAGGGTCTGAGGGATAAAGGATATTGTGAGTGGTTGTTGCCAGTGAGTTTGCAACCTGAGTTGAGTGGCAAGATCAGTGTGTGTGCATTATCCCTGACAGACACCTATCCATTGCCCAAGGGTCTGAGGGATAAGGAATGTCGTGAGTGGTCGTTGCCTGTAACTTTGCAACCTGTGTTAAGTGGCAAGATCAGTGAGTGTGTTGATTGCGAGTGTGTGTGTGCATTATCCCTGACAGACGCCTATACCTTATCGAGAGTTGACGACACCATAGACCGCCTCGGGGCTGCATCGCCTATCACGAAGGTAGAACTAGTGAAAGGCTTTTGGCAGGCCCCATTGCCGGAAAGAGCGAAGAGAAATGCCAGTCTTGTGATGAACTGGGCAGTTTATCAGTGCCAGGTGTTGTTTTGCTGCCGGGACACAAGTTGGATGTGTGGCATGCTAAGGGCACTGATAATGTTTTGGCTGATTGTTTGTCACGGGAGGGTTTGTTTACAGGAGAACCCTCGCCGTTCAGTCAGTGTGTGTTGAGAGTGGAGTAAAATTGGCTTGCCCCTGTAAGTGCAGCCGCCAAAAACATATTAAAAATGAAAATTCTATAAAAACTCTTTCTTTAATAGTTAATTTTTTTAAGTATCTTATAGCTAAAGTTCTGAGTAGAACCAGTGCTTCTCTCAGAAGGCTGGGCTAGTAGAGGCTCGCTCTAGGAGCATAGCAGTATGAATTAATTAAGCTATTGTGTTGGGAGGGGTTGTAATTTTTGTTTTTATGAGAACTGAGCTTTGCCTTTCTTTGTGGCGAAGTGGTTAGGGGTGGCAAGTCTTATCTGGGTTCTGCTTGTCAGATATGGAGCTCATGGTTGAGCGTCTAATATCTTGGGTGGGGTGTGACGCCTGCAGCTCAGCAGAACGCCACGTGTGCTCAGCCACTCGCTTGGCCACTCGCTAACACTCGCCAGGGCAATGTATTTGGCTACAGTCTATCTACAATGTTGTACTTTCTTTCTTGTGAATCGTCATGTCACAGGCAGTATAGAAGTGGGCTTTGTTTTCGCCTGTGACAAGGGATTATATTTTATATCATGAGTTGAACATAAGATGCATTGTAGTGAAGGAAGGAGAG
>JBAKBP010001007.1:161482-238119 GCA_037953745.1 Lithodes maja
GGTAGCTTCCACTCAATTCCCTCCCTTTTCAGCGATACACCAACATCCACTGCTCTTGATAGTATTTCTTTCATAACTCCATCCATATATACAGTAAACAACCACGGGGACATCACACACCCCTGTTTCAAACCAACATTCAGGTCAAAGAACTCGCTCTGCTCACTCTCCACACGTACTGCCGCCTTTGCACCCTCATACATGCTCTTCACTGCTTTCAGCAACTTGCCCTCTACTCCGTATATTCTAAGTACTTTCCACAAACCTTCTCTATCCACTCTGTCATAGGCCTTCTCCAAGTCCATAAAGGCAACATACACCTTTTGTTTCTTCTCCAGATACTTCTCCACAACACAATTCAGGGTAAAAATCTGATCTACACATCCTCTTCCCTTCCTAAAGCCTCCCTGCTCGTCGCCTATTTTTTTGGGTGGGGAGGGTTATTTTTATTTGTATTTTATTTTTCTAATTGTAGATTGATATAATATATATATATATATATATATATATATATATATATATATATATATATATATAATATAATTCGTGTTTATGTATTTATTTATGTTATGCCCCCTCCCCCCCCCCATTATACCCCCCTCCCTCCCCAATTATACCTCCCTCCCCTCCCCCCCCTCCCCCTCCCCCATATATATAAAACAATTTTTTTTTTTTTTTTTTTTTTTTTGGGTGGGGGAGGGTTATTTTTTATTTTTATTTTATTTTATTTTTCTAATTGTAGATTGATATAATATATATATATATATATATATCATTCGTATTTATGTATTTATCTAGGTTATGCCCCCTCCCTCCCCCATTATACACCCTCCCCCTCTTCCCCCATTATACCCCCCTCCCCCCATATATAATTCATTCATTCATTCAATCATCACTTCCGAGGTTCGGGGCCCACCTTCATTCACCCACCTTCATTCACCCATCATCATCACCATCATCATCATCATCATCATATCAATTTCTACTACATTTTGCACTACAGTGGACAGCCTTAGCAATAATGAACTATGGGAGTGACTGCACAGGTGGTACTGATTGTCCCTCTCATGACCTGGCTGTTCTAGGGACGAAGGTGGAGAAGGAGGGAGACTACAGGTTAGAAGCTGTGGTCTCGGCTGGGTTGTGGGAGGGCACTAGGATTGTTGTTCAGCGAGATAAGTTGTTTACTAGGCTGTGGGCAGTGCATCCGCATGTTTGTTGCTTCTCCAGGCCTGATGTACGGGGTAGAATCTGACATGGAGGCTGGAGACGGTGCGAGGCTCAGTTGATTTCCCTACTGTATAAATCCTGCTAAAAAGCCTGTCGTGAAAACAGAGCTAGACGACATGTGGAAAAAGGGTCGGAGGGATAGAGGATATTGTGAGTGGTCGTTGCCAGTGAGTTTGCAACCTGAGTTGAGTGGCAAGATCAGTGTGTGTGCATTATCCCTGACAGACACCTATCCATTGCCCAAGGGTCTGAGGGATAAGGGTGTCGTGAGTGGTCGTTGCCTGTAACTTTGCAACCTGTGTTAAGTGGCAAGATCAGTGAGTGTGTTGATTGCGAGAGTGTGTGTGCATTATCCCTGACAGACGCCTATACCTTATCGAGAGTTGACGACACCATAGACCGCCTCGGGGCTGCATCACCTATCACGAAGCTAGAACTAGTGAAAGGCTTTTGGCAGGTCCCGTTGCCGGAAAGAGCGAAGAAAAATGCCAGTCTTGTGATGAACTGGGCAGTTTATCAGTGTCAGGTGTTGTTGTGCTGCAGGAACATAAGTTGGATGTGTGGCATGCTAAGGGCACTGATAATGTTTTGGCTGATTGTTTGTCACAGGAGGGTTTGGTTGCAGGAGAACCCTCGCCGTTCAGTCAGTGTGTGTTGAGAGTGGAGTAAAATTGGCTTGCCCCTGTAAGTGCAGCCGCCAAAAACATATTAAAAATGAAAATTCTATAAAAACTCTTTCTTTAATAGTTAAATTTTTTAAGTATGTTATAGCTAAAGTTATGAGTCGAACCTGTGCTTCTCTCAGAAGGCTGGGCTAGTAGAAGCTCGCTCTAGGAGCATAGCAGTATGAATTGAGCTATTGCGTTGGGAGGGGTTATAATTTTTTTTGATGAGAACTGAGCTTTGCCTTCTTTGTTGAGAAGTGGTTAGGGGTGGCGAGTCTTATCGGGGTTCTGCTTGTCAGATATAGAGCTCATGGTTGAGCGTCTAATATCTTGGGTGGGGTGTGACGCCTGCAGCTCAGCAGAACGCCACGTGGGCTCAGCCGCTCGCTTGGCCACTCGCTAGCACTCGCCGGGGCAAGGTATTTGGCTACAGTCTATCTATAATGTTGTTCTTTCTTTCATAGTGTTCGTGTTGTTACAGACAGTCCCGTGGAGGTCTTTGTTTTCGTCTGTGACAGCGGAAAGCATTTTATATCATGAGTTGAACATAGGATGCATTGTATATAGTTAAGGAGAGAGAATAATATAGGCAGTGGGGTGGTAGTGTGTGCGTGCGTATACATGTGCTGCCTCCCCCCTCGCTTTGTAGGCTCGCGCGCGTGCCGTCTCGCGCCTCTTGATTGGCTGGTGGTTCCTGGCGCCTTCTGCAGCCCTGCTGCCTGGTGACGTAGCGGCCTGTGATTGGCTGACCACCATGCCTTTGTGTGTGATCCTGGAGGGGTCCCGAGGAATTCCTTCCTCAGAGCTTTCCTGACTAGCATACCCTTCACATGTCCCTTGGCCCCCTGTCTCCCGACTTCTACCTATAGAGCACTTTCTCTCTCTCTCAACTTCTTACCTCTCATTCTTCTACTCTATTTAATATCATAACTTCCCTTTGGTTTTGCACGATTTCATATATCGGCCATCGTATTATATGCGGAAGCTCTCAGATAACACATGTTTAGTTAGGCATTTTGGAAGGGTTACCAATTTTGTCTGTAGAGGTTGACACACTCATGGTGTCTCCCTTCCTGTATCTTGGTGGTCTGCTGGGGGATTTAATGCTAGACTGGGATAAGGCTACTGGTGTTGTGATTTCCATGTGTACTAGGTTTTGTTGAACCTGTACAATCGCAACGGAGACGTGGGAAGCCTAGGTGGTCTTTCTGACTGTGTACCTTGTGAGTTTAGCACTGTGTTGCGAGTGAGGGCTTTTGCCTCTGCCACCCAACTTGGCCGCACAGCCTGAAGGACTTCGCTAGGCTAAGAGCCGCTTGCTCAGCCATTGTTTCCTAGCCTACTACATCCCAGCTAGACTTTATTCGCCTAGCAGACACCAGATTTAGATTATAAACTCTTTCTGTTATGTATGCATTATTATTCACGGCATTTATTAGTCTAGGTTGTTGTTGAGTTGCACAACCCTAGTAGGCCGTTTCATTGATGAGGAAGTACTTCTTTTGCTGTTTGAGATCCTACTATTGCGCAGTTATTATTCCCGTGCCAGTTAGCCCTATATGTCCTTACAATTGTCATATCCTGTTCCTGCTTTATACTACAGTTCAAAATCCGATACGATCATCTTACCCCAGCATCAGACTTTCTTCAGAAGATTCCTGCTCGATGCTTTGGGACTTTCGTTCACTTTCTTTAGTATAGGAGTGACAGTTCATTATTGTTTAGAGAAACTTTAAATATACCTTCTTCTAGTTTGCATTAAATCATTGCAGTGATTTAATTAAGATCTCTAACTTTTCCTAGTATACCTTATTACCGTAATTGTATGTTGTTGTGATCAGGCTGTATCAGAGATCATCAGCCTGTAGTAGTAGTGCACTTATACTGAGTTATAGGATACCCCGTTATCACAGATTTAACTCTGGAGGGTATAGGTGTTTTTGTGCGCCGGCATTATAAGTTCAGGGGTTGGATCTAGTGTTACCGTTGTGGCTGTGTGCTTTCCTAGTCCAATGATTAAGAGCCCTTGTTTTGTACGAGCCCCGGTCGTAACATATAGCAGACGGGTCTGTTGATCAGGCCCTTTGTGGAAAACATGTTAAGCGTGGGGTTTGCTGCTTGCGACTATTCTACGAGACTCTGGTCCACCATGTCATAGACAAACGTTTGGAAGATTCCCCTCTATCTGAAGAAGTAAAGGCATCCCTTGCCAAGCTTCGACATCCGATTGATGCACAGGAACTTCCAGATGAACATGCAGAGCTAGAGAGAAATGCTGAGCTGAAGGACCTCGTTGATGCTCTCTTCAAGGACTTTGAGGGTGCCCCACAAGCAGAATACTGGATGTCATTCATGGAAATGGTTGAGGTTCTAACTCAAAATATCCATGCAATCAGAACAAGCAAATGGACTGAGTTCAAGTCCTCACTCAAGCTCATGCTTCCTTTGATGCAAATCTATGATAATGACAAGTATGGTCGGCATCTCCCCGATTTCACCGCAGTGCTTGATACCCTTCCTGTCGATCAGGCTGCATTCATGGAGAGTGGTATGTTTGCACAGTCAATGACATGAAAACCATATTCGTGTGTCGCCCTCGACATATGGATAGAGTCAACAATGAATAAGGGCTCTAAGCTGAAGTCTGGTTGGTTGGCCATTCTGAACAATGAAAAGCAGCTCCTTTCAAACACTCGGAATGTGAATAACATCAATCGGGTGAGAACAAAGGTCCATCGCCATGCTAATCGCAAGAAACAAGGAAAAGGGAACCATGCTGATTGCTCGTTGAGTAAAATGAAGAAGAATGAACAAGCTGTACAGGATATAAGCGCATGTCTCACTGAATTCAAGTGTGATCCATTTGACCATACAAACAAGACACTTCGATCCCTACAGTCAGGAATCCCAGCCTCAGACGCTCTCACTGCCGACTTGAAATCGGCAAAGGAGGATGGCACAAGCAAACTGAAGCAGTTCTTGAATGAGAGAGTGTATTCCAAGACCAAGTCTCTCAACGACAGAGTTCCCCGTAGCAAGCGTTTGAACTTTCCAACTCAGGAATTGAAGAAAGCAGATGGTGAGAACCTGAAGGGTAAGACTGAGGAAAAATGGAGCATAATGCCTTGGCCTCTGTTCTCGGACTGGTTGAAACGAGTGGTGCCCTAAAACTTCAAGAAGTCCTGCAGCATCGTGTTACAGCCGAGTGCCTTTCCATCTTCAACGTCAATGGAACCATCCGTAAGGCACAGAAAAGCAAGCTTCAACAAAAACTAACTATGACTGTCATTCCAGAGCCTGATGTATACACGTCTATTATTGATATAGGCCTCATCTGGCGCCTAACAACTCCTACCATTGAAGACAGAGAGAAGGGAGATGGTACCATGTATACCTGGGGAGATTATGCAGAGAAGTTGGTGCACTTCGTTATAACGAGACACAAGCATGCTGAGCGCATCATTTGCGTCAATGATTCATATGATCAGAATTACATGATCAAGGACAGTGAGAGAATACTGCGCCAAAAAAACCTGCCAATCAGCAATGTCTTCATGAAGACAGAAGATATATTTCCTTCTAGTAAAGTTTTCCATGCTCTCCTGGGTAAACCTGAGAACAAAATCCGCCTTCAGGCATTTCTTCAAACGGAATTCCAGAGAACAGCAGCAACAACTAGCACCGAGATCATCCACTGTGTAGTTGGCAGCATTGCAAAGAATCTCACCACATGCAAGCTTGTGCCAGAGCTCACATGCTCCCATGCAGAGGCAGATATGGCAATGCTCACCATAATTATATAGTGTGCTCCGGTCAGACAGCTACACAGCAGCTGTCGTTCTTGACACAGAGGACACAGACAACTACGTGCAAGCGGCATATGTTGCTCAGAAGACAACAGGAATCCTGTGTGTGAAACACAAACGTCAGCTTATCGATGCCCGATGTTTGTGCAGTGAGGCAATGGCTGCATCCATCATACCACTTCATGTCCTCACTGGGTGTGACTACAACTCTGGCTTTTATGGAGCAAGCAAGAAGCTCATCGCAGATCGTCTGGATAAGTCTAAAGAGGCACACGACCTGCTAGCAGCATGTGGTACACAGCTCCTAGTCACAGAACAGGTCATCAGTGATTTGGAGCGGTTTGTCATTCGATATGTCTATGGTGATACCAAAAGCAAGACCCTGGGAGATGCGAGGGCAGCGAAGTGGAGAGCTCAGAAGAAAAAAAAAAGTACTATCCGACTTGTGCCTGACTTGGACAGTCTCAGTCCACCGTGCAAACTATCTTGCATATTTGCAAAAGCATTACCAGCTCCAAAGTCACCCCTCACCGATCGGCCATGGATGGTCGTAAGTGGCCTATGTCTGCCTGTCCGTTCAACCCAGCCCCCACTACCCCCATCCATACCACTACCTACAAATCCGCAGGCAGAGAACAACAGTGATGATAGCAACGAAAGTGAGGACAGTGATTCTGATAGTGGCTCATACAGTGAATCATGTAGTGACAGTGAAGTGGCAGATTAGTATGTACAATTAGTATAATACAATACAATAACAATACAATATACAATACAATACAATACAATAACCATTCCAGTGGATTTGTAATGCCAGAATTAGTGAAAAAGGACACCTCATTCGTCCTTGTAGCTCATCTGATGCCAGAGATATTACATTTCATGTTTTTCAAGATGGCGTTGGTGGCCATTTTGAGTATTGGGCTCTAGCAGAGTTAGCCGTCATTTTTCAGAGGGGCATAGGAGCTAATTTTCCTTTAAAATGGTTCAGGTTGTCAAATCCATCGAGAGAAAAAGGTAGGAACAAAATGGTCACAGATTCCAAGCAAATGACCCTACTAGTCTGGTTCTTCTTGTCCCTTCGATTAACATAAACAAATACAGAAGTGCAGTTCATTCAAATATAATATTGGATTGCATGTATGTAAATTTACACCAAATTAATGTCGACTCTGTTTCATCATAACGTTGAGGCAAAATGCCAATATATGGTATAAAATGTGTGTATATTAAATTATGGCAGTTGACACAAATTAGTAAGTCGAACATAAGACGGTGGACATTTGTAAGACATAACGGACTATATTTCCTTAAACATGACAAATGTATAGAACTAATATTTATATAGCTATATTAATCACGTGTGAAGTCCCCTTAAAGAGCGGCGCTCGACTTAAGTCGTGCACCAATTTGCAGCAAGTTAGGAGCATTATTAAGGCTTTTAAAGGGTTAAAATCGAGTGCAAATGGCCGGGAGAGCAGCGGGCCAGGCAGCCGACTCCCAGGGCTTACCGCCGCCCATTAATTCATGTTCCCTGTGTTCTCGAGAGGCCGGCAGTGTAGCCAGTAGTGAGCATAGCTAGGAAATATATACCGATATATGCTAAACTTCCATGTTCGTGGCACCACTGCAAGAGAACCACGAGTGCTACGTAGCTCGTTCTGGTCTAATTTTGAAGCTTGTAGTGCCTATTTTTTTGCTAAATATTATTTTTTTTCATGCAGATGCTTGATTTATCATGCAAGAGGGCCTGAATATGCCCAAATGAGCCCAAAACACCCCGCTAGACAAGGGTTGGGGATATCGTTCCGTTACAGGTGAATGTCTATATCATAGAGCAGAGGACCTTGGTGAATCTTAGCTAGGCCATAAATAGTGGCATTTTAGTAACCCTTTTTGGTACCGGGGACATCTCATATATAATTCACTTTAGCTATATTCAGAATATTATATGTAGATAAGAAAGGGGCTGTGGTAGCTAAGGTGTTATTTGCGATAATATGTAGCATTTCAAATTAGTAGACGCCCTTCTTTAGCTTAATACAATCGTTTAATATTTGCCAGAATAATATTATGATAAAGCAATATCACCGGTAGTGAATTAGTCAAATTTCATAATCGTAGCGTTAATTGGATGGTGAGATTCATGCCCATACCATTATAATAAAACACCAACCAAGGAGACTAATACAAAAACCAACAATCTAATGATTCATGAAGTAGGATATACTGTAGATGTAATGGTTAAGGAATCTTGTAAATAATGATTCATGAAGTAGGATATACTGTAGATGTAATGGTTAAGGAATCTTGTAAATAATGATTCATGAAGTAGGATATACTGTAGATGTAATGGTTAAGGAATCTTGTAAATAATGATTCATGAAGTAGGATATACTGTAGATGTAATGGTTAAGGAATCTTGTAAATAATGATTCATGAAGTAGGATATACTGTAGATGTAATGGTTAAGGAATCTTGTAAATAATGATTCATGAAGTAGGATATACTGTAGATGTAATGGTTAAGGAATCTTATAAATAATGATTCATGAAGTAGGATATACTGTAGATGTAATGGTTAAGGAATCTTGTAAATAATGATTCATGAAGTAGGATATACTGTAGATGTAATGGTTAAGGAATCTTGTAAATAATGATTCATGAAGTAGGATATACTGTAGATGTAATGGTTAAGGAATCTTGTAAATAATGAAAAAGTGGGAATTCACCAAATGTAAATAAGATTATTGTTGTCCCTTTATTACTTTAAATATGTAATGTCCAATTATTTAATAGGTATTTCAACATAATTGCTATTGGGTAGAACAGATTATACATTAAAACATGTAATTAGTATTTATTGTAATTATAATACAAAACCAGACCAGATGGCTGGAGTAAAATAGGAAAGAAGAGTAATTGGACAGAGGAAGAACCAGCTGAGAAGTGAGAAGTACAGTAGAAGACTGAAAGTTCTCGGGCTCAACCAAGTTGCTTCATTGTAATTAGGCTGTCCTCCAAAGATATTATATTTACACTGGAGTGGTAGAGGTATTGTTAAAAATGCAGCAGAAATGTTTTGCGTTTATTATCGTTTTGTCCAACAATTAGAGTACCGGTAAAGTTTTTGGTTTCCCATGCAACACATCATTAACTAAGAGCACTATTGATAAAACCTTATTTATATACGGTGGCATTTATTTGAAACTTTTTTTAACCTAAATATTATTATATTTGTTTGTAGCTATTAGCTGTATGCACCATCAATTTACTGAATATATGTTTCAATCGAATATGTCTCAAATTCATGCCGTAAAAAGTAAATGCGAGGGTTGGTTACATATTATAAAATCTCGGTACCATTTTCTTTCTTCCACGTGCAATTAATAGATATAGCTAGATATATACACACTGTTCACGTGTTCGTATATAGCTTATGCGCGAAGAGTGTCCATGTAGGGCCGAACCTGTTCTATACCAGGATAAAAAATAAACAAAAACAAAAATAAAACAAAAATTAAATATATAAAATATAAAATATATACAATAACTTCTTCGCTCTGGGCTTTACGGTACTTAGGAGAGAGAGAACAAAAAAACGTTTTAGAGAATCCTTCACCATATACTAAGTTCCCCAGGCAGTTTGTTTCAAAATTGAGTATTATAATAATATGATGGAGTGTAGATATTGTTTATTTGAGTTATAGGTTATTTGTTAACACATTACGGACGTGCACTTCATTAAAACACATAATTGGAAGTAATGTATGAATAATTACAACCGAAACAATGTTACGTAACCTTGTGTCACCATTATAACTAATGGAGGTGATGGCGTGAGTGAACACAAATGTGTTTGTGAAATGGTATAAGTAGTGCCAGCGAATTTGACAATAATCTTGACCTTCACGGGTCTCTACATGAAATTTTCCTCGTTCATCCCACTTAGCTATAAACGTAAGGTTGTTGCTCTCACCCATAGAGCCTATGAGATTTGTTCCACTTATTTTCACCTTGACATTGAACTCAAATACCTCAAAGGAACTTCTATTTAACAATGGCTTCCCTAAAAACTTCACAGACACCTATATAAGAAAAGCCCTTAATAGGTTGTTTACGTCAGACAAACCACCTGTGTCCACTGTTCCAAAAAATTACATATATTTTGCTATCCCATACACAGGACCTCTAAGCCACACCTTAAAGAAAAGGCTTCAATTGCTTCTAAATGAATTTTACTCACAAGTTTCACTCAAAACCGCCTTTAGATCACTTTGTACTACCCCAAAGTTTGTTTAGATTCAAAGACACTATTCCACTACACTTACAGTCATCAGTTGTTTATTTATTTACGTGTGCTAGCTGTAAGGCAGCATATATAGGCAAAACAAAAAGACTTCTAAAATCCTGTATGCACGAACACCTAGGCCGCTCAGTTCGAACGGGACAACTAATCACGAAACATTGGAGCATTGGCCGCAAATTGTGTCTAGATAAAATCAACCTCATCCATACCATTGTGACTGAAATTTGTAAAGTTATATAGAAAGAGTATAATTTTTAGACATATAATGCAAAAATCGTAACTTCGAAATTTATTGTATTTAATTATTTAGATATTTTGAAAACACTATTTTGAATATTTTAGTTACTCCTCAAAAAATTTCTTTGATTTAAATTCCTAATTACTTGTGAATGTTGCGTTTTTGTATTACAGTTTTGTAGATAATATTTTAGCATAACTAATTAGTTACATTTGCAGATGCTATTCTGAGTGTTTTAAGATATTAGTGAAATTAAATATAGAAGAAAACGATGTTATTACTTATTATGGATGATTGAAGCATTTTTTGCTAACTTGTATTTGACTTCAGTGCAGTATAATTTGAGTCTCTATTTATGTGTTTTACCACTTTCTTGGTGGTAATGTAAATAATAACTAAACATGACAAATTTTCCCAAAAATGAATAGAGTATTTTATGTAAGGCAGCAGGGTAGCCTACCGTACCCAAATAGTATAGGCCTACACTGTTTTAAATTGTCACTGATTGTGATTCTGTATTTCGTTATACTTCACTACAAAATTACTCAGTTTTTTAGCCACAAGATGAGCTTTCAATATATACAGCTTCCATTTTAAGTGAAGGCTACAGAAAGACTTCATGAGCAACAATGGCACCCCCTAAACTTGTTCCAACTGCTGATTCAAGTAATAGAATTTGCTTCAGTTTTACTCCTGAAGTAGTTAATGCTACCAGGAAAGTCCTGGATTTAATAGCTACCCTTACAGATTGCACTCTCAACATATCCAGTCCACACCAGTGGAACGCTCATTCCACTATACCGTTTGTGTAGGCTAATTAATCCATGGCATATAATACATTACATGGAATTACTCCTGATTCGCTTCTTACAGACTGAGCAGAGATATTTTCCACTTGTCTCAGCAATTCCATGTCCTATACCACTTCTCTGCCATACCATCTATATGGATGTACTTTCTTCATATTATTTTTTATGTAGGCTACCGGTAATAGATTAATTCTCTTTAACCCTTGGAAGATCCGATAACTTGCTCATAAGTACAGTACAGTAACTCATAACGACACTAATCAATCCCTGTAATGAATATAAACGTAAAATATATATAATTGAATAATGGCGGCCAAAACACTGGGAAGGGCGCACACCCACTGTCGGGTGGAAACTGAGGAGGTAGGACATTTCTCATACTCCCACGTGGATGAGTTACCTCACCCACGTTACGTAATATTTATTTGTGTGACAATGAAATGTTGAATATGCCGTATTTTTAAGAAATGCGTAACTCTAGAAACTTATTGAACTGTAAGTTTATAAAAGTATTCCCGTTACTCAGTGCGTAATAGGATCACAAGAGGTATAGCTGGCAAATGCGTAGAAGAATCTTCGAAGGGTAGTATACTGAAGGAACATCATGATTTCAACATGTGAAAACCAAAATGTTTGAATCTTGAACAATTTCTTGCAGTAGGCCTATCACCTTTGTCTTATACCAGTGATCATCAAATTAGTTTACGGTAATGTACAATAATTCTCAAGCCGTTTTCTGCCATACAGTACCATCTGGATCGGGGTGGTTTCTTCACATTTGTTTTATTTAATAGATTCATTCCCTTTAATCTGAATGAATATCATTACTTCCACATGAGAAACCCCAATTTTGTTTAGCTTTGGATAGAGAAGGTATGTGGAAAGTACTGAGAATATACGGAGTAGATGGCAAGTTGCTGAAAACAGTGAAGAGCATTTATGAGGGTGCAAAGGCATCAGTACTTGTGAAGAATGAACAGAGCGAGTTTTTTTATTTGAATGTTTGGTTAAAGAAAGGGTGTGTGATGTCCCCATGGTTGTTCAATAGATATGGATGGAGTCCTGAAAGAAATACAAGGAAGAGCAGTGGATGTTGGTGTACCGCTGATATGGCAAGGAAACAACTGGAAGTTGCCTGTACTTCTGTTTGCCAATGATACAGTTCTGATGAGCGATAGAGAATGGGAGTTGCAGGGTCTTGTAAATATTGTGAAAAATGGAATGTGCAGATAAATGCGGGGAAGAGCAAGGTTATGGTCGGTGAAAGGGGTGAAGCCACAGAGTGTGAGGTGAAGTTGAACGGTCAAGCTATGGAGAATGTCAGGTAATTTAAGTATTTGGGCAGTGTGTTGAGTAAAGATGAGAGTATGGATGAATAAGTGTGACAGAGGGTGCAACAGGGGAAGAGGGTTGTAGGAATGCTGAAAGCAGTAACAAGAAATAGGGTGGTCAACATGGAAGTATAGAAGTCCTTGCATGACAGTGTGGTAATCAAGACATTGACTTACGGGAGCGAAGCAATTATAAGAATCAACTAGAAAAATAGCCACTTCATTGGCAAGTATAAGTCCCTTCTCCAGACAAAAAAGAAAACAAAATCAATCACTACACAGTGTACAGTACCTGAAAGGCAGGGAAAACAGATTGGTAAATTTGAATACAACTATAGCAAGTTTATAACATTTATTTTCAAATAATACAAAACAGTATTTAAAGATATTTTATATAGGTTCCCATTGGGAAAATATGGCAGACTTTTCTTCCTGCTGACATTGTAGTCAAAGTACAGTAGAACCCCGCTCTTTCGGACTAATTAGGGGAGACCCCTGTCCGAAAGTGTCAAAAGTCCGAACTTCACACTTCAGCCATTCGGACTTGTCCGAATGACTGAAATAATGTCCGAAGTTTATAAGTCCGAAACTCGGCTCTTCGGTCCGAATGCGAATTATTTTTTCTCAGCCTTTCAGACATCTCCGAAAGGCTGAAATAATGTCCAAAATTTATAAGTCCGAATACACATTCACCTAACCAGACAAGTCCGAACAACACACCCCTAACACATACACACACACCCAAAATCCTAGGAGTAACATATGATACTCATATGACATTCAAACAGCACACCACAAACATTAAAAAGAAACTGACACCCAGGCTTAACGCCCTCAGGTCACTTGCTCACACAAAATTTGGACACAACAAAGAAACCACCTCCACAGTATATAAACAATACATAAGATCAGTGATGGAATACGCAAGCCCAGCCTGGGCTTCTAACCTAGCTGAAACACATCATAAGACCTTACAGACTATTCAAAACAAAGCCCTAAAGATCAGTACAGGCTGCACAGCTACTGCACCCACAGATCACCTACATCAAGAAACCAAAATCATCAAAGTCAAAGACCGTTTGGACATGAGAGGCACTCAATTCCTGGCAGCAGCCTCCACGAATCAGGACAACCCACTAAACTATATGGCAACACACCCACAGACACCAAGAAATATCAAAACAACACCCAGCACACGGTATCACACACAATTACTGTCCTCTCTCCCTCCCTGCCCACCCCGAACCAACTTCCAGAAGCACATCCATACTCACATCTCTCGTCGATCCATCCACTCACTCACAGACAACACGCAGCTGCAAGCATGACCTCCCGAATCCTCCCTTCCTCGCGAGGACAGAGTCCACCTGGCCCAGGCTGAGATGCGTACACCCATCCAGCTCCTGAGCTATCAGAAGAGACTGGATGACTCCGTCGTCGACGCCTGCCCAGGATGTAACACAGCAACCCATACCATTAAACACATCATAGAAGACTGCATTTCACACAACCACTTACGCCAACAACACAATCTACACTCAATGAGAGCTCTGTGGGAAAGCCCGATCGTGGCTGGCCGTGGCCTTCCTCAGGGACTCAGGGCTGTTCGGCCAGGCAGCTTAGGGAACAACAACAACACCAGACAAGTCCGAAACTCGGCTCTTTGGTCCGAATGCGATTTCATTTTTCTCAGCCTTTCAGACAAATCCGAAAGGCTGAAGCATGAGTCCGAACTTAAATGTACTCCTAAATTATTAGGCAAGTGTCTGAATGAAATGAAATGGATTAGCCTAAGCCAAAAACTAGAAGAAAATAGTTTCAGAATGACACAAGAACAAGCTTTGTAGCGTGCAGGATTCATCCGCAGCGCTACCATACCCATTGGTAAATATTCGCTAATACTGAGCGAATATCGCTAATGTCGCGCTATATTTGCCTTTTGGCATCGCTCCATATGTCTAGCGGGACATGGCTAATATCTCCCTGTGCCACGGCCATCTGGGGACAAGTTTCACTCATCATCATCATCATCATCACCAATATCATCATCTGAATCAATTGGAATATCTTAATTTTGTTTGTTTGTGCAGTTCAGACAACCTCACATTTCTGTGCAGTTTAATGAATTATGCCGGCAAGTACATCGCCCATCAGCACATGCACTAGCCTTGCACTTGCACTGCACAAATTCAGTAACCTCTGGTGGCAAAGGTGGAAGCAGCATCCATTTACAGGAGAGCTTTCCATCCTCTATTAGCCAACCATGGTGGATTGGTGAAGGTGCCTGAATGAACTGTGACAAGCACCTTCGATAAATTCCTGCCTGATAGGAAGCTCGAAGAGTGTGCTGATCTAGGGAGTCACAAGAGGGTGGCATTCTTGACTGGCTTACACCTTTCTTCTGGAATAGATGGAGCCGCACTAGATTGATGCTTGACTCAGTCTTATTACCATAGAGTAAGCACACAAACTTTTCCAAAACTTTGTTAAGTTCAGGAGAGGGTGTCCAGTTATTACCAAGTTCTGCAAATGCAGAAATAAACTCTGGGGAATGTTGTATTAATGCAGAAAGAGCAGACTTCTTCCCTTTTCCTCTGAAAGAGCTTACAGAGTCACAACCTGTGAAACAATGCAATCCTAATAAGGCTTGGCACATTTCAGGACTGTAAATGTTCTGCAATGGAGTCATGTTGTAGAACATATTTTTGTCAACTCCTTGTATATACAGTTCAGCTTTAATCTGGTGAACAAATTCTAGTACAAGCATGAACACATCAGTGTCTGGACTGTAGATCACAACCTTACTAAATGATTCACTGGCATGGAGCGCATGGAGGAGCAAACGCGTATCACCTTCCTGGTGATCACAGTTTAGAGGAATCACTTGCTCAAGAGTAAGTTTTCCATCAACAGTTCTAAACAAGTGAGACACACCTTTATGTGCAAAATATAGGGATAATTTATGTGGTAGAGTAGCATCTTCTTGCCACATCTGAAAGATGAAGAAAATCAAGGCTTCCTTATTCTTTCCAGAGGCTAGAAACTAATGGAATCTTTGTGGAACCTTTTGGTTTTTGTTAGTCAAGTGAAACACTTGTATTTCTCCTGTTGCCCGTCTAGCCTGTTCACTTCCTTTAATTGTTATTTCAGGATAAGTGTCCCAGACAACATCAACTCGCTTTGCTCCTCGTTCCATACCCATGTTTATTATCCTTGAAAGGATTAAGGTTGCTAGCTTCCCAAATGTCTCGGGAATGAACTTCAACTGACGAAGTAACACCATAGCATCTACTATTAGAGCTTGTGGCATAGACCTGGCTTCCATTGCAATACTGGGCATTTCTTTTTCAAAATACTGAACCAAGTTTGCCTTATTAGTTTTTGTCAAACTTCCATCAGGGTTACCAAAAACAGTAGAGACATCTGCAAGGGCATAATGTACTATGTTATGGAGGTCAATATGCCTTACCTGGGAGATCATAAGCAGACGAAACAATAGTGCATTGCTGGCTGTCAGACTCCTGTTTTGCTCTGTGGATTTTACATATTTTGGTGCATTATTGTCCATGAAAGTTTTAGAACATGTGGCTTTAATTGGGTCAAAGAGGGACCTTCTCTTTTCAACAAATCTCTCTTGTACAAATTCATTGTACTTTCTCTCACCAACTTGTTGGGCAGTACTTAAATCTAGTGCAATATCATCATGTGCATGGATTCCAGATGAGATATTCACTAATGCATTTGATTCTATGGTGAATGCGTTTATATGACAGCTGATATAATTTTGAATATTATTAACTATCATCTCATTCTTTTTAACTACACTAGGGTCTAGTTCTTTTCGAGTAATTTTTTCAGACAACGACTGGCCAGCAAGTAGCTCGCATTGATGTGTGAGTTTGCCTCGTCCAAGGCTGCCAAGTATCCAGCGACACACAGCACTTCTATTTCTAGTGAACCCTGTCCATCCCGACTTAGATTTGGCATCCTTGTTAATGGTCTGCTCAATTGTTTGGTCACAAGCAACTTTTGAGAAACCATATGATGATATGCGCTGCACGCTAAATTCTCCAGCAAGAAGATGTTTGTATATCTCTGGGTTTGTACCAGGAAGGTTTTGCATTTCTTGTAAATATACAGAGAGATACCGTGCATAATTGCATCTATTCATTGCAACATCCACGGAATCATTTCTCGAATGGTTTGCAAGTGTAGATGCCAGTTTCCTTCCCGGGTAGCCCTCAGAAAATTTAGCACAGTTCCAATCATCATCAAATAGGAAGACCAAAATCTATATGTAGAATTTTCCTGAGACTACTTCCTGACATGTTCTTCAAACATGTTCCTGACTAATGAACACTGGTCATCTTCCACTGCCTCCAAGAAATTCTGTGGATATTGCCTTGACAGGAATTCAGCTGTGTTTCTGGAATGAGAAATGTAAACGTGATTATTATGCGAGACAAGGGAGAAGTAAGAGAGGTAATATAAGTTAGTGAGTTTGAGAAAACATTAAAACATTAAGTGAGAATTTTGAGGAATTTAAGAAATGTTCTGGAAGGAAGTAAGTAGAGTAAGGAAAGAAAGAGCAAAAGAGGGAGCAATCAGTGAAAGATGCAAATGGACAGTTATTTGTGGAAGGTGTGCAAGTGAGGAAAAGATATACAGTATTGAGTATATATATTGGTACTGTATAATTATATACATACCCTGTTATTTGCATTTCATACATATTTACGGTTTTGTATTCAAATGAAATAAGTTGGCATTAAAAATATAAAATAATAATACAAATAAATAAGGTGGAGCATTTAAGTTTGCGCCTCTTGACCCCCCCCCCCCTCCCCCTGGGGGTGGTGACGCTTTCCTGCATATATATCAACCTATGAATAGGTACACACAGAACTGAAAGTCCCTGGCCATAGATATTCCCTTACTACCCCTACCCCAGGCAGTAGGAACGGGGTAGTGCCTGTCCGTTACTACTTCCTACTCCTACCCAGTGAGTAGGGTGGCTGGTAGCTTAATCTCTCCGTCTAAAGGAAGGGATAGGATGGAGTAGCTGACAGGGACTACCCTGTTCCTACTGCCTGGGATAGGGGTAGTACGGGGTAACCACTGGCCAAGGACTTTCACTTCTAGTTGTACATTACAGGCTTTCCCGCCCTTCTTCTTAGTTCGGCGTAAGCTAAGATATCGATCTCTCACTCTCCCGCTAACATGGGGTTAATAATACAGTATGTTAGTAATATCTGCAATATCCCTAGATGTACCAGTGATAGATAGATACTAAGTTGGTTTACATGGGATCAGCTGATCGTGAATTTAAAAACCTGACAAGTGAGGCAGCTCTAAACAGGGCTGCCTGGAGCAACGCCATTAGGACGTGAGACTGGAACCCCACTTCGTGTGGAGCACTCCTGTCTTTAAATTTATTAATGTACTTATTATGGCTATGGAGATCGTCAACTCTTTTAAGTATCTGGGCAGTGTGTTGAGTAAAGATGGGACTATGGATGAAGAGGTGCGGGAGAGGGTACAACAGGGGAAGAGGGTTGTAGGAATGCTAAAAGCAGTAACAAGAAATAGGGTGGTCAGTATGGAAGTGAAGAAGTCCTTGCATGACAGTGTGGTAATCCCGACACTGACTTACGGAAGCGAAGCATGGACGTTGGTTGAGAGACTCAGACCAAGAGTGAGAGCAGTGGAAATGAATTACTTAAGGAGTGCGTGCGGAGTTACATGGAGGGATAGACAGACTAATGAGGAAGTAAGGAGGTGTGGTGTGGAGGTAGATGTGCTGGAAAGTGTGAAAAGGAACAACTTGAGATGGTTCGGCCATATGGAACGTATGGAAAGCGAGAGAATGACTAAGAGGGTGTACGAGAACGAGGTGGAGGGACAGAGGGGGAGAGGTAGACCGAATATGAGGTGGAAGGATGGAGTGAGGAACTACATGAACGAAGGCGGTGCTGGTTGGGGGGAGGGGCGTCGACTGACTGGGGACAGAGGTGCATGGGGGCGGTTCGTTCGTGGCCACCCCTTCGGGGATCACGGCGTCAGGCAATAGATAGATAGATAGACTTATTATGATAACGGTTAATTTGCCTATCTAGAGTAGATTTCACTATTTCTTAACGCATGTTTAATACATCATCAGAGAAGTCGTGACACCTACAATTGAAACATAAATATGAGCGCAACTGTACTAATTTTCAGGTCTCTACATAATGTATCTATCTATCTATAGTATATACTCAAGCCCAATACCCACTTTTCCTTTTTTTATGTTGTTTTCTTTTTTTGGGGGGTGGGTGGCCGACTCAAGACAGAGCCAGAATAATACTGTTCCGGTATGAATGTATGTACTGTACCTGATTAATTCTTGGTTTTCTGTGGATTCCTCCTGAGTAAACAATTTCCAGTGAAGACGTCCAAGTGCCTCGGCAAGCAGCTTATGTGATCTAACTGCCCTGTTGTAATGGTGGCCTGTTGTGACACCTTTGATCGAGCCTGCTGCAACTAGTCCAGTCTCCATGAAAACTTCTTCGATGCCGCTCTGCTGAAACCGCTTGCCTGAAAAAATAATATTTATAATATTAACCCAAATATACAAATTACTGCATATTTTGGTTCAGACATCTCTCTAATGTATTGTTCAGTTATTGTTGCATGTGTTGTAGTTTAAAACAAAGATATCTACTAAAAAAAAAAAAAAAATCATGTTTCCAACACCTGTAAGAATCATAGGAAGGATAAACAGTACTGAATCATATGTTCATTTGTGGACCATTACAATTACAGTAATTTGAAATCATAGATGATGCTGATAATGAGCATAGTAGAAGGGAAAATAATAACTAACCGATTGCACCAAGAAATGCCATAAGTGTGTGAAATTCTCCAAGGCGAAGGACAAGTCTCTCCATAAACTCTGAGTTTCCCCACCGAATCTGCTGAGCATTTGCATAAATGGCCTGGTCTGCTACAACAACTAGTTGTAGTCTGGGAGCCGAGGGGTCGAACCTTGCACTGAGCGTTAAAGTTTTTTTTCTCTTCATATTATGTTAGAGGGGGTCATGGGTGATCATTTCCAGGGGGGTACAAAGGAGTACAAAGGAAATCAAGCAACAACAGTTCTAGTGACCCTTCTAGGCTGCTTGTCCTCCAAAACACTGAGGATCAAGTGTCCAAACAGTGGTTTAGAGTGGGTAAGGGAACATTGGAAAGGGAACTACTGCCCTGCCACTAACGTGGCAGGACTAGGAAGTTAGTAGGGGACATATGGGTTAGTAACTGAGGGGAGGATAAAATAAAGTTATTCATTTACAAACGCAGTCAGTCGCGGGTTTGATGCGAGATATTTGTCTAGGCGGAATTTAAATGAATCAACGGTGCTGCAGTCTATAGCGTCTCGGGGAAGCCCATTCCACAAGTTGACAACTCGATTGAAGAAGAAATTCTTAGATTCGTGTGAGTTAAAAAATTTACCAATAATTTTGCAACCGTTTCCCCGCGTGTAATTAGATTGGTCGATAGTGAAGTACTTACTACAGTTCATATTGTCGATGCCTTTGATGATTTTGAACACTTGAATTAAGTCACCTCTTAATCTGCGCTGGGTTAAAGGAAATAGATTTAATTCTCTAAGACGCTCTTCGTATTGTTTGTTCTTTAGGCTAGGTATCATTTTGGTAACTCTACGTTGAACTCGTTCTAGCTTGTTTATGTCTTTTTGGTAATAAGGGCACCAGCATTGAACGCAGTATTCAAGAAGAGGGCGGACTAAGGAATTGTAAAGGGTTAGGATTACGTCTTTGGATTTTTGCTCAAATGATCTGCCTATAAAGCCAATTATTTTGTTTGCCTTCTTAACAACTTCTGAACATTGTTGACTCGGTTTTAGGTTACTCAATATTGTTACTCCCAGATCGGTTTCTCTGTTTACATTCTTAAGCTGAGTGCCATTCATCGAATAGTTTGCTTTCTCATTTAGGTATCCGATATGTAGTACTTTACATTTATCCGCATTGAAACTCATTTGCCAAATTTGGGCCCAATGTGACAATTTATCTAGATTGTGTTGCATATCGTCAACTTGATCTTTTGAGAGTACGCTATTTGCAATTTTTGTATCGTCAGCAAATTTTGAGATTGTACAGGTGAGACCCTCATCTATGTCGTTGATGTAAATTAGAAAGAGAATTGGTCCTAGTACCGATCGCTGGGGTACCTCGCTACTTACATTGGTCCATTTAGATGCCTTACCGTTTATGACTACTCTTTGCTTTCTGTCGCTGAGCCAATTTTCTATCCATTTCAATACACCGTCTTGTATTCCATGCGCTTTTAGTTTTAGCAGTAAACGTTTGTGGGGAACTTTGTCAAAGGCCTTTTGAAAATCAAGGTATATAATATCTACAGCTTTACTCTCATCGTAGAGGTTGAGGATATCGTGGAAGAAGTCTAAGAGGTTTGTTAAACAGGAACGTTTTTTACGAAAGCCGTGTTGAGTATCTTTAACCTCTCCGCGGCGCACAGGGGGTTTTCTACAGGGTAAGACTGTGCGCACCTATGATGATTTTGGGACCTATTGTAAATTTCGATAAAAAGTACATCATCGTGTAGGGAATGTTGCGGGCATCGGCCCATATATATTTGACCCCCCAAAAAATGTCTGGGGGGGGTGGGGGAACGGTCCGTAGTTGAAAAATGTGGAGCGAATGGCACCGCGCGGCTAGATTGTCATCGAGCGGCGAGATTTCCCTGCCGAATATTTACGCGCGCAGGGGATAGAAGGAGAGGGAGGAGGGGGTGGGTTACGGCGTATTATCACGTATATGTTCATTTTTGAGCCCTTTTAGGCTATGTAGAGTATGTATACGTGTGTAGGCCACCCATATAACAATGAATATGCCTCATAGTGACCAAAAATTGCAATATATAAGGGAATTATAAGATAATTTGTAGGCGGGAATGAAGATGTGTTGGAGGTTTGGCGGCAATTTATGAGCTGAGAGTGTGGTTTACGCCATACATATCACGTATATCTTGTACGTAGAGCACTGTCATGCTATAATACAGACTTGTACGTATGTATACGTGCCATATATCAAAATATATACCGCATATTGACCAATTCATGCGATATTTACGCACATTATCAAAGAGTTTCTATGCGTGAACCAAGGTGTGAGTGAGTTGTGCTGGGAATGAAAGGGGGAGAGGGTGTGTTACGCCATAAATATCACGTAAATCTTGTATTTAGAGCACTGTCATGCTATAATAAAGACGTGTACGTATGTAGGCGTCCCATATAACAAGGAATATACCGCATATAGCCCAATTGATGCGATATTTACGCAAATTGTGAATGTGTTTCTAGCAGACGGAAGCCTGAAAGGGGGGGTTGGGGGTGGGTGGGTGGGAGGGAGGGAGGGAGGCATGCAGGGGTGCAGGGAGGGAGTGAGTGAGTCGTGAAGAGAAGGAAGGCAGGCAGATCCAGCTGTGTGACAATTGTGAAGGCGCCCGAGGCGTATGGATGCTTGGGATTTTGAACCTTATGTCTTCCAGGTGTCTGGTGTTTGTTGCCACCAAGAGTTTTACAATAACATGAGTCAGGAATGGAGAGAGAGAGAGAGAGAGATAGATAGAAACTGAGACATGCGTATGTCGTACGTATAAATGGACTTCAGAATTGCATTTTTATGCAAGCAGACATTGCATTTTAGACACATGTGAAGTACCACAGAAACATGTAGGCCATTGACTGTCAATAAAGTACTATATTATAGACCACCAGCGACGGTGGTCAGTAAACACGTGCAGATTGCCTTTTGCGATAAAGGGCTAAATATAGAATGGTGTCTCCTTACACTTGCGAAAGGGTAGATTGCCACCAGAGAAACGTTTACTTATTTATTTCCAAGTAATATGCAATCTAAATGTATATTCGAGACCTACTGCAATTATTTGTATGACAGTCATGACTATGTATAATCCAATATACGCGCGTAGGCGAGACATAAGAAAGCTGGTTGAGCAATTTGCGACACCCACACAGTTATTATTCTTTTTTATTTACAATATTATACAATACAAATGTATTTGTGAAGAGTATTTTATCCATTATTGTATTTATACAAATTTTGTTCCCAGACAGAGCTGCTGTGGCTGGTGTAGCTGGGGCATAAAGGGGGCGGCAAGGGTCACCGCTTGACCGTGTGAAAATGAGTGGAGTCGCACTGAGAGGGGCAATTTTGCTGAATGTTTTGGCAATTTTGGACAGAATAAAGTTATATAATTACTAATTCTTGACAGAGACAAACTTTCATAAACCTTGGCATGATATAATTGATAATCCCATCAATTTACAAACGTAAATTGGTGGGATAATTCATTTTTTTTTGTATATTGTCATTTCGATTGTAGACACGTAGTTTTGAGTGATATTTGGTATGAGCTCCTGTGGCATGGTTGGTAAGGTCGCGGACTGGAAAACTCAAAGTGTGCTAGGGTTGTGTGATCGAATCCAGGAGGGGGTTATGGGGAAGGTTTTATATTGTCTAGAACATTTTTGATAAAAAAATTTTTTTACAAGATCATGCCATTGTATTCAATAAATATGAAATATTCATAGAATATATCATATTGTAAGAATACAATGACATGACCTTGTGTTTTTTTTTTATTATTGTTTTTTTTTTTATTATCTTAGTAGGTTTGACAGGATTTGTTGAAACATATTTATTTTTGTACAATTCATTTGAGGTAAGAAAATAATTATATACACATGACTTTGGCTAATAACAAACATATATATTGATATAATAAAAAAATAAGGCATATTACATGTAAATATTTGAAACTTATAAACTAAATAATGAAACATACAATTATATAATGTAAAAGCTATATCACAGGGACATCTTTGGAACTTATACATTATATAATATATATGTTACATTATGAGGTAGCGTGATCAATTAGGTCAGGTCAGGTAAGGTAGGGCGCGAGTCCAGGACAGGGCTGGGCAGGGGGCGAGTCCAGGGCAGGGCAGGGCAGGGCAGGGCAGGGCAGGGCAGGGCAGGGCAGGGCAGGGCAGGGCAGGGCAGTGCAGGGCAGGGCAGGGCGACACTCAATAATTTTTGAAGGTGTGGTAGTCCCTGAAGCACTCACCCATGCAGAGTGGAACTTTGCACTCTGCGCACATTGAGGTGACTCTTTTTGGGACATGGGGTTTCCTGACACTGGAGCTGCAGACGGTGCACTGCACCTGCCTGTGACGAGTGCCAATCACCTCGGTGTTGGTCAGGTAGTGTCTTTGGACACCCACCTGGACTCGGTCAGGAACGTGATCCCCACGCCATGCCGTACGTCTGTGAGTGGTGGTGCCATACTTCTCCAGGAGTTGGTATGAGACGTTGTACACGAACTCCCGGAATTTAAGTTTCTGGTTTGGGGCCATATTCTTTTTGACCAACCACAAGTTGTAGGCGTTCAGCATCGTTATGCAACAAGGTGGAGGAAGAGCTTGTGATACCACTTCACAGTCTTCCTCAGACACTCAACGCCTGACAGCTGACAGTCAGACTTGTCCACCATGCGCATGTTTTTGGTGTAGTCCACTACCATGTCGGGCTTGTAGATGGTCTTCCTGGTTCGGTAGTGGATTTTTGCCAGAATCCATCTGGGCACCTGTGTGGACGGTGGAAAGCAGGTGGACGTCTCGCTTATCCTTCCACTTCAGGGCTATCACTTTCCCACACTTTTCGAGCTGCTTGTATTTCTGCCCCTTTCGTCGCCTTCTTCGCACATGCCTCTCGCAGTGTTCCTGGGCCAGGTCGTCTTCTGAAGGTGTGTCACTGGAGGAGGCATCTGTGAGAGGAATGACATTACCTGTGAATTTTGGCATAAACTTTCTTGTCTTTCTGACAGTCCCACATGACCCCGTTTGGTTGTCATGAAGAAACTGGCAGAGAGCAGGAGAAGTATACCAGTTGTCAGTGTAGATGATGTGGCCTTTGCCCAGGTAAGGTGCCAAAATTTTCCTGACGATGGCACCTGACATGCCCATGGGGTCATTGGCAGCGGCTTTCGGTATGTCAATGTCAGTGCCTGTGTACACGATCATGTCAAGCACTATTCCAGTTTCGCAGTCACACAAAACGAAGAGCTTGATTCCGAACCTATGCCTTTTCAAGGGGATATACTGTTTGAAAACAAGACGTCCTTTGAAGAGCACGAGCGACTCATCAATCACCAAATTGAGGAAGGGGTAAAAGTATTTCCTATATCTCTCCAACAACATGGTGAACACATTCCGAACTTTTCATATCCTGTCAATCCTGTTAGGATTTTCGTTGTCTGCAAAGTGCATAAATCTTAGCAGCAACAAAAATCTGTCACGAGTCATGAACTTATTGAAAGTTGGGGTGGCGATGAGAGGGTCGTGCTTCCAATAGTGTTGCAATACATGCTTCTTGATCAGAGGCATGAGGAACAACAAGGCAAAGAACGTCATAAATTCTTCCACAGTCGTATCCACCCAGCCTCGTATTCTCGCTTTTGGAGAAAGGACGTCCAATCTGCCAAACACCCACCTGTAGTAGGCGTTTGTTTGGGCAACGATGTACGTCATTACCTCCATATCGAAAAAAGCGAGGAAGAAGTCGCTTTCGTTCGCTTGATCGTCACAGGGCCAGTCGTCAGTTGTTCCTGACGTCCCAGGATTGAACTGGGGCACGTCAGGTACAAAATTGACCCCGTCAGACCAATCGAACGAAGGCAAGCCAGGGATCGGAATGCCGTCTGCGTCTGCTTCATCGTCTGAAATATCGCTTCCATGGTCGCGATACAGCACTTGATCATCATCACCCTCCTCTTCACTAGACAGACGATGACCTTCCTCATTTTCGTCACCGACGTCTGACTCACTCCCACTGTCCACTCCCAAATCCCCCCACCCTTGGTCCCGTGCTAGGGCTTCGTCGTCAAAACCTTGGCTGCCAATGTCCTGCGAATCACCATCAAACAGCAGGGCACCATATTTTGATAGTGTCAGAGTTTTCCGGGTAACTTTTGCACGCGAGGGTGTCTTATGGACAGGGACAGCAGAGGTGGCGGCAGGGGCGGCGGCAGGGGCGGCGGCAGAGGCGGCGGCAGAGGCGGCGGCAGAGGCGGCGGCAGGGGCAGCAGTGGTGCGTGGCCTTGATGGCAAGATGATGGTGGTGCCTGTCGCCCTTCTCTCTGTTCCTTGGGCAGGGGCGGCAGGGGCAGCAGGGGCAACAGGGGCAACAGGGGCAGCAGGGGCAACAGGGGCAGCAGGGCCACCAGGGACAGCAGGGCCAGCAGTCGCTTTCCCTCTCCCTTTCCCCTTCCCCTTCCCCTTCCCTGTTCCTTGGGCAGGGGCGGCAGGGGCAGCAGGGGCGGCAGGGGCAGCAGGGGCGGCAGCGGCAGCCGGGCCAGGGGCGGCGGCGGTAGCCGGGCCAGGGGCGGCGGCTGGTGGTGGTGGTGGTGGTCGGGGCACTGTGGCTGGCGTACGGGATCTTTTCCCTACGCCCGTGCCTTTAATTTTTCCTGCCCCCGCAGGTTTTGCAGCCCTAGGGCGGCCTCCTGCGTCGCTGGCAGGGGCAGCAGGGGCGGCAGCGGCAGCCGGGCCAGGGGCGGCGGCGGCAGCCGGGCCAGGGGCGGCGGCGGGTGGTGGTGGTGGTGGTAGGGGCACTGTGGCTGGCGTACGGGATCTTTTCCCTACGCCCGTGCCTTTAATTTTTCCTGCCCCCGCAGGTTTTGCAGCCCTAGGGCGGCCTCCTGCGTCGCTGGTAGGGGTGGCAGGGGTGGCAGTGGTGGTAGTGGTTGTTGCAGTGGCCTGGGTCGTGGTGGCAGTGTCCCGAAAGACCAATGACCTCTGTGCCATTGCCCTGCTTGCACGTGTTTTTTGTGCTTTGGGTGCTGGTGTTTCGTCCTCAGAGCTGTAGGGCGTGTCGTACTGGTAGCTAGGGTCTTTGGCAGCCACCCTCTGCCTTCCACGGCGGCTAACACCACCAGAAGGAGGGCTGGTTGTGTCATCAGGGAGCGAGCGTGAGGGACGTGTGGGCTCCATGACTAGTGCGTGGTTACTGGCGCGGTGGTGCTTGCACGAGTGCGGGGAGAGCGTTTGGCGGGGTGGTATCGAGAGTTGACATGTAGTACTATATCCACACCAATTTTCAGCCGCCTGACTATTAACGCGCGGTTTTGGTACGCGTTCAAAAGCGTTACTCTGAAGAGTCTTCCCGCAGTGCGCCGGGGGAACTCTTAAGAGTCTCCCCGCAGCTCCCGGGTTAAGTATGTTATTTTCCTCTAAGTGATTTACGAGTCTGTCTCTTATGACCGTTTCTAGCATTTTACATACAACTGAGGTTAAGCTAATTGGACGATAGTTACTGGGTAGGGATTTGCTGCCTTTTTTGAATATCGGTGTTACATTGGCTATCTTCCACTGATCAGGCATAGTTCCAGACTGCAAGGATTTATTGAATAGTTATGTCAGTGGTTTGGAGAGCTCATCCTTAGCTTCCTTTAGAACTCTAGGCGAGATTGTATCAGGTCCAGGCGTTTTATTTACCTTGAGTTTATCTAAACAATTCAATATTTCTCTCTCTGTAACGGTGATATTGCTTAGAACATCTGAATTATCAATCTGAATCGGCGATGGTGTAGGGATATCACTGAGGTCTTCTGTTGTAAAAACTGATGCAAAGAAGGTATTGAGGGCATTACTCATTTGTACTTCGTCTTTGGTGTATTCTCCATTTTCATCGACTAACGGTCCAACAGTTGAAGTAACTACTTTTTTCTTTCTGATATAACTATAGAATTCTTTCGGGTTTGTTTTACTTTGATTCGCAATATGTAACTCTAGGGTCTTTTTACTTTGCTTAATTAACTTTTTGGCTTTGCGTCGTAGCTCTACAAATTTCACCCGTTCTTCGTCATTTTGTGAGGATTTTAATCTATCATTAGCAAATTTTTTAGCAAGCAGGCAGTTTGAAATATCTTTATTCCACCATTTGGGCTTATTATTATGGCCTGGACGCCGTATTTTCGATGGTATGCAGTCTTGCACTGCTTTTAGGTAAGTGGTTTCGAATAACTTCCAAGATGTATTTATGTCGTTATTGTTAATTAAAAAGCTCCAGTCAGTTTCTTTAAACATAGCTCTAAGTTTATGAAAGTTTGCTTTCTTGAAATTAGGGACTTTTTCGATGCTACTATTTGGTTCGTTACTAGTAAAGTTTAAAGTGAAAGTTATCGTACGATGGTCGCTGTTACTGAATTCATCACCAACATTCAAATTCTCTATTAATTCTTCTTTTGTTGCAAGTACAATGTCAAGAACGTTATTACCACGGGTCGGTGTTCGAACAAATTGATAAAGCGAACTCTCTTGCAAGTTCGTATACAAGTCATGTCCGGAGTGTGAAGTAAGAGTATCGCCCCACTTGGTCACAGGTAAATTAAAGTCGTCAAAAAATACGGTATCTTGGGAGTTACTTACATCTGCAATTTGTTCATAAATTTCTCGGTCAGTTTGCACTGATTGAGCTGGAGGTCTGTATATTAATGCAAGTATTATTTTTGTACCTTTATTATTCTTTATTAGCACAAAAGATGTGTCGACGTTCACAATTTGAGGTTTTGACAAGAGGGTCGGGTTAAGACTTTCTTTGATATAAAATAAAACCCCACCTCCATTTTTATTTATTCGGCTTTTCTCAAACATTACATAACCGGGAAGTGAATACTCTGCTAAAAAGTCTCTATCTACTGTATTGAGCCAAGATTCTGTTATACCAATCACATCATAATTTTCAGTAAACACTAGTTCCTCTAAATCTGAAAATTTATTGCGTATGCTACGAGCGTTTGCATAGAAAACCTTTAAAGTTGCGGTTTTAGAACTCACAGAACGTTCTTTAATCAAATTTTTGGTTCTGATCGGATCTACATTTACATTCATGGCTGACATCGGTCCTCGGTCGTTATCCCTGGCGGTTTTGAATTTGGGTCGTGTTGGTGGAGCTTTATCCAAATTCGCGGTTCTTGACAGATTAGCATTTAATTCCTTCGCAGGTTGCCGCCCTCGCTGTCTTCGGTCCTCCTTCCTGGTTGTCCTGTGCGGAGTCGATTTCTTCTCCGAAAATCCTTCACCGCATCGTTGAGAAGACGCCCAAAACGTGCTGCTCCCACCTGGTTCAGATGAACTCCATCGTCCGAAAACAAATAGTCATCGTAGTAGAAATTGTCCCAGGTGTCGACGAATCCCACGTTTTCCTTCCTGCAGAGGTTTGCTAGACAACGATTTGTGCTGCTGGCTATGTTGTAAAATCGGCTCTCTACACCAAGCTGGGGGACGATTCCTGAGACGATGATCCTTGATGACTTCTCCTTAAACGACTTGATCAGCTGCTGGTACTTTAAAAGCAAATCTTCCGACCGGGTTCGCTGCACATCGTTGGATCCAACGTGGATGACGTACATTGTATTAGCAGGGGCCAGCTTAGATACTTCGTCAACTGCAGCAACTACGTCGTCCACACCACCACCAGGGATACAAAAACGCTTCCTGGTCTTAGGTGCTCTGGCGCAAAACTCTGTGAGCTGACCACGTATCATCGAGTCTCCCACGAGCCGGACTTCTTCTATTTCCGCTTCGTCATCTGAGTCTGCAAGTATCTGGAAGCGGTTTTGACACTCGGTAATCGGTATGGGTTTCCTGGTCTTGGGGCAAACGTTGTTCCTCACAACACGGAAGTTGTCTTGAGGGGGAAGAGAGTTACTATTTGTTTCTTGAGTATCGGAACCATCAGATGAAATGGCTACTGCAGGCGTTGAATTGTTGGCAGTTGATGTTGGCGTTGGTGGCTGCTGGAGTTGCGGTGACAATTGAAGTTTGTGGTACTCCAACGTTGAGTGTTACAAACTCTTGGAGTGATTCCAGCTTCATGGTGAGGACGTTGATCTTGTTGTAGGCTTCATCTAATTTCACTGTCAAATTCTCTTGTTGCTGGCAGAGACGGCAGACTTGAAGATCGACAGTAACATACATGGACTCACCAAACCTACTGGCGCAGTTCGTACAAGTGCGAGGCATGGTAACAGTCAGTTTCTTCAGATCACTTCACTCACTTTAAAACACTTAACTCACTTTAAAACACTTAACTCACTTTAAAACACTTCACTCACTTTAGAAACACTTCAATCACTTCAACCGAAAACAATGTTGAAATACACAACAATAGGTTATAAGGGGTGATAGCCTAACCGAAAACAAAACATTTGAGATACGCAGAATTAGGCTTCCAGGGGCGATAGCCTAACCAAAAGTTTTTTTTAAATTTAAATACGCACCAATAGGCTACCAGCGTTGAATAGCCTAACCGAAAATAATAAAATTGAAATACGCAGAAATAGGCTACCAGGTGTGATAACCTAACCTTACACAAATATATATATATAACAGAATATGTAACTACTGTATATATACAATTCACCAAATAGAGATTATATAAAAATAAAGTGTGACCGCACACAAGGGGTTAATATACTGTATCAACAGATGGCCCTGGTGTCACTGTAGCCTAGTAAAGCAGTAGCCTACTCTTTTTAGATAAAACAAAACAAAATGTATCAGTCAAAGGTTACTACAAGATCGTGCAAGCAACAACTAAAATTACAGATATATATAGCTACAGTAGGATACTAAATACAATATCTACTAGAGTTAATAAGAACAACAGATTGGCTGGCTATAGGCTAGGCTAGGTTTGGATTAGGTTAAAAGCTTGGCAGGTTGGGTTAGGCTAGGTTAGTTTGTACAAATACCACCCTTAACTTAAAGTAAAATCACTCTGAGGAGAAAAAGTAAAGAATATATCTAGGGGGAAAAGATAAATGAATGCACTTAAATTTACTACAAAATTGGCAGGAATTTAATATGTATAATCCCCAAAAAAAGTTTGTTTACAAAATGGCGTCGGCGTTCGTTCCTGTAGGCAGGTTAGTTAGTACACAATATTGTTTATTAGCAAATTAATATGCAAAGCTTTACTTACATACAAGGCAGTTAAATTGATTAGTTAAATTACAGTAGGTAATGGGTAAACTTAGGGGCTACGATTTTATATCAACTAAGAAGAGAGCGTTTGTTTACAAACAAAACAAAACAACAGATGGCGCTAGTGGCGCCCTGTCCGAGCAGGAGTCTTGTGATAAACACAAAGTTTATCAGTCAATACACAGCGAAATATCGTGCAGTGTTACTTACTAAACTACAGGATGGTTAAACGTGCTCTTAACCACCTTTCATGCACAAGAATGAAGAGGATGAGTAGTTAATACTCAAATTATGATCGATATCGTGAGAGCGTTGACAGAGCGTCTGCAGCGTCTGGCGGTAGCGAGGTGTGATGGTGACCGCTGATCACCCTTGGGCAATTCTCGGTATTAACCCTTTCAGTAATAGAGCCGCAAAAGTGAGGAGTGCGATAGATATTAGAGTAGGGGACAAGGGAATACTTATAACTCGGCAGTTTTTTGAGATACAGAAGCATGTAACACCTTAAAATGTAGATTGTGATATGCTCTTTGGAATTATGAATAGTATATACCCCATTTATATCATATCCAGGGGTAAAAATTTTATGATATGTTACAAGACTGACTACTCAAGGATTCAGTAATATTTATATGAAATAATGCATAATTAGGCCAAAATTACTCAGAGTTAAGGTTTTCCTTAGAATATCACATTTTAACAATCTTGGGAAAGCCAAGCTGGCACTCCTTAACTTATCTCAAGAAATTGTGGTTTCTATGACAATCATTCACCACGTAAATGTGAATATTTATTTGCGTGTTTTGGATTATCTAATTGTCTATTCTTATGTTTTTGACTTGTCAAAGATAATTGGTATACACATCTAGTAATATTTGGCTTGTTTACAAATGAATCACATATTTTGAGATCAAAATGTAGGTAATAAATTATAATGAAATAATGTGCTATTTACCGAGGGTAAATTCTGCAGATGATATGCATATAAAATCACAACTGCGTTGGTCCATGGTGGCTAAGCCACTACCAATTTCTCAAAGCAATTATTTAGACAGATCAGTTCATGAATAACATCAGATATTCTATAATTTAACACATTGAGAAATTGGTAACCCCATCGCCAAGGGGTCACGTCTGATAGCGATAGCCGTGCAGGTCCAGCCTGTACAGGTACACCCGCCCACCCTTTCGTCTCCAATGAATTAATTGGTCATCTTCTAATGTTCCCATTGTGATTCATTGTTCTAGTTCATGGTACTGTGTCAGTGTTGATATCCATCTGTCCTTGAACAACCAGTGCTGAAGCATCTACAAAACATTGTACATGGAACACTATTCCCTTTACAGTTGCACCTCCTTGAACATGGTTGGTCTGTGGCACATCCACATTTCATCAGATTGAGAATATAGTCGGGTGCATATTTTACATTGTCAGGAATTGTAATTGGTGACAGTATTTTTACATTTTGTATCTTTTTCCACCCAAAATTTTCCACATTAAGATCAGGTAGTTTGTTCTGTTGAAGGGACCTCCAGAGAATAGCCTGGTAATGGGCACGTTTCACGTTCTCACAGAAGGCTTCTGAAGTTGGTGGAAGTGTATTCAGTTTTGGAGATGAAGTGTAACCCTTGCCATTTTTAGTTGCCCAAAGTTGTACTCGTGCTTTAGACATTGTTAACACATTGGTAAGTCCATAACATGCTTCTATAAATGCTGTTGCTTGTTTGATGACATCTGTAAGATCTGCATTGACATCACCAATTGCAGATAAACTATATTTTCTTGATCTCAGTACTTTGATGACTGTCCCCTTTCCGATGCCAAAGTATGTTGCCACAGTATCACAACCAGACAATGCATGTGCAGGAAGCAGATCTGCAATGATCATCTCATGTATGTGTGCTGTTGCTCTGATATCAAGTACACCTCTTCCTCTAACAGGGGACTCCATGAATACAGGAATGTTGATGTGAGCTGCCTGGTAGTAATAAACAAGGAGGACAAAGACATCAGTGTCATCTAATAACACCTTGATGGACTTTCCTTCTTGACTGCACTTTAATACTTGTTGCACCATAATGTTGTCTGCTTCCTCATGTGTGGTAGCCAGGTCATGTCGCCTTTTGATTATATCATTCTGGATCTCCACTGGGTAACTGTCTTCCCCAGTAATGACCAACTTATGAAGACATGTGCTCTGTGTGTGAAATAGACGGTCTCCACATAGTTTCTCGAAGATTATGTTAATCAGCTGCTTTTTGTTCTCTGTCACTGTGAGTCCTACTTTCTGTGCAGGTAGAGTTGACTTAGGATGAAGGTGATAAACTTTGCTAACTCCAGCACCCCTCAAACCTCTTGATTCTGACTTTGTGCTGTAGTCTTGGTAGTGGCCAAAGACAAGGTATACATCATACTCACGAAGAAATGTGTGAAGTTGTTGTTTTAAGTTCGAGACATAATCTTCAACGGTTCTTATTGCAGGCCAGTTGATCACCCAAAGAAATGCAGAGCCATCTATGACTAGCACTTCAGGTTTTCCAGCACTTCTATTAGACATTTCTACCTGGAGGTGCTTCTTCAGCTGAGACTTGTTTTTGGCGATTCTCATACCATCTCTTGAGAACATTGATAATGGTACAGGTGAAAGCTCATGTGATATAACGTGTTTTACATCAACGTCCCTTGAGCTTGACAGTAGTCCAATAACTCGTGAATAGATTGCATTGACATCTGTAATTTGATTTCCATCATGGACAATTGCATGCTTTGTTGCTGCCATGGTAACTATCTTCTTTGGAATACTGTTATGAAACCCAGCTGGCAACTTCTTTTCAAATTCTTCCATCAGTTTCCTTCCAATATCCACAGATTGGTGAACGTTAATGTCTGGATTCCCAGTTTTTCCAGTAACAATGTTCACTAGTTCTTTTGGGTGCTCTGAAGGATTCAATGGGTCTGTGCAAACATCCAGCATCCTTCGAATCCCTTTTCTGTCTTCAGCATCTGATGCTTTTCTGGCCTTTCCCTCTTCCTTGTGTGTAACTTTAACTCTTTGGTAATCACTCTCACCTTCTTCCATGTCACTGAGGCTTGCAAGGAGCTCCCCACAGATGTGTCGACTCAGGGCCCAGACTTTGAGGGCCTCAGGCTTCAGTGTTATTCCTATTATCCCTCCTTTACTGTGCCCATATATCATGTATGTTGACTCGATATACTGGTCGCTCCAAATTCCATTCCATATTCCTTGGAGATGATGCATCACATGTTCTCCATTCAGGAAATATGAAAGTATGTGGTTTGGGAGTGCTTCCATGGACCTTAAGTAGTACAATCCATAGCGTGCATAATTCATGTGACCAGCGGCAAAGTAGTATGGAATCATTGCTTTGAAAGTTGCCAGGTGCAGCAGCCAATCACCTTCTCGCTCAGCCCGAATGAAGTTTATCATCAGCAGAACTGGTTTTATGAGCACATCTGTCCAAAGCTTGGCAGTCTTACTAACTCTCCCTCTCTCTTCTAATTCCTTCAGAAGGTCTTTAGTACTGCTAAAGTGTTGGTTGGTAACTATCTCCCGCAAGAGCTCATCAGCTACAATTCGCAAAGCTCTCACATTTTGAGGAAATTTCTTGCCATTGAGCATCTTTGCTACGCCTCCAAAGACGGGGGCTAGAATCTCTGCTAGCCCACTTTCAGTCATCAGAGACCCTACAGATCCAACAAAGCTCATAAGGGCATGCATTCCTCCAAGTCGTAAAACCATGTCTGGGAACTGCTCAGGATATCTCCACACGATCTCAAGTGCAACACGATACAGTTGTTGATCACAGGTTAGTACAAGAAAGTTCTGGCCAGTATTGAATGTGAGTTGCTGCGCCTGGATCATGGCTGTCATCATAGTATCTGGATCTGATGGTTTCATATCGATGAGTGGCTGGTACACTGCCTTTGTTCGGGGTTGAGGTGTAAGCTTTTGACTTCTGGCAAGATTTGTATTCTACCCATTGTACTGTGGACAGTCCTCAAGTTTCACCACATCTTCAATGAATGACATATCAATTGCTGATGCCCTTGTCAGAGTAAGAGTCTGACGAGCAAGTAACTTCAATGGGAGAACTGACCTCACTGCCCCTTGAGTTGGCATGTCTGGTTTTCCTCGATCATTGACTTTGTAAATATTCACATCATAGTCAATGGGTTCTGACATCTTTTCCTTGCTGACTCGCTTGATCTTTGGCCTATTCTCACTAGTTTGTGGGGTTGTGTCTGGCTGGGTCATCACTAAGGCCAAAGAATGTGTCGACACTTTACCATTTGCTGAACAAATATCTGCATCAAAATTATTAGCAACTGCTTGCACTAAGCCTTCTTTTGAGCTAGACAAGGCCATATAATTCTTGTCCTCTACTGCTGCCTGTGCAGCAGATTTCTTGAAGCGTCTCAACTCAGAATATGTACAAGTGACACCGTACGAGAACATATCATTGATAATCCCCTTTGATTCTCCCATTTTTACTGCAAGTGCAACTTGAAGGTTGCTTGGATGGTTCCTATAAACACTTGTCAAAATAGATCCAATCATCAATGCTGGCAATGTTTGATCAAGTTTTGAGGATATCCTTGCTAGCAAATCTAAAAGAAACATGCTACAGTCCTCAATGCACTGCACCTTATCTACATGAATGTTATAGTGAGAGTTTCTGAGAGATAAGGATTTCAAATCTCTGACAATGTGCTTGCTAGCTTGTGTTAAAACATGGTTCTTGTCATCTTCTGGTTCATCTAATATCTGCAGTGTTTTGGAGGCCTTACTGCGGAATACTACAATATCCGCTATACCTGCAGATGTAGAATTACAATGTCATTTCTGAGTGATCAGTCAGTTTTTTCATAAGTCCCCTTCGTGAAAGTTTTACACCTTTTGAAGTCATTCGTATATGCACTGAAGAGTTCTACAGAGTTCCATATCTTTGTTTGTCGTCTGTCATTTGCTTGATGAGTTTTTGTAATGAGTCCTCTTGTTTCTTGCTCTGGAGCCTCACAGCTACTTTCACCAGGTAGAGGTTTGCCAGATATATACCTCTGTCGGCAGTCAACATGATACCTAGCGTCAGCAGCATGAAGGTCACTGCCTGCACTTAGTACCCGACATCTGACGTCACTGGCAACAATGTAATTTCTTTTGTCACATATTTCCAATGTGGTTATCATTGCCTTTGATCTCACGATAGAGGTAAGCTGGCCTCCAACGAGAAGGATGCTTGGGGTCTTTTTCAATGTCACCAATATTACACAAAAAAGGCAATGTTTTCTAAAATCAAAAGGCTCTTTTGTATCATCTCCTTTTTGACTGTCTTGTGATTTTACAAGAAACACCTGAATCAATCTCCACACCATGGCACTGCTTGTGACGTTCAGTTTGTCTGCTTGAAGTGTACGTTGAAACACAACTTTTTGTGGCACTTTAAAATATATTGGTTGTTATTCTTATTAAAACCCTCTAATTTTTCATGAAGGCCATCACAATATATCTTACTATATATATCATATATATATATATCATACTTATCTTATGATATTTTCGATCCGCACAACTGTTGAAGTTCTTAGTCTTTCAGTCTTTTCACCACACTTGAATTTTGATTGGAAGAAGCACATATCATCCATCACTGTATCCATGATTTCAGTTGCAACTTTGGCTAATTTGACCTTATTTCACCCTGGAATAGAAACAAAACACATATTAGAACACTTCAAATAAAAAACTAGTTTAAAGAGTAACATTCATGTAGCCTTGTTTTATAAAAAAAAAATTCAATATTGATTTTTTGTGCAGCCGATCTTATGACCTTTTTGACCCCTGGATATAATATAAATGGGGTATATACTATTCATTATTCCAAAGAGCATATCACAATCTACATTTTAAGGTGTTACATGCTTCTGTATCTCAAAAAACTGCCGAGTTATAAGTATTCCCTGTCCCCCTACTCTAATTTCTATCGCACTCCTCACTTTTGCGGCTCTACTACTGAAAGGGTTAATACCGAGAATTGCCCAAGGGTGATCAGCGGTCACCCCCCTGGAAATGATCACCCATGACCCCCTCTAACATAATATGAAGAGAAAAAAACTTTAACTCTCAGTGCAAGGTTCACCTACAAAATCAGGCTTTGGGCCCCAGACTATTGGGAAGACCTAGCTTATCAGCAATGTTGACACTCCTGGATAGAGAGAAATATATATTAATCGTTTTGGATTCATGCATATTATTGAATGTAATCATATAATGATTCATGCATATCACTGTAACATTCCTTATCCTGTAATACCACCTTACTAAATTTATATGGATAGTGTTGCATCATTTAGATACCACACACCAGCTCAGATTTATTCATGCTAACTACAGTACTACCAAAAATACTGTATACAGTATATAGTGAATAAATAAATATTGCTTAGAGTAGTCAAATAAATCTTGCGAGTAATCAAAGAGTTTGGTGTGGTTTTGTGGGAGGAGATAGCCGAGGTTGAACGTAAATAAAAGCAAAGTGATGGTGTTGTAATAGAGGTGATCGTAGGGTGAATGTAGCTGTGCGGCTGGATGGAGAAATGCTGGAACAAGTGGAGTGACTTGTAGACAAAGATTGAAGAATTAAGAGATACCGTACAAAAGAGAGTGCGACAGCAGGAACATTTGTCTGGCAGAGTGGACAGAGAGGTGCTGTGCTGCTATGGACATGATGAGCGAATGGAAGATGAAAGGCTTACAAAGAGAATATGTGAGTCAGATACAAGGGGAAGTAGAAGGGTGGAAGACCTCCATTGAGATGGAAAGAATGTGTAGTACAAGCATTGGGAGATAGAGGAATGACTATAGATCAGGTAAGAGAAGGAGGTAATAAATAGGAATGAATGGAGAATGCTAGTGAGTAGATGAGTGAAAACTCAGTCGTTTGGGGAGAGGGGGTAAGGAGCCAGTTGGCTGAGTACAGTATATAGATAGATAGGTAGATAGAAGAGTAAACAAGAACATACCAGTAGAAATAATGACATACTGTACTGATATTAACTCACCTATGCAAAATGGTATTAACTGTAGACATGTCTGTTGGATTTGCATCAATTATTGGCAGGTAGGTGACAGATGACAAAGTGGGAATATGTTGCTGTATTTCAGTATTAAACCCTGTCCATGTTTGGAAGTTGAAAATTTTGCTCTTTAGCTGTCAGGCCAGATTTAAAGAGGCTTCATCTTTGAAGTGGGGTCATTGCAGGTGGAGATGGTTCAACATTTGTACTTGGTGTAAGCGAGACGAAATTGGGATCCACTCTTCTACGCTTTGTATAGAAATGCACTTCCTCTGGTACATATTCTAGAGATCGCTTGCCAGATTTTCTTATCTTTGGAAGAACACATGCGGAAGGTTTACAACCACTCTGAATGGCAATGCCATTCACACAATGAGTGGTATTTTGGCCACTGTATGTTTCCTCGCAGAAATCAATGTTGTCCCAAACTAGAGTAATGAATTTGCCTTTCTCCAAGGAGCTAGTGACTGGTTCTTGCAGTTGTGTTGTAGCAATATCAGTATCTAATCTAAGAACAGTGGAATGTGAAGCAGAATGACCAAAGCCATTTAGAATATCAATAATTCTACGAGAACCAATGTGACGAACTGCCATTCCTAACATCAAGTGTTTGGGAGGAGTGTGTGCTTTGTTGGACAAAGACAATATATCTTGCGATATGGACAAAACCTTTTTCAGTTTGTCATCATCAATACTAAGATGGTATTCACCAAACTCATCAGTTCGACCACTTGCCCATACTACAAAGTTGAACAGTTCAGGAGGAACAAGCTGAATTATTTTTTCTACTGTCATGTCCTCAGCAGTCGGTGGCCATGATGGGAAAAATTGAGGTGACACTTTGATTGCCTGTTTTACACAAAGTGATCCCAAGTAAATGTTTTTCCATTAAATATTTTGTCGTTGGTTGAGTTCAAATTTGGCCAACAAAATTTTACTTCCTCCAATTCAATATCCTCATCCTCTGTGCTACTTACATCACTGACAATTTCCTGAGGACTGATAATTCTGTTTGTATTAGTATCGTTACTGGTATTTTGGTAGTATGCAACATGTGGTTTATTGTTGTTTGACTGTTTACCAAATAAAATGTCTGGGTAAGCCCTTTTAAACTGGTAGTTTTATAATTATTGCTTAACTGAAAACCTTCTACCTGATACACTTTTTTCTTGAACATGTGTTTTAATGCCCTCATAGAAATAACCTCTCCCTGAACAATTATTCTTGGATGAACAATTTCTTCGCAAAATGCTTGGAATGACCTTTGAAGTGTACAGTTTCTTGTAGTTAGTTCATCGCTGATATGTTCGTCTTGAGTAAATGAAGTATCACTAGTTGAAGGCTGGGAAGTTTGGGAAATTTCATACAATCTAGCCAGTGGAGTCGGTGAAGCGGTTGAAGTAGATGTTGTCTGGGGAGTTGCAGAGGCTGAAGCAGATGTTGTCTGGGGAGTCACAGAAGCAGTTGAAGCAGATGTTGTCTGGGGAGTCACAGAAGCAGTTGAAGCAGATGTTGTCTGGGGAGTTGCAGCAGCTGAAGCAGATGTTTTCTGGGGAGTCACACAAGCAGTTGAAGCTGATGTTTTCTGGGGAGTCGCAGAAGCAGTTGAAGCAGATGTCAGGGAAGTGACTGAACTCCCACAAGGTGAAGTCTTGGTAGTTCTTGAAGCTCTAGTAAGTAAATACTTGTAGCATGATTGATGGTATCTGAGGAAAGTAAAATACCGTATATCAAACACTTACAGATGAAATGAAAGATTTGGAAGAAGAAAGTACCTACGGTACTGTACCAGTAAGATAATATGAATATATTGGATACAAAAAAATTGAAAATCACCAAGGGGCGGACCAAAAAAGACGTGATCGGACATTGTGGTTTCACTTCCTTCACTCCTATATATACACATTGAACTTTGTGATATCACATATTATTTTTGACTCATTTGTAACTGAAGCCAATATGTTTCATTCATAGGTACAGTACTCTTATGTATGCTTACCTTGCTTCAACAGTCAACAAATCTGCACTGTAATTTATTTCCCGGAGAACGTCGTGTCGATCCAGCTTAAGGAGAGCTTGTAACAAAGAATCTGCATTAGATCCACCCTGATGAAAAACTAAAAAACTATTAAACACTTTTAATTTATCGCTATAAAAGGCAAAATTTAATCCCTACGCTGCTATTTGTATACATATTGTAAGTACTGGTAATGTCAAAACTGATTTCATATCTGTCAGGTCGCAGCATTTAGGAACACGTTCCAGCGACACATCACCCAACTTAATGCTTCCTGCTAGGAAGGCAGGGCCAAACTGTATAGCCTACTCTTTAGACAGAGCCTCCAGAGCCATGCCAAACAGAAGTGGCCCTAAGACAGATCCCTGATGCACACCAACGTTTACCAAGAATTCTTCATTAAGAACTCTTCTTACTCTCAAAATCTTCCATGACTTGCTCAATAATTGTCAGGCCCCTATCCAGCGAATCACCCTTGCCCTTATATGTGTTTACGATTATACTTTTACGTCAAACATCTGGGATGCTCTCCTCTGTAATAATGAAATTTATTAGGCTGGTGACCAACCTCACCCCTATGTAACCTGAGGCTTTTATCATTTCAGTGACAATGCCAGAGCGCCTTGGAGCTTTTCTATCCTTCATTTGACTTATTGCGCTATCAAAATATGGGGAAGGATGTAGTACGGTCCGACGTCATCATGTTTATATACAGTAGATGAATAGCTCGCGGTTAAGTTCCCGTCTATTTGTTTTTTTTATTTCCCCCCGCTGGCAATATATATGATGATGACAATAAGTCATGGGGGGGGGGGGGGTGAGGGCCTCAATTTATTATTGTCTCCCACAGCAGTCAAAATAGACGGGATCCTGATCGCGAGCATCTGCGTAGTGTAAACAAGGGTGGCTGTACACCCGCATACTACATCCTTGTCAAAATAAATACATAAATACAGTGCACAATGTGACGCCTGCAGCTCAGCAGAACGCCACGTGGGCTCAGCCGCTCGCTTGGCCACTCGCTAGCACTCGCCGGGGCAAGGTATTTGGCTACAGTCTATCTACAATGTTGTTCTTTCTTTCATAGTGTTTGTGTTGTTACAGACAGTCCCGTGGAGGTCTTTATTTTCGTCTGTGACAATGGGAAGCATTTTATATCATGAGTTGAACATTGGATGCATTGTATATAGTTAAGGAGAGAGAATAATATAGGCAGTGGGGTGGTAGTGTGTGCGTGCGTATACATGAGCTGCCTCCCCCTCGCTTTGTAGGCTCGCGCGCGTGCCATCTCACGCCTCTTGATTGGCTGGTGGTTCCTGGCGCCTTCTGCAGCCCTGCTGCCTGGTGACGTAGCAGCCTGTGATTGGCTGACCACCATGCCTTTGTGTGTGATCCTGGAGGGGTCCCGAGGAGCTATTCTCTTCAGAGCTTTCCTGACTAGCATACCCTTCACATGTCCCTTGCCCCCCTGTCTCCCGACTTTCTCTCTCTCTCAACTTCTTACCTCTCATTCTTCTACTCTATTTAATATCATAACTTCCCTTTGGTTCTGCACGATTTCATATAGCGGCCATCATATTATATGCTGAAGCTCTCAGATAACACATGTTTAGTTAGGCATTTTGGAAGGGTTACGAATTTTTGTCTGTTGAGGTTTGACACACTCACGGTGTCTCCCTTCCTGTATCTTGGTGGTCTGCTGGGGGATTTAATGCTAGACTGGGATAAGGCTACTGGTGTTGTGATTTCCGATGTGTACTAGATTTTGTTGAACCTCTACAATCGCAACGGAGACGTGGGAAGCCTAGGTGGTCTTTCTGACTGTGTACCTTGTGAGTTTAGCGCTGTGTTGCGAGTGAGGGCTTTTGCCTCTGCCACCCAACACTGTGCTAACTCATTTGCTTTGACTTTGAGAGGGTCGCCAGGAGAGAACCAGATACTAGCGATCTGGATCTCTCAAGAGAGCACCCCGTCAATTAACGTAATTTGGCCGCACAGCCTTAAGGACTTCGCTAGGCTACGAGCCGCTTGCTCAGCCATTGTTTCCTAGCCTACTACATCCCAGCTAGACTTTATTCGCCTAGCAGACACCAGATTTAGATTATAAACTCTTTCTGTTATGTATGCATTATTATTCACGACATTTATTAGTCTAGGTTGTTGTTGAGTTGCACAACCCTGGTAGGCTGTTTCGTTGATGAGGAAGTACTTCTTTTGCTGTTTGAGTTCCTACTATTGCGCAGTTACTATTATTCCCGTGCCAGTTAACCCTATATGTCCTTACAATTGTCATATCCTGTTCCTGCTTTATACTACAGTTCAAAATCCGATTCGATCATCTTACCCCAGCATCAGACTTTCTTCAGAAGATTCCTGCTCGATGCTTTGGGACTTTCGTTCACTTTCTTTAGTATAGGAGTGACAGTTCATTATTGTTTAGAGTAAATTTAAATATACCTTCTTCTAGTTTGCATTAAATCATTGCAGTAATTTAATTAAGATCTCTATCTTTTCCTAGTATACCTTATTACCGTAATTGTATGTTGTTGTGATCAGGATGTATCAGAGATCATCATCCTGTAGTAGTAGTGCACTTATACTGAGTTATAGGATACCCCGTTATCGCAGATTTAACTCTGGAGGGTATAGGTGTTTTTGTGCGCCGGCATTATAAGTTCAGGGGTTGGATCTAGTGTTACCGTTGTGGCTGTGTGCTTTCCTAGTTCAATGATTAAGAGCCCTTGTTTTATACGAGCCCCGGTCGTAACAAATGGCGACCTTGCTTAGGATTTTGTGAACTTAGAGAAATATTGCAGGAGTGTTGTGGTCATTTGTTTTTGTTTAAAGGAATATAGTGGACACGTGGAATTTTTTTGGCAAGTAGTATAACACTTAAGAGTCTTCGAGCATCTTGTATTTTTGAGTGAATAGTGCTGCATAAGAGTTTAGGTACTTTTTTTTTTATAAACGTTGAGAATTTTCGGTGTACACTATGTCGGACGACGGATCAGTGTACAGTGAGGACACAGTACGGGAAACAGAAACTGAGGTGCAGCAGCGGGCTTTGTTAGATGACATTAGAGTTATAGCTAGTGAGGAGGATGCAAGGAAATTTCTGGAGATACCTATTACTGCTGACCGGGTGTCGGGGATTGATCGGTATGGTCTCCAGTGTTTGGCCACGGTCATGGGGCATGTGGGCATTAGCAGCATGTCGAGAGGTGACCTGGTGGCCTGCGTGCTCGGCGGGGTGCGTGGGGCTTCGGGTGGAGCGAGAGCTGGGGCACCTTCGGCCCAGCCCCCATTCCACTCGACTCCTACCATGGCGGCCCCTCGGGCTCCGGAGCCGGGTACGTTCCCGCAGGCCAATAGTCACTGGCAGCGTGGTTTGTCACAGGGTGGGTCTCCAATTGTTGCATCTCCTCCTCCTCAAGGTTTGACTCCAGATATGCTCTTCCAGCTTGAGATGGCTAAGTTGCAGGCTGCAGCAGAAGCGGGAATCTGAGCAGCAGCAGCGGGAGTTTGAGATGGCTAAGATTCAGGCTGAGGAGAGAAGGGCCAGATATGAGACTGAGGCTGAGGAGAGAAAGGCGAAGTACTGTGCGGACATAGATCTTGAGAAGTCTAGGGTGGAGTCGACAGGGCAGCGTCTCGGTTCTGGGAATCGAGGTCTTGATCAGTCGTTATCGCACCTGCTCAAGTTGGTCCCTGTATTTGATGAGTCGGGTGTCACTGAATTTTTTATGCGTTTCGAGAAGAAGTGCCGGGAGCACCAATGGCCCGAGGTTAAGTGGGCAGCCCTTGTTTCCTCTAGATTGGTTGGCAAAGGACTCAAGGCATATGATGCGTTGCCCTTGGAGTCATGCATCGATTACGAGGTATTGAAGGAGGCTGTCCTGCGGGCATATGTGTTACAACCAGAGACGTACAGATTGAAGTTCCGGGGTGTAACGAAGGGTCGTGAGTGCACCTTTCTTGAGCATGCCCGGGATCTGTCCGATGCATTTTGAAACTGGCTGCGTTCTGAGAAGGCATCGACGTTTGAGGAGTTGAACCAGCTGATGCTTCTAGAACAATTTTTTAAGTGTACGGGCAGCGATCTGACGTTGAATCTTAAAGAGAAAAACCCAAGAACTCTTCAGGAGGCAGCTGAGATGGCTGACCTTCGGATGTCACTGATTGGTGGGTGCGGGTCTGCACAACGGAACGATGCAGGTAACAAGGGGCGCAATACTCCACCCCCCCGAGTCAGTGATACACCATATAACCATTACAACAAGAGCAACGATACTAAGTCTGACCATAAACCTAATACAGTCCCGTTTAAGAAGGGTCAGGGCCCTTCCCCACCTCAAGGGAAGCCCAAGGGGGAGTTAGAGTGTTTTCATTGTCATGAGAAGGGCCATTTTGCAAGAGCCTGTCCAAGCAAGCTACCTAATGCAGTCGTGTCTTTGGCTCGCAACATTCGGGTGTCCCCGAAGTCGTCTGAGTTTGCCCGGGGTATAACGTCAGAGGCTGGGACACAACCAGTGGAGAAGAATCCGGAAGGCTCGAACCCTGTCCGCGATGTCTTTTGTGACCATCGAGGGCATGGCTGCGTGAGGTGGGCTGGTAAGAAGCATGGAGTTGAGCTGTTGCGAGACACGGGTGCCTCTCAGACTTTAATGAAGAACTTTACTGGTAGACCAATAAATGCGGCACGGGTGGTTGTGGTGCAGGGTATCAATGCTATCAGGTCATACCCGTTGGTGTGGATGGAACTGGAGGTGGATGGTGTGACACGAGAGTTGGATGTGGGTGTTGTGGAGATCTTGCCTGTTGGGGGCGTCGACCTCCTTCTCTGCAACGACTTTGCGGTGCCTACTTCTGAGTTTTCACCTTTAGTCGTTGCCGAGAAGCCGGCCGACGTGAGTGGGGAGGAACAGGAGTGGGTAGAGAAGTGTCAAGTACAACCTATGGCGTGCGTTGTTACTGGACCTCTTGCTTCCAAAGTGTCACAGCCTATTCCTCAGTCTTCTGATCAACGGAGGAACGGTTGGAAGAAGATGGCTAATGTTGGTAACAGTTTGAAGAGTTTAGTACCAGCAGCTCTTCTTGGCAACTCAGTATTGGCACCATTGTTGGAGTCTGGAGAAGCCCCAGGACCTGTCACAGCTGGTGAGGAGGTAGGGCAGGAAGAGACTCCGAGGCAGCAACGTTACACACGGAGAGAAAAAAGGGTTGCTCAGTTTGATATTGGGGGAGGACTTGGGTTGCTTCGGAAGCATCTAGACAGGTTGGTTCCCTCAGATATTTGTAAACTGCAGTTGGAGGATCCGGAAGTTCAGAAGTGTGGTAATGGTGCTGTCGAGATCAAACACGAGGACGGGGAAACATGTCATGTGAACCTGTTGGAGGAGTTTGTGAGGCAACCACCTGAGCAGCCTACTGTCCCTGCGTTGGTCTGCAGCGGCCAAGGTGGAGAAGGAGAGGGGGGCAGTAGGGCACAGGTGGAGGAGAGTAGGGATTATCATGTCTCGGCGGAGCAGTGGGCGGGGGACACGAGTCTGGTGGCTGTGGAAGCGCTAGAGCACCTGCCTGAACAGCAGTGTGCAGCGCTCCAGCACCAGCTCGGTTCATACCCCACTGGTCGTGCCGAGCCCCTGAGCCTCACAACTCAGGCGGTGCATGATGTTCCGCGGGCAGGTCACGTGAATGTTGAGAGACCGTTAGCCTCGTTGTTTCGGTGGTTCAAGGTGGGCGATGAGGCTTGGACATGGTTGTCAGGTCAAGGTCGACCCATGGCTGCCAAGGGTGGTGGTCAAAAGGAGGACTTTGAGCAGATTGGTGAGGTTGGCTGTGGCATAGAAGTGCCCGGTCGTCGCATAGTCTCCCAATGCTGCTCTAGTCGAATGCAACAGCCCTACCATAGACCTACTATATCTGGCCATGTCGCTAAAAGTGGTGATGCTGCGCAGGCAGATGTAGTCGTAAGGAATGCGGGGGTGCGCATGTACGGTATCGGCGGGGAAGCCTTAGCAATAATGAACTATGGGAGTGACTGCCCAGGTGGTACTGATTGTCCCTCTCATGACCTGGCTGTTCTAGGGACGAAGGTGGAGAAGGAGGGAGATTACAGGTTAGAAGCTGCGGTCTCAGCTGGGTTGTGGGAGGGCACTAGGCATGTTCTGCGAGATAAGTTGTTTACTAGGCTGGGGCAGTGCATCCGCATTTTTGTTGCTTCTCCAGGCCTGATGTACGGGGTAGAATCCGACATGGAGGCTGGAGACAGTGCGAGGCTCAGTTTAATTCCCTACCGTATAAATCCTGCTAAAAAGCCTGTCGTTAAAACAGAGCTAGACGACATGTGGAAAAAGGGTCTGAGGGATAAAGGATATTGTGAGTGGTCGTTGCCAGTGAGTTTGCAACCTGAGTTGAGTGGCAAGATCAGTGTGTGTGCATTATCCCTGACAGACACCTATCCATTGCCCAAGGGTCTGAGGGATAAGGAATGTCGTGAGTGGTCGTTGCCTGTAACTTGGCAACCTGTGTTAAGTGGCAAGATCAGTGAGTGTGTTGATTGCGAGAGTGTTTTTTTGCATTATCCCTGACAGACGCCTATACCTTATCGAGAGTTGACGACACCATAGACCGCCTCGGGGCTGCATCGCCTATCACGAAGGTAGAACTAGTGAAAGGTTATTGGCAGGCCCCGTTGCCAGAAAGAGCGAAGAGAAGTGTCAGTCTTGTGATGAACTGGGCAGTTTATCAGTGTCAGGTGTTGTTGTGCTGCCGGAACACAAGTTGGATGTGTGGCATGCTAAGGGCACTGATAATGTTTTGGCTGATTGTTTGTCACGGGAGGGTTTGGTTGCAGGAGAACCCTGGCCGTTCAGTCAGTGTGTGTTGAGAGTGGAGTAAAATTGGCTTGCCCCTGTAAGTGCAGCCGCCAAAAATATATTAAAAATGAAAATTCTATAAAAACTCTTTCTTTAAAAGTTAAAAATTTTAAGTATGTTATAGCTAAAGTTCTGAGTCGAACCTGTGCTTTTCTCAGAAGGCTGGGCTAGTAGAAGCTCGCTCTAGGAGCATAGCAGTATGAATTGAGCTATTGTGTTGGGAGGGGTTGTAATTTTTTTTTATGAGAATTGAGCTTTGTCTTCTTTGTTGCGAAGTGGTTAGGGGTGGCAAGTCTTATCGGGGTTCTGCTTGTCAGATATAGAGCTCATGGTTGAGCGTCTAATATCTTGGGTGGGGTGTGACGCCTGCAGCTCAGCAGAACGCCACATGGGCTCAGCCGCTCACTTGGCCACTCGCTAGCACTCGCCGGGGCAAGGTATTTGGCTACAGTCTATCTACAATGTTGTTCGTTCTTTCATAGTGTTCGTGTTGTTACAGACAGTCCCGTGGAGGTCTTTATTTTCGTCTGTGACAATGGGAAGCATTTTATATCATGAGTTGAACATAGGATGCATTGTATATAGTTAAGGAGAGAGAATAATATAGGCAGTGGGGTGGTAGTGTGTGCGTGCGTATACATGAGCTGCCTCCCCCCTCGCTTTGTAGGCTCGCGCGCGTGCCATCTCACGCCTCTTGATTGGCTGGTGGTTCCTGGCGCCTTCTGCAGCCCTGCTGCCTGGTGACGTAGCAGCCTGTGATTGGCTGACCACCATGCCTTTGTGTGTGATCCTGGAGGGGTCCCGAGGAGCTATTCTCTTCAGAGCTTTCCTGACTAGCATACCCTTCACATGTCCCTTGCCCCCCTGTCTCCCGACTTCTACCTATAGAGCACTTTCTCTCTCTCTCAACTTCTTACCTCCCATTCTTCTACTCTATTTATTATCATAACTTCCCTTTGGTTCTGCACGATTTCATATATCGGCCATCGTAATATATGCTGAAGCTCTCAGATAACACATGTTTAGTTAGGCATTTTGGAAGGGTTACCAATTTTTGTCTGTAGAGGTTTGACACACTCACGGTGTCTCCCTTCCTGTATCTTGGTGGTCTGCTGGAGGATTTAATGCTAGACTGGGATAAGGCTACTGGTGTTGTGATTTCCGATGTGTACTAGATTTTGTTGAACCTGTACAATCGCAACGGAGACGTGGGAAGCCTAGGTGGTCTTTCTGACTGTGTACCTTGTGAGTTTAGCACTGTGTTGCGAGTGAGGGCTTTTGCCTCTGCCACCCAACACTGTGCTAACTCGTTTGCTTTGACTTTGAGAGGGTCGCCTGGAGAGAACCAGATACTAGCGATCTGGATCTCTCAAGAGAGCACCCCGTCAATTAACGTAATTTGGCCGCACAGCCTTAAGGACTTCGCTAGGCTACGAGCCGCTTGCTCAGCCATTGTTTCCTAGCCTACTACATCCCAGCTAGACTTTATTCGCCTAGCAGACACCAGATTTAGATTATAAACTCTTTCTGTTATGTATGCATTATTATTCATGGCATTTATTAGACTAGGTTGTTGTTGAGTTGCACAACCCTAGTAGGCTGTTTCGTTGATGAGGAAGTACTTCTTTTGCTGTTTGAGTTCCTACTATTGCGCAGTTACTATTATTCCCGTGCCAGTTAACCCTATATGTCCTTACAATTGTCATATCCTGTTCCTGCTTTATACTACAGTTCAAAATCCGATACGATCATCTTACCCCAGCATCCGACTTTCTTCAGAAGATTCCTGCTCGATGCTTTGGGACTTTCGTCCACTTTCTTTAGTATAGGAGTGACAGTTCATTATTGTTTAGAGTAACTTTAAATATACCTTCTTCTAGTTTGCATTAAATCATTGCAGTGATTTAATTAAGATCTCTATCTTTTCCTAGTATACCTTATTACCGTAATTGTATGTTGTTGTGATCAGGCTGTATCAGAGATCATCATCCTGTAGTAGTAGTGCACTTATACTGAGTTATAGGATACCCCGTTATCGCAGATTTAACTCTGGAGGGTATAGGTGTTTTTGTGCGCCGGCATTATAAGTTCAGGGGTTGGATCTAGTGTTACCGTTGTGGCTGTGTGCTTTCCTAGTCCAATGATTAAGAGCCCTTGTTTTATACGAGCCCCGGTCGTAACAACAACAATATTTATTGCAAATTATCATATAGTGATAATTATCATTATCATATATCATATAGACAGACTAATGAGGAAGTAAGAAGGAGGTGTGGTGTGGAGGTAGATGTGCTGGAAAGTGTGAACAGGAACAACTTGAGATGGTTCGGCCATATGGAACGTATGGAAAGCGAGAGAATGACTAAGAGGGTGTACGAGAGCGAGGTGGAGGGACAGAGGGGGAGAGGTAGACCGAATATGAGGTGGAAGGATGGAGTGAGGAACTACATGAATGAAGGCGGTGCTGGTTGGGGGGAGGGGCGTCGACTGACTGGGGACAGAGGTGCATGGGGGCGGTTCGTTCGTGGCCACCCCTTCGGGGATCACGGCGTCAGGCAATAGATAGATAGATAGATCATATAGTGTACTTACCATTATAAGACGTTCCCGAGTTTTGGCACCATCTGCCATCCTATGGCTCGAAATTTTGCTTTTCTTGCACAGTATACAATGTAATGGTAATAAGTGGTTCCTTTTCAAAGGTTTCCTCCAATGGCTGACACTGTTTGCATTAGCATCTCTCAAGACCCTCTTTACTGGCGTTACAGTCACTGATCTCTCTCGTTCTTCAGCCATGCGAGCACATTTTTTCTTGGCTTGAGAAATTCTCCTTATGTTCATGAATTTTCTATAACACTTTTCATGGCATACATCACTGTCTGTTAATATATTTAATGCTCTACTTAGGATAGTTTGTACAACTTTCTGTTCTATGCCAGAAAGGAGATTCCACTCTTCACTGCACAGAAGGGTTTTTGACCACGTAACATCAGTAAATGGCACCAAAATGTAATTTTCTTTATCCTGTGTGCATTGAAATATGCAAGACATTTCAAACACTTCCAAGACAAAGTGCTTATTTAATATTTAGCCATTATTTCTCAAGTTAGACATTTCAAATTATGCTTTAGTCTTCTTAACCCTTTTGCTGCGGCTATGTTTGGGCTATTTAGGGCATATTCAGGCACTCCTGAATGATAAATCAAGCATCTGCATTAAATGAACTGTATTCTGCCGAAAACAGTTTCAAAATGAGACCAGAACGGGCCTCGTAGGTGGCCTGGTTCACCCGCAGCGGTGCCAGTGAAACGCGGGAAACCCGTTATTTGGTAGCACTAGCTCGCTCGGCAACACTGTTGTGAGAGGCAGAGAGAGACCCGCGCGAGACACAGTCTTACTCAGTGAGCCGCTCGCTGCTCTGAGGGTCAGAGGTGGGCCCCTCACGCTCCCGCCCACTGACACTCGATTTCTATTTTTTTTACAGGCTTTTAAAGCCTGGAAATTGCTGTAACTTGCCAAAACATTCCAGAATGTCACCCACAGCGATTGGGTTAATATGATTAATAAGTGATAGAAAACCCTAAATTGTATGTAGTGCTACTTTTTCTTGTAATTCTTCTCATATTCAACCCAGTCCTAAGTTTACCAAACCAGCCTAGGCCTATCCTGTTTTGAAGTTTTGAAAGCCTGAGCCTGGGGAGATTGGAGGAAGGCCAGACCTATTGGGGCTTAGGCCTAGGTTGGGGGGAAATCTTGGTCAATATTAATTAACGAGACAAGACGCACCACAGCTATATTAAAGGTTTATTTTTGTTGGTGTTGTTATTCCAGGTTTATCAGTGTAATAATAGCCTAATTATTATTACCGGAATTAAGTATTGACCCATTATCCAACACTCTAAAAATACGTCCCCCAATAGTGGGGAGAGCTATGAACTTCGGGGAAAATGAGGGGTTAAACAAGAGAAATAGCTCTCTTTAGTCATAACTGTTTGCCATGGGATACAGAATAGCCTAAGTAAAGGGGTGGAACCCCCCACCCACCCACACTCACTCCTCACCCACCCATGACTTACAGAAATCCTCATCTCTGTGGCCAGCAGCCAACAAAAAACCCTATTTTCCCTATCTAGCTGGTAAGTAAGGGTTATTCTTGTATCCAAATCCAATGGCATAGGTACTAGCAACATGTAGGTAAGGGTTAGGTTAATCTTGTATCCAAATTAGGCTATTAGGTCTTCTAAGGTCTAGGTTAGGTTAGGTTAGGCTTCTTGGTTAAGTTAATGATAATGGATCAGGTGGTAGGTAGGCTATAAGATACACTAGGTACTAGAGTTTCATGTAAATACGTTATCGCTTTTCACCTCAATTTCCCTGAACTGCATAGCCCTCCCCACTAGTGGGGGCCATTTTTTTTTTGTATAGTGTTGGATAGCCTAGCCTAATTAGTAAATAGGCCTACTAATTTCCGGTATTAATCAATATTATTGTAAACTGATAGGTTAAGCCTAAAAAATAATAAAACCAACAAGAAAATAGGTGTTGTACATCTCCTTAGGGCTAATATTGACCGTGGAAACCCCCACAAACCTTTCTAATATTGCTTGTCCACAAACCTTGGACTCATGAAGAATAGCAGCAATGAATGTTTAAAAATATAGGCCTAGGCCTATAGCCTATAGCCTATTTTATTAATTTGTCTTGGTAAACTATATATATATATATATATATATATATATATATGTTGTCATAGACTAGCCAATGATAAATCATGGGCTAGGCGGCTCGGCATATTCTTCCAATATTTTGCTGTAACATACAGCACGAGGGTCACCTGTTTGATGTATGAATCACGCCAAATATTATATAATGGCTTTATCAAATACACATAAATTTATCTTGTGTATATGAACAGTTACTCTGTCTTTAAAATACTGTGAATATGATGAAAACTTACCGAAAATTGTGTATTTATGCAGAGGAAAGTGATGAAAAGATTCGTAGGCCATCGTCGAAGTTCTTCATCTGGAGTTTTCGTACCCAAAATAGTGGTAACACAATTATTTAATTTTCACAAAGATATTTGAATATAGGTCAATTGTAAACTACAAGACAATTGTTATGATACACAGTTTATTTGGTCAAAAATGGCAGAACTGTATAAATCAAATACTGTAGAAATTAGAATTGTTACGAATTAAAAGGGAAGACGAATTTGCTCAAATAGCAACAGTTTAAAAAATAATATATTTTGTATGTGAATGCCGCCATATATTTAGTTAAGGTACATAAATTTCGAACTTGTCTATTTTTCTAATTAGTAATTTGAAACTATTTTTTACTCTCACTTACATGGACGACGAAAATTAACAATTTGGTAGTGCTCCCGGACTACAGCCTGTGTGTACACCAGGTATTTAAACGTCCGGAGCGCCCTCTCTCAGGGCGCGGGGGCAGCAGATCTCCCGCGCTATTTTACCTGGGGACAAGGATTTACAGAGGACTCTTATATAGAAAGAAATGGGTGTGTTTTGTATAACTAGTAAACTAGTTAAAGAATGTCATAAAAAGGCATGTGTGTCAAATGTGTGGAAAAACAAGGTTCCAGGGTCTATTGAAGTATAGGTTCACATTTCATTGCATAACATAGTTTTCATACAGGCATATAATGGATTCATCTGGCATTGATTTCTTCGGTAGCGAAGATATGAGTTTTTCTTAATATCTACTGACCTCTTCTCCCCTAGTTATATTGTCATGAGGGGAGAAAAGGAACACACACAGGTATATAGGAACAGATAGAATGAAGGGGCTCTCTGGCAAGTACATCATCATAATTTGCATACCTATATAAAGGAACAAACACAAGTATATAGAAATAGACAGACGGCAGGGGCTGTCTGGCAAGTACAGTTGGCCAACTTAGTCCTGCTCAAAAATGTTGTGGTGTGTGGCATTGCATCCGTAGTAAACAACGTAGTTTTATGAATGAGTCCCTCAAATCCCATAGCGTGTGAAAGAAGGGACGTGATTGGGTGAGACGAGAAATATCGGGAAACTCTATTTTCTTCATTATTTGCATTACTGGAGGGTTAGTAGATGTTCCAGAATGATGTTAGATAATAAATGGATATGAAATGAAGAAGCTTACAGTTAGTATTAATGCCATAACCTATTCTTACTCAAATGCTTAGGCATGGCAGAAAAGGTGAGTGTCGGTGGCAGACACATCAGGGGTATCAGGAAAACCCTCTTTATATAACATACACATCCAACTTCACGACATTGCCCTACATCGCTATCCTCTATCCATAAAACACTACTCTTCCCACTACATATCATACATGTAACACCATACACCTTTACCAAATAAATATGGCAGTACAATTGTTAAGAGCAAACCTGGTGGTCCCTCGGATATCCACCCCCGGCAGGGTTGGGTCATTGACACAGGGCCCTCCCGGTCGTCATCATGCGACTGTGTCAAGAGCATTGCAACGTCCCAAAGCTGCTCGTCAGTGCAGCTTTTTCTTTAGCAATATAAGGGGACTTCACTCTAACATCAATTCTGTACATCAATTTCTTCAAGCAGAATCCCCTACTCTCCTTTATTTGACAGAGACTCAAGTAATTATCCACATCTGACACGTCCTAGATTTAATTTTCCAGGTTATCAACTGCTCCAAAATTTCAGACCAAAAGGAGGTGTATGTTGCTTCGCAAAATCTGAAATTGCCCTGGAGGAGGTTACTAGTTTCAATTGTCCCTATTTTGACTATTCCATATACAAATTAATTTCTGCTGGTAAATTTAAATACATATGTTGCATCTACCGTTCCCCAAATACTCCTCCAGAGCAAAGTCTTTTTGATTCTCTGTCCTCACAACTCAGTGTCCTCAACTTAAATGCTCTTCTGAAATCACTGTGTTGGGTGATTTTAATGTCCATAATGTTGAATGGCTCACTCATTCAGCCAAGACTGATGATGCTGGTCTTGAATGTGAGCTATTTGCAGACTCATTTAATCTCACTCAACTAGTCAACCAACCCACCCGTGTACCAGATAATCCTAATCATAATTCCCACCTACTGGACTTATTTTTAACAACCAATTCAGAAAATGATGATGTTACAGTGAGGTCCCCGCTTGGATCTTCTGATCACTGTCTGATACAGGCCACCTGTCTATCACCTACCACACCTTCCCACTCTGAACCTGGTTTTGGTGACTAAATGGCATTACGATAGGGCAGACTGGGAGGGTCTTCAAGGTTTCTTTATTGATATTCCCTGGACCTCTTTCTTTTCTAATGATGCACACACCACCTAGAGCCACATACAAGATTTTGTAAAAATTGGAATGGAAACTTTTATTCCTCATCAAAAGTACAGTAAAAGATCTAATTCACCTAAATGGTTTGACCATAATTGTGCTAGAGTAACTGAACAAAAAGCAATATCCTACAATGCATACACAAGATAAAAAACACATGAAGCCTTTAATTACTTTAGAAACATCAGAAATCATGCCAAAACTGTATTAAACCTAACTAAATCAAACTTTCTCCACAAGCAGGCAAACAAACTTCTAAATAATCCAAATGATAACAAAATATTTTGGTCTAATCTTAACTCATTCAAATCCAACTTCACTACTGCTTCATCCATTCCACCATTAAAATCTCCGACTGGCAATCTTGTAAGTGACCCACGAGGTAAAGCTAACCTTCTTGCGGATATTTTCTCCACCAACTCAACCTTAGATGAAATAAATCAAGATATCCCTGTACTTAATTTTAATTCGCCTGAAATTCCCTCACTTAAGATCCACACCAGACATGTCAAAACTATTTTGCAGAATCTCTCGGTAGATAAGGCTCCTGGTCCATATGAAATTCCTCCAATAGTACTTAAGAATTGCTCCTTGGTGCTCGCTCCTCTATTGGCAAAAAATGTCCGTCTGTGTACTCATACCTCATGCTTCCCAGTACCCTGGAAAGAAGCAAACATCCATCCAGTTCCTAAAAAAGGTGCCTCTTCAGATCCATCAAACTACAGACCAATAGCTATAACTTCCACTCTTGGTAAAGTCTTTGAAATTATATTAAATAATCACATAATTAAGCATCTTGAGAATAATAAATTAATCAGTGATAGGCAATATGGTTTTAGACGATGTCGATCAACTGCAGACATTCTTTGCCTTCTTACGCATCAACCAAGCTACAGACCAACATGGTGAAACACATACAATAGCACTGGATATATCAAAGGCATTTGATAGAGTCTGGCATCAATCCTTATTGTCGAAGATGTCACACTACGGCCTAGCATCATTAGTTCCACTAATTTCTTTTTATCTTCATAATAGAAAAATATGTGTAATGGTAGATGACCTTTATTCTCAATTTCACTCAATAAATGTTGGTGTTCCCCAGGGATCAGTTTTGGCCCCAACTCTGTTCCTCATTCATATCAATGATCTCATATCTACCACTCATAATCCAATACATTCCTACGCAGATGACTCAACACTCCACAGTTCCTTCACATTTACCAATTCTTTCACCCAACCCGATCTTATAAATTCAAAAATAAACACTGCAATTTCTCTGAACCAGGACCTTTCTAGAATTAATGAATGGGGACAAAAGAATCTAGTTTCCTTTAATGCACAGAAAACCAAGTACATTCAATTTTCTAACCGACAGAATCTCACTGACTCCCATATATTTTTTAATGATGTAAATATTCCCACCTACTCTAGTATTGACATTCTCGGTGTAACATTAACTACTAACTTGAGCTGGACACATTATGTTAGAAGCATTGCTAAGAATGCCTCTAAAAAACTGGGACTCCTGTACAGAGTTCGAGAATTCTTCACTGACGAGCAGTTGGCCGTAATATATAAGTCATGTGCGTTCTCAGATGGATTCCTGTTCACCTCTGTGGAGTGGAAGAGGAGTGGTTGCATTGAGGCAGTTGGACAAAATTCAAAATAAAGCTATTAGATTAATCAATAACCCTGCAATCACACAGGACCTTCCTACATTATCCATACGAAGAAATGTTGCATCCCTTGCATTATTCTACAGATATTTTCACAGCAATTGTTCCAAGGAACTTGCTTCAATTGTGCCGCCTCTCCACATCTTTCCCCGAAGAACTAGGGCAGCTGAGAGCGCCCATGAATTTACACTTTCTCCTCCACAATGCAGAACTTCTGCTTATCAAAATTAATTTATCCCTAGAACTACTACTCTTTGGAATTCACTTCCCTCGAGTTGCTTTCCACAAACTTACAATCTACAAAAGTTTAACCAGTTGTTACAAACATTTTATGAATGGAGGATGCCTTTAGGCACATGGACCTTTTTGTTTTATCTGTGTTTTTCCTTCCTCCGTTCATTGTCTCTTAAAAAAAATAAAAAAAATAAAAAGTGGCTGGGGTTTTGTTTCACTTTAATCGAGACGGCACGGCTGGTATTAATGACTCACAGGTGAACGGTTGTATTTAGGATTCCTGCATATTGATTGTTTGGCATATAGTCGGGCAGATGGGTTAAATAATCGTTCAAATGGTGATACAAGCACCAAATTTGGCATGGATATCTTCCATAGGCTATATTTTAAGAAAACAAAATTAGCCACCTAAAAATGCCATTTTTCAAAATGGCCTCCAATGTGATAATGTTTTGACATGACATTTGACACAGATGTCCAACGTGAATTATATTGGTACCAATTATAATGTTATTTATCATGCAAAATACAATGTTATTATTCTTTTGTGTCTCATAATCTTATTAACCACTAAAAAATGCAAGATGGCCACCAGATGTCTTCTTTTATCACTAACAAATGGTCTCATAGTGCTTCTGAGCTTTACTTTTGGTATCTTAATGGATTTGATAGGGTCAAAAATATAGGAATCAACACCAATATAATTCATATCGGACGTGCTGATCAAATTGTGCATCACAATGTGTATTTTCATTAACTCATTGGCAACCATCTTGAAAAATGGCGGCCATCTTGTATTGTTAAGTGGTTTATAAGATTTTTGAGAAATTTAAGAATGATGGCATCGTTTCCGGCATAGTAAATAACATTATAATTGGTACTAATATCTTTTATGTTGGACATCTGTGTAAAATTTCATGTCAAAACGTTATTGCATTGGCGGCCATCTTGAAAAACGGCACCCATCTTGGATTTTATGGTGGCTAACATTTTGTTCTGAAAATATAGCCTCTCCCAGATAATCATGCCAAATGTGGTGCTTGTATCATCATTTGAACGATTCAAGGTAAAATCTGCACTTATCCGCCCCACTAATATAACTATTATGGACAGTAACATTTAACATTTGTTATAATATGAAGTGTGTAGTGTAAATATCTGAACTTGCTTTTGTATGAAAATTATACTTTAAGAGTTATGCAGTGGCTATTTATTATCGAGTTCTTATTCTCTTGCAACCCAAGACTCAAAAAGCGCCCTGGTAATGAATGGCTTTCTCCTCAGAATGTGAGAGATCCTTCTTAATCTTTTCAAATAGAGTATGTAAATATTTGTGCATATCCTAGCAATCTTCACACAATTAATTCAACCAGTCAGTTAAATGATTAACTGAAATTCTAATTAACCCTTTGATCCTTAGAGGTCCTTTCTAATGTTAGCAAGAACACTTAGCAGTAACATTAATAACCAAACAAAAATGTCGTTGTCTGATTGAAGGGATAAAGGTGGTCAAAATATATTGGTTGTAGCTGGAATTACAAAGTAATCATCGGGTTTAAAAGGGTTGACTTATCGTTTAACCTTCTTACTATGATAGACGTTTCCAAATCTGAATACAATTGCCTAATGTTTGTCATACTAAAATCGTTATATTATTATACAGTGCGTCAATATATTAATAATTATGAATACATTAATGCAGAAAAATTATTAGAATAATGACGGTTAAAGGCCAGAAATATTCGTGTATTTTTAGTTTATGTGTATTTTGCAGACTACTATCACCTCTAGTTGCTATAGAAACATGTTTGCATAGAAGTTAAGTGCATACGATGGCGTATAGTAAATATAGCATGAGAATAATATATTTTATTGTTACGCTTCCTAACTCGAAATACCCTTTCTCTTTACTCCTTACATCACTTCAGACATTTCAGTCTTTTGCACAGGCAATTAAATCGACTTCACCAAGCCCAAAAAAGAACCCTGACCGTCCTTCCACACAGCCATATGGTTGTGGTGGAGGTGGAGCGGGTAGTGGTAGTGTTGGGAGGGCAAACGAGCAAATAATCCAGTAAAGGGTTGCCACATTTAAATAACTGGAGCCATTTCATTACACAATATGTTTATAGGATTGTGCTATATAGAATAGCAGGGATTGATTATCAATACATTAGTTAGTGCATACCAGATCACATTTGCTGAAAGAGAACAACAGAGGTTTCGATCAGTCATAATTATGAACAACAACATTAGTTCGAGCATTGGCGAACATTTCTCTGGTAACGTGATGTGAATGGCTTTTGTGGAAAGGATGAGGATAAGATTGTTGTATTATATTGTATCACAACAACTTCAGATGACGCCCCCCAAAAAACACACACACACACACACTAGGGAACTTCGATGGCATCACCTTCATTAGAATACTTAGCATACTCTACAGTCACTACATTAATTTTATATATAATATATCCTACAATGCCGCCACCGTATTGTTTTTCCTTGGAGCCAGTAGAAATTTACTGTTAGTAAATTTGTTGAATTAGATATATTGTTAACTGGTAAATTGGGAACTTGATTATATTCCGTTAATCTCTGAATAATAGACGCCTAACCCGAATGCAGTAGGCCTGCTATAGAAGTAACTGCAACTATAAAACCGGTAAGTGGTAGTCATATTGAAGAGGTTATTGAATTTTTTTATGATTTCTTCTTTTACTATAGGTGTTTCTAAAACTTAAAGTAATATGTTGGCGGTAACTGAAAAACCCCACACACACACACATTATACTTATATGCTTATATACTTATATATATATACTTATATATATACTTATATATATATACTTATATGCTTATATACTTATATATATATACACTTATATATATATACTTTTATATATATATACTTATATATATATATATACTTATATACTTATATACTTATATATACTTATATACTTCACATATGCATAGCCTACGTGAGTTGCAGTTGGGATGTGTGTACATGCTTAGATTGATATGCAGGATTCGAAGTTGCATAATAAATCGTAGGCAGTGTCCACCATCCTTTAACTGTCTTTGTGGTGCGATGCATAAGGTGTTGATTTTCGGTGTAAGCGTCCTGGGTTCGAATCCACGGACTGCCACATGTGTTTGTAAATTTAATTAATCAATTTTAGGAGTATAGTTGGTTGTTGGAAGGAACATAATATATATATATATATATATATATATATATATATACAGTATATATACAGTATAAACATAGGCTGTAAGAGAGTGATTAGGTATTTATATATTTTTATTGATAGACCTAATAAGGAAGTATGATTTAGTCGAGGAATTATTCTGTTAAGCTTTTCTTTATAATCCTATAAGCCTAAGGTGATATTGAACATAAGATAACTTATGATACCGGTACCCACTTGGTTTATGTTATCCATGTTGCGTCTCTCTCTCTCTCTCTCTCTCTCTCTCTCTCTCTCTCTCTCTCTCTCTCTCTCTCTCTCTCTCTCTCTTTCATATAAATATATATCCACAAAGGAATGTGAAAAACAACAGAAAGGCTGCTACTTTTTAAGAAAACGAAGAGGTAGAAGTAACCCAGTTGATTTTACTTCACATATTGAGCAAACGAGCGAAGTTGATTAGGGTATGATTGCGTGAATTAGTCCAAATGAATATTGAAAGATTATAATTATAGTCTTGCAATGACTATTAAAATTAGCTAGCCCGTTAAAAAGTTAACTAATATTGTTATGAATCTTTTGATTCATAGAAGTCCTTCGGAAGTCGAGTATGGAAATGTTGTAGTTGTATTAACAAAATCAAATAATTGTAGTCTGATTAGCCGTATAAGGGTTAACATTTATAAGTTCGACTAAATAAGTTATCCTTTGTAGGGCTGCAACCGAGACGCCAATAAATATTTAATGTGTTGGATGTTTATGTTTCATATATTATGTGTAACATACTACAGAACATGCATATAGACTTAGAACATTTCTTTTAAATGAAACCCAAATAATACAAGCATAAAATACCGACATTATCATCACCGTAATAAAACCGCGGGCTAGTTGTATCCCTACACTGGATGGTGTTTATCAAGGATATGTTTAGTTGCATCCCTACACTGGATGGTGTTTATCAATGATATGTTTAGTTGCATCCCTACACTGGATGGTGTTTATCAAGGATATGTTTAGTTGTATCCCTACACTGGATGGTGTTTATCAAGGATATGTTTAGTTGCATCCCTACACTGGATGGTGTTTATCAAGGATATGTTTAGTTGTATCCCTACACTGGATGGTGTTTATCAAGGATATGTTTAGTTGTATCCCTACACTGGATGGTGTTTATCAAGGATATGTTTAGTTGTATCCCTACACTGGATGGTGTTTATCAAGGATATGTTTAGTTGCATCCCTACACTGGATGGTGTTTATCAAGGATATGTTTAGTTGTATCCCTACACTGGATGGTGTTTATCAAGGATATGTTTAGTTGTATCCCTACACTGGATGGTGTTTATCAAGGATATGTTTAGTTGTATCCCTACACTGGATGGTGTTTATCAAGGATATGTTTAGTTGCATCCCTACACTGGATGGTGTTTATCAAGGATATGTTTAGTTGCATCCCTACACTGGATGGTGTTTATCAAGGATATGTTTAGTTGCATCCCTACACTGGATGGTGTTTATCAAGGATATGTTTAGTTGCATCCCTACACTGGATGGTGTTTATCAAGGATATGTTTAGTTGCATCCCTACACTGGATGGTGTTTATCAAGGATATGTTTAGTTGTATCCCTACACTGGATGGTGTTTATCAAGGATATGTTTAGTTGCATCCCTACACTGGATGGTGTTTATCAAGGATATGTTTAGTTGCATCCCTACACTGGATGGTGTTTATCAAGGATATGTTTAGTTGTATCCCTACACTGGATGGTGTTTATCAAGGATATGTTTAGTTGCATCCCTACACTGGATGGTGTTTATCAAGGATATGTTTAGTTGCATCCCTACACTGGATGGTGTTTATCAAGGATATGTTTAGTTGTATCCCTACACTGGATGGTGTTTATCAATGATATGTTTAGTTGCATCCCTACACTGGATGGTGTTTATCAAGGATATGTTTAGTTGTATCCCTACACTGGATGGTGTTTATCAAGGATATGTTTAGTTGCATCCCTACACTGGATGGTGTTTATCAAGGATATGTTTAGTTGCATCCCTACACTGGATGGTGTTTATCAAGGATATGTTTAGTTGTATCCCTACACTGGATGGTGTTTATCAAGGATATGTTTAGTTGCATCCCTACACTGGATGGTGTTTATCAAGGATATGTTTAGTTGTATCCCTACACTGGATGGTGTTTATCAAGGATATGTTTAGTTGCATCCCTACACTGGATGGTGTTTATCAAGGATATGTTTAGTTGCATCCCTACACTGGATGGTGTTTATCAAGGATATGTTTAGTTGTATCCCTACACTGGATGGTGTTTATCAATGATATGTTTAGTTGCATCCCTACACTGGATGGTGTTTATCAAGGATATGTTTAGTTGTATCCCTACACTGGATGGTGTTTATCAAGGATATGTTTAGTTGCATCCCTACACTGGATGGTGTTTATCAAGGATATGTTTAGTTGCATCCCTACACTGGATGGTGTTTATCAAGGATATGTTTAGTTGTATCCCTACACTGGATGGTGTTTATCAAGGATATGTTTAGTTGCATCCCTACACTGGATGGTGTTTATCAAGGATATGTTTAGTTGCATCCCTACACTGGATGGTGTTTATCAAGGATATGTTTAGTTGTATCCCTACACTGGATGGTGTTTATCAAGGATATGTTTAGTTGCATCCCTACACTGGATGGTGTTTATCAAGGATATGTTTAGTTGCATCCCTACACTGGATGGTGTTTATCAAGGATATGTTTAGTTGCATCCCTACACTGGATGGTGTTTATCAAGGATATGTTTAGTTGTATCCCTACACTGGATGGTGTTTATCAAGGATATGTTTAGTTGCATCCCTACACTGGATGGTGTGTATCAAGGATATGTTTAGTTGCATCCCTACACTGGATGGTGTTTATCAAGGATATGTTTAGTTGTATCCCTACACTGGATGGTGTTTATCAAGGATATGTTTAGTTGCATCCCTACACTGGATGGTGTTTATCAAGGATATGTTTAGTTGCATCCCTACACTGGATGGTGTTTATCAAGGATATGTTTAGTTGCATCCCTACACTGGATGGTGTTTATCAAGGATATGTTTAGTTGCATCCCTACACTGGATGGTGTTTATCAAGGATATGTTTAGTTGCATCCCTACACTGGATGGTGTTTATCAAGGATATGTTTAGTTGCATCCCTACACTGGATGGTGTTTATCAAGGATATGTTTAGTTGCATCCCTACACTGGATGGTGTTTATCAAGGATATGTTTAGTTGCATCCCTACACTGGATGGTGTTTATCAAGGATATGTTTAGTTGCATCCCTACACTGGATGGTGTTTATCAAGGATATGTTTAGTTGCATCCCTACACTGGATGGTGTTTATCAAGGATATGTTTAGTTGCATCCCTACACTGGATGGTGTTTATCAAGGATATGTTTAGTTGTATCCCTACACTGGATGGTGTTTATCAAGGATATGTTTAGTTGCATCCCTACACTGGATGGTGTTTATCAAGGATATGTTTAGTTGTATCCCTACACTGGATGGTGTTTATCAAGGATATGTTTAGTTGCATCCCTACACTGGATGGTGTTTATCAAGGATATGTTTAGTTGCATCCCTACACTGGATGGTGTTTATCAAGGATATGTTTAGTTGTATCCCTACACTGGATGGTGTTTATCAAGGATATGTTTAGTTGCATCCCTACACTGGATGGTGTTTATCAAGGATATGTTTAGTTGCATCCCTACACTGGATGGTGTTTATCAAGGATATGTTTAGTTGCATCCCTACACTGGATGGTGTTTATCAAGGATATGTTTAGTTGCATCCCTACACTGGATGGTGTTTATCAAGGATATGTTTAGTTGCATCCCTACACTGGATGGTGTTTATCAAGGATATGTTTAGTTGCATCCCTACACTGGATGGTGTTTATCAAGGATATGTTTAGTTGCATCCCTACACTGGATGGTGTTTATCAAGGATATGTTTTCCCCTTCCATTCTCTGGCATCCTGGGGGTGTAAAGGTGGAGCAGGGATGAGCTAGGGTTGGAAGAAGGTATTCTACATTTGACGAAAGCTATTGTATGGTTGGGGAGCTAGTATTATTAATAATTATGAATAGGTATTATGCACGATATAAGCATGCAAATTGAATATTTGCTACCAATTTTACCAAAGGGTTTCTTATTGAATAATAGTACATGCTGCTATGGTTTAAAAACGGTAATGTAGCAGATAGAGGTAATGATATACAGAACTCTTAATAAGGCAATCTAAATCATGTTAGTGGTTGGAGTGACGCTGATATTTGTCTGTTGAGCGCCCTACCATCAGCGACAAGGAGTTTTCCATACCATTCGAGAGAGAGATAGAGAATTAACACGGGGAATCTTAAAACGTGTACCGATATAATCACTTGATATGTGTGCACAAAGTTACGCAATGCATAATAGGATAACCCTTTCAGTAATATTATGCATATCCTAATTATCGGTAACTGTTTATTAAGAGCTTAAGCTCTAGCAAACTTCATCTACATTTATGTGTTCCCAGTTATCGCCAGCATATGAAATTTAGTTTCAAAAGGATCTCTCCTAACAAGAGTATTATAATACTCAATAACCCTCTTCAAGACTATGATCACTTATTTATTGTTCCAGTTGCTTTATTGTATTGCATTAAGCTTAGGAAGGGCCTCTAATAGTCATAAGTTAACGGCAAATTTTAAGGATTCTTATGTTTGTATTATCAATATAAAGATAAACAAAGTATGAATCGAATGTCTATTTTTACCGTGTGTTAGGAAATCCTATGTAGTAAAAATATTCTATTGACCTCGAAGTGGCAGAGTGTATTTTGTTCCTTCTTATCTGAAGTTATGCTGTTCCATACTATGTTATGATCCTATCCTTATTTGTTCACTAGGCCCTATACGCCGATCACATTGTTGTGATCCAATTCAATGAATGCTGTTGTTTATGGGTTTGAGTGATACCTGTCTTGTTATCACCAAATTAGTATCAGAGTGCAGTAAACTCCCTGGTTGGTAAAAATAATATATACACTGTAAATCCCTGCAATTCTATATAATATATTAATGTTATTACATTATGCACTGTAATGGTGGCAATTACCTAAAAGTAGCAACTAGTCACTCAACAATGTGCTAGTTTACCCCCAGCACTCGGCCCCACCACCACCTCCACAACCATGATTGGGTGGAAGGACGAAAGGGGCTCATTTTGGGTTTGTTAAAGACTGTGCAATTTATGGGCCTTTAAAAATTACTGTAACAAGTACGGTATAGCGAACTAGTTAGCGTGACAATCCATTAGATATTTCTTACAATCTTCTGGTAATTGGTAGGATTGCTCAATTGCTATTGGCGTCATCCTATTGCATAGGTTAAGAAGGACCTCTCATACACAGAGGAAAATCCATACTTTACCAGGGAGCTTTTGTTGTAGGTTATTTGCAATCTTTATAAAAATAAAGCTTAAGACGGTAATTAAGATATTTCAGAAACTATAAATTCATACAGGCATAAGTTCAGATCTCAATACTATTGGTAATTAGTCTGTACAATAAAATATTACTAAGCATTTTACTTTCTACAGACTGTTTAAGCTAAATTATTGTAATCAGTATACAGACATCTTGAAAACAACCATTCACTTGTTAGTTATGTAGTCCCGCCGCACCGTCTCAATTGAACTGATTCGCATTATCTCCCTCCTGCCGCCACCACACTAACCTTCCTGCTATGTTTATTTATATATTTATGTATAGTTATGTATTGGTGTTAATTAGAAACATCTGTATTTAATTTTCCTTAATACTCAACGACTTTCTGGAAATTATACTAACCTGCAATAATGCAAAAATTAAAGAAAATTGAACTTCACGATATTCCTCGACCAATCATGTCCCTCCTTTCACGCACCTTTCGGTTTGAGGGATTTATTCATAAAACTACGTTGTTTACTACGGATGAAATGCCACACACCTCCACACACCACAAATTTTGTTGCGCAGGACGAAGTTGGCCACCTGTACATCATAATAATTTGCATACCCATATATACGAACACAGGTGCTGTCCGACAGGTACATTATAATAATTAGGGAAGAGGGAACATAGGTGAACAATTGGCATACATGTTTGTCTTGCAAGTACATCATAATAATTTGCATACATGTATATACGAACACAGGTGCTGTCCGACAGGTACACTCACGCGTACTAAAAGTTGCTCAGGGGTGGGTCCTTCCTTCTCCTACTCCACCCTGGACAGGTGGAAGGGGGGAGTCGGGTCCAAGTCTACCCCCACCTTCCACCCCCAAACTATCCCCAACTCCCCCACCTTCCTCCTCTGGCTGCTAGTTGGTGATTAGCAACGAATGTTCTCATTTCTTGTAAATTATTACTAAACCATCATTGCACTCTCTTACAATGGCTAACATTTAAAATGTATTAGGAATTTAATACAATATGTAATTGTATTCTCAAAAGGAGTTTACATACAACGTCGGTTACATGAATTTCGGCTGTAGGGGTCTTCTGTCTGTCTCTCTCTCTCTCTCAGTCTCTCAACTCGTAGACTACGAGTGCAGGTAATTGAATTTAAAACAAATATTTAATGACTTTTGACAATGTGGATTATAGCAACATGTTTAGCCTCAATATGAATACATCACGCAACTATGGCTGGAAGTTAAAATTGATATGGTTCAGCACTAGTATGTGTGAACACTTTCACGTATAAGAACTGTTTTACGTGGAACAAACTTCCCTCAGAAGCTGTATAAATGTCCTCAGTAGAACAATTCAAGAAGATAGTAGATAGTATTTGCCACACTATGTAATGAGTGTAGTGCACTAAACAATGTTTTTCCTTCCACTGTGAGTGTCCCTCCGGAATGGACCACAAGATATTTGATATACTATCCCTTGTAACTCCTTGTAACATTTACTCTCACTGTCTCTCATAGCCTACGGCCCTACACTTTCTACGACCAAGATTTAACAGGTCTGAATGGGGTATATATCCCTCAATTTGTGTGTGTGATGAATGTTGCCTGCATTCGATACTCATAGAGGAGAGTTGATGGTAGATCTGTCTCTTAAACCTTGATCTTTAGTTGGGGTTTGTAGAGATGAGAGGCTGGGATCACAGACAAAGACAAAGGAGGGGGAAGTGAGAAGGCGAGCACTGCTACTCAGGTGCTCGATATTCAAACCTTACTATAATTTAACACCGAATTTGATTGTAATTTACATCGAGTTCTACATTTAATTGATTGAAAAATGAGTGTAAAGGCCACGTAGAATGAAACATAGACCGTTTATAGTATGTATGGTATTGCATAAATGGGACAATTTGAATGAAATGATAAACAAAACAATCAGTAACAGTCGCAACACTATTCCAGCCAATATTTGCCTTTTGTCCTTTCCTTATGTGTTAAAAAGGACGACTGCCGTAAGTGATTTGATAATGTATGATTAGATAGTAGAGGGCACGTTGATGTGTATGGCAATGATGGTGAATATGTTATCCGTAATACTGTATGAGGTTGGATTAAATAACAGTATCATATTCAAATATGTTATCCGTAATACTGTATGAGGTTGGATTAAATAACAGTATCATATTCAAATATGTTATCCGTAATACTGTATGAGATTGGATTAAATAACAGTATCATATTCAAATATGTTATCCGTAATACTGTATGAGGTTGGATTAAATAACAGTATCATATTCAAATATGTTATCCGTAATACTGTATGAGGTTGGATTAAATAACAGTATCATATTCAAATATGTTATCCGTAATACTGTATGAGGTTGGATTAAATAACAGTATCATATTCAAATATGTTATCCGTAATACTGTATGAGGTTGGATTAAATAACAGTATCATATTCAAATATGTTATCCGTAATACTGTATGAGGTTGGATTAAATAACAGTATCATATTCAAATATGTTACCCGTAATACTGTATGAGGTTGGATTAAATAACAGTATCATATTCAAATATGTTATCCGTAATACTGTATGAGGTTGGATTAAATAACAGTATCATATTCAAATATGTTATCCGTAATACTGTATGAGGTTGGATTAAATAACAGTATCATATTCAAATATGTTATCCGTAATACTGTATGAGGTTGGATTAAATAACAGTATCATATTCAAATATGTTATCCGTAATACTGTATGAGGTTGGATTAAATAACAGTATCATATTCAAATCACATTATGGGGGGTGACCTGCTTTTGTATTTCTCTCCTTTTTCTCTCTTTCTCTGGCTTGTATTCGACCCCATTCAGCCAATTATTTGAAGACGTTTATCCCCATCTAGGTGTCGATTTCTTCCTGGCAAGCGATAGCGTGCCACCATTTTATGAAGAAATCCGGCTTCGCCGGCGAATGTTTTTGTCGAAAAATTTACAAATTTAGCCTGCTGTCAAAAACATTTAAAAAATATGCTGGCTCGCTACCACTCACCAGTACAAAATTGACACCTGGATGGGAATAAACGTCTTAAAACGGTAGGCTGAATGGGTCCAAATGGATAAAAGCCAGAGAAAGAGAGAAAAGGTCACCCCCCTTAAACCTTGGTCATAGAGAGAGAGAGAGAGAGAGAGTGAGTGAGAGAGAGAGAGAGAGAGAGAAACACAGAAGACCCCTACAGCCGAAATTCATGTAGCCGACGTTGTATGTAAACTCATTTTGAAAATACAATTACATATTGTATTAAATTCCTAATACATTTTAAATGTTAGCCATTGTAAGAGAGTGCAATGATGGTTTAGTAATAATTTACAAGACATGAGAGCATTCGTTGCTAATCACTAACTAGCAGCCAGAGGAGGAAGGTGGGGGGGAGTTGGGGGTGGAAGGTGAGGGTAGACTTGAACACGACTCCCCCCTTCCACCTGTCCAGGGTGGAGTATGGGAAGGATGGACCCATCCCTGAGCAACCTTTAGTATGCGTGAGTGTACATTGTAATAATTATGGAAGAGGGAACAGAAGAGGGAACATAGGTGAACAATTGGCATATATATATATATATATATATATATATATATATATATATATGAACACAGGTGCTGTCCGACAGGTACACTCGGCCGCAATTCCGCGTGGGCCACCAAGTCATAGGGTTTGGGTAAATCCGTTGTGTAGTTTGTTCGCTCTGAATATAGTAAGATCTCACACTCCCCTCCCTGAATCAATCGAAGATTTTGCCCCATAGATGGCGCAGCTTGATGGGAAGGGAGGGAGCTTGTCGTAGTGTTAAAAGGGTAGGACACAATGGGAGGAGGTGACGTTCTATAAAATACAGTGACGAATGTTAAACTTATTTACTTTTACTTGTTCATACAATAATGTTCCCAAAACTAATTCGTAATGAACAGTAGATTCCCTCTTTCAGTAACTGAAACGTCACTCTCTCTCTCTCTCTCTCTCCACCCACTTTATTGGTATGAATAAAATAATAGTACAGGTCATACTATATAATATATAACATACACCTTTTGTTAGCAAACTACAAATTAGCGACAAATTAGATTAACAGAAGTAGTAAACTATTATTATTTAGATGAGTTACCTTTGTAGTGTCAAAATATGTCGATCTGTGGATGACTTACCTCAAACATGAGAGTCACAGTTAATACTGAGTCGGTGGGATATTGATTACATTGATCAGGATTCATTAAGATTGGTAATATCATTATCAAGATTGTAAATTACCTGTGGCCAGAAAGAAAACATTGCATATGATCACATGTATACATTAAGCCAAATGGTAGAGGTATGGCATGTCTGATTTATATATTTAACAATTAATTTACATCGAGGCAAATTTGTTGATAAAGCATTTCCCTCGGGAATATCAGTATATTTAGAGTAGCTGGCAACAGTGTTTAAACTTAGATACAAAATTCCTCTCTGTTTATGGCGATTTAAAGTCGATTTTTGTGTGCATCAAGGTAAACTACCCATTCCCTCCCCCAAATGGATAGTTTGAGTCTCGTTTCACCTTTATTGCTCTCTGACATTAGGTTGCAATTAGTATGGATCTTCATAAAGAGCTCCTTACCAAAACTTCTGCTGAAAATACACACTTCCTACTCGACAGGCTTATCAACATTTATCAGGGTAAATTCTATGATCTTAACTATTCAGCTATAGTATACCAATCTAATTCTTTCTGATCAACTTGCTCAATAGACGAATGCTAATAATTGATGTGTGCTAACCAAGAAACAATAAATAAAATAATTACTAAATGAAAAATCTGTTGGTATCGGAAGAGCCAAGTCTGGTTTCTCAGAGAGAGAGAGAGAGAGAGAGAGAGAGAGAAGTTGCACTGTGCTAATCGATTTATGTAGTAAATATGGTATTGATAAATAATGTGTGCATTACCTTGGTAACAGTGAGACTATGAGTAACTACATGTAAACTCAGGTTATTAGATATCACAAATAGACCAGGGTATACACAGATAATATTATTCCACACATATAGTTATTTATACTGATATGTTATACTATTTGCATGTGGTTTGTTACATATTGCCAAGTCTGATAATATAAGATAATGTGATAGAGGGGGAAATATTTACCTAGAGTAAATTACCCTCGAGAATTGCAATCCATTTTTTCCCCAACACATTATTTCCTTGATCTATTTACTTTACTATGACTGTCTAATAAATATCAATTAAATAAATATAATTACTGAAGTTAATTGAGTATACCTTTATCAATTGTTCATATTACCGCAAACATAACGTTTATCAACAGGACAATTAATATTTGTCATTGTTATATTGCATTGCGCAATAATCTTGTATGATCAAGCTACACATTTATTTTGAAATTAATTGAAAAAAAGCTAGATAATCGAATGAGTTACCTCGGCATATAGAAGCTTATGAAGGTGATACTTTCACGTCCACCTCCTCTCGGGAGATAAGGTTGTCTGGCAATAGATGGATATATAGATAGATAGATAGATAGATAAATCAGATTAGCGAGTTCACGAAATATGATATGACATCAAGATTTGTGTGCAATGATTAACCGAAGTTGTAAGAGGAAGCATAAACAAGCGAACAGGGGAACGTCCAAAGGGATCCTAATGCATCATTCATAACTATAATTAATATAACTATATTTAAGCCAATTAGTGAAATATGTGTGAAAATGTGTCGTAGGCGTGTGCATAAACCTTTAACCGTCCTGGTGGTGTAATGGTTAAGGTGGCAAAAATATGTGTGTGATAACCCGGGTTCGAATCCCGGTGGATCATATATACTTTAATTAATTTCATTGGGGGTGTGGTGGTGAGATTAATAAAAAATAATATTATTAGTAGGTTTAGGGATATTTCTTCGAGAGGCCGGTCTATATGATCTGTGCCCCATGAATATTCTTTCCTCTCACTTAAACAGTAGGCTACCATAGTGCGGTTGGGAGTATGAACATGATTAGACTAATATCCAGTATTCGAGAATGGATAATAAGTCATAGGCGTGTGCATAAACCTTTAACCGTCCTGGTGGTGTAATGGTTCAGGTGGCAAAAATATGTGTGTGATAACCCGGGTTCGAATCCCGGTGGATCATATATACTTTAATTAATTTCATTGGGGGTGTGGTGGTGAGATTAATAAAAAATAATATTATTAGTAGGTTTAGGGATATTTCTTCGAGAGGCCGGTCTATATGATCTGTGCCCCATGAATATTCTTTCCTCTCACTTAAACAGTAGGCTACCATAGTGCGGTTGGGAGTATGAACATGATTAGCCTAATATCCAGTATTCGAGAATGGATAATAAGTCGTAGGCGTGTGCATAAACCTTTAACCGTCCTGGTGGTGTAATGGTTAAGGTGGCAAAAATATGTGTGTGATAACCCGGGTTCGAATCCCGGTGGATCATATATACTTTAATTAATTTCATTGGGGGTGTGGTGGTGAGATTAATAAAAAATAATATTATTAGTAGGTTTAGGGATATTTCTTCGAGAGGCCGGTCTATATGATCTGTGCCCCATGAATATTCTTTCCTCTCACTTAAACAGTAGGCTACCATAGTGCGGTTGGGAGTATGAACATGATTAGACTAATAATAAAAATTATCCAGTATTCGAGAATGGATAATAAGTCGTAGGCGTGTGCATAAACCTTTAACCGTCCTGGTGGTGTAATGGTTAAGATGGCAAAAATATGTGTGTGATAACCCGGGTTCGAATCCCGGTGGATCATATATACTTTAATTAATTTCATTGGGGGTGTGGTGGTGAGATTAATAAAAAATAATATTATTAGTAGGTTTAGGGATATTTCTTCGAGAGGCCGGTCTATATGATCTGTGCCCCATGAATATTCTTTCCTCTCACTTAAACAGTAGGCTACCATAGTGCGGTTGGGAGTATGAACATGATTAGACTAATATCCAGTATTCGAGAATGGATAATAAGTCGTAGGCGTGTGCATAAACCTTTAACCGTCCTGGTGGTGTAATGGTTAAGGTGGCAAAAATATGTGTGTGATAACCCGGGTTCGAATCCCGGTGGATCATATATACTTTAATTAATTTCATTGGGGGTGTGGTGGTGAGATTAATAAAAAATAATATTATTAGTAGGTTTAGGGATATTTCTTCGAGAGGCCGGTCTATATGATCTGTGCCCCATGAATATTCTTTCCTCTCACTTAAACAGTAGGCTACCATAGTGCGGTTGGGAGTATGAACATGATTAGACTAATATCCAGTATTCGAGAATGGATAATAAGTCGTAGGCGTGTGCATAAACCTTTAACCGTCCTGGTGGTGTAATGGTTAAGGTGGCAAAAATATGTGTGTGATAACCCGGGTTCGAATCCCGGTGGATCATATATACTTTAATTAATTTCATTGGGGGTGTGGTGGTGAGATTAATAAAAATAATATTATTAGTAGGTTTAGGGATATTTCTTCGAGAGGCCGGTCTATATGATCTGTGCCCCATGAATATTCTTTCCTCTCACTTAAACAGTAGGCTACCATAGTGCGGTTGGGAGTATGAACATGATTAGACTAATATCCAGTATTCGAGAATGGATAATAAGTCGTAGGCGTGTGCATAAACCTTTAACCGTCCTGGTGGTGTAATGGTTAAGGTGGCAAAAATATGTGTGTGATAACCCGGGTTCGAATCCCGGTGGATCATATATACTTTAATTAATTTCATTGGGGGTGTGGTGGTGAGATTAATAAAAATAATATTATTAGTAGGTTTAGGGATATTTCTTCGAGAGGCCGGTCTATATGATCTGTGCCCCATGAATATTCTTTCCTCTCACTTAAACAGTAGGCTACCATAGTGCGGTTGGGAGTATGAACATGATTAGACTAATATCCAGTATTCGAGAATGGATAATAAGTCGTAGGCGTGTGCATAAACCTTTAACCGTCCTGGTGGTGTAATGGTTAAGGTGGCAAAAATATGTGTGTGATAACCCGGGTTCGAATCCCGGTGGATCATATATACTTTAATTAATTTCATTGGGGGTGTGGTGGTGAGATTAATAAAAAATAATATTATTAGTAGGTTTAGGGATATTTCTTCGAGAGGCCGGTCTATATGATCTGTGCCCCATGAATATTCTTTCCTCTCACTTAAACAGTAGGCTACCATAGTGCGGTTGGGAGTATGAACATGATTAGACTAATATCCAGTATTCGAGAATGGATAATAAGTCGTAGGCGTGTGCATAAACCTTTAACCGTCCTGGTGGTGTAATGGTTAAGGTGGCAAAAATATGTGTGTGATAACCCGGGTTCGAATCCCGGTGGATCATATATACTTTAATTAATTTCATTGGGGGTGTGGTGGTGAGATTAATAAAAAATAATATTATTAGTAGGTTTAGGGATATTTCTTCGAGAGGCCGGTCTATATGATCTGTGCCCCATGAATATTCTTTCCTCTCACTTAAACAGTAGGCTACCATAGTGCGGTTGGGAGTATGAACATGATTAGACTAATATCCAGTATTCGAGAATGGATAATAAGTCGTAGGCGTGTGCATAAACCTTTAACCGTCCTGGTGGTGTAATGGTTAAGGTGGCAAAAATATGTGTGTGATAACCCGGGTTCGAATCCCGGTGGATCATATATACTTTAATTAATTTCATTGGGGGTGTGGTGGTGAGATTAATAAAAAATAATATTATTAGTAGGTTTAGGGATATTTCTTCGAGAGGCCGGTCTATATGATCTGTGCCCCATGAATATTCTTTCCTCTCACTTAAACAGTAGGCTACCATAGTGCGGTTGGGAGTATGAACATGATTAGACTAATATCCAGTATTCGAGAATGGATAATAAGTCGTAGGCGTGTGCATAAACCTTTAACCGTCCTGGTGGTGTAATGGTTAAGGTGGCAAAAATATGTGTGTGATAACCCGGGTTCGAATCCCGGTGGATCATATATACTTTAATTAATTTCATTGGGGGTGTGGTGGTGAGATTAATAAAAATAATATTATTAGTAGGTTTAGGGATATTTCTTCGAGAGGCCGGTCTATATGATCTGTGCCCCATGAATATTCTTTCCTCTCACTTAAACAGTAGGCTACCATAGTGCGGTTGGGAGTATGAACATGATTAGACTAATATCCAGTATTCGAGAATGGATAATAAGTCGTAGGCGTGTGCATAAACCTTTAACCGTCCTGGTGGTGTAATGGTTAAGGTGGCAAAAATATGTGTGTGATAACCCGGGTTCGAATCCCTGTGGATCATATATACTTTAATTAATTTCATTGGGGGTGTGGTGGTGAGATTAATAAAAAATAATATTATTAGTAGGTTTAGGGATATTTCTTCGAGAGGCCGGTCTATATGATCTGTGCCCCATGAATATTCTTTCCTCTCACTTAAACAGTAGGCTACCATAGTGCGGTTGGGAGTATGAACATGATTAGACTAATATCCAGTATTCGAGAATGGATAATAAGTCGTAGGCGTGTGCATAAACCTTTAACCGTCCTGGTGGTGTAATGGTTAAGGTGGCAAAAATATGTGTGTGATAACCCGGGTTCGAATCCCGGTGGATCATATATACTTTAATTAATTTCATTGGGGGTGTGGTGGTGAGATTAATAAAAAATAATATTATTAGTAGGTTTAGGGATATTTCTTCGAGAGGCCGGTCTATATGATCTGTGCCCCATGAATATTCTTTCCTCTCACTTAAACAGTAGGCTACCATAGTGCGGTTGGGAGTATGAACATGATTAGACTAATATCCAGTATTCGAGAATGGATAATAAGTCGTAGGCGTGTGCATAAACCTTTAACCGTCCTGGTGGTGTAATGGTTAAGGTGGCAAAAATATGTGTGTGATAACCCGGGTTCGAATCCCGGTGGATCATATATACTTTAATTAATTTCATTGGGGGTGTGGTGGTGAGATTAATAAAAAATAATATTATTAGTAGGTTTAGGGATATTTCTTCGAGAATACGTCATAGTCATGATCTGTGCCCCATGAATATTCTTTCCTCTCACTTAAACAGTAGGCTACCATAGTGCGGTTGGGAGTATGAACATGATTAGACTAATATCCAGTATTCGAGAATGGATAATAAGTCGTAGGCGTGTGCATAAACCTTTAACCGTCCTGGTGGTGTAATGGTTAAGGTGGCAAAAATATGTGTGTGATAACCCGGGTTCGAATCCCGGTGGATCATATATACTTTAATTAATTTCATTGGGGGTGTGGTGGTGAGATTAATAAAAAATAATATTATTAGTAGGTTTAGGGATATTTCTTCGAGAATGATCTGTGCCCCATGAATATTCTTTCCTCTCACTTAAACAGTAGGCTACCATAGTGCGGTTGGGAGTATGAACATGATTAGACTAATATCCAGTATTCGAGAATGGATAATAAGTCGTAGGCGTGTGCATAAACCTTTAACCGTCCTGGTGGTGTAATGGTTAAGGTGGCAAAAATATGTGTGTGATAACCCGGGTTCGAATCCCGGTGGATCATATATACTTTAATTAATTTCATTGGGGGTGTGGTGGTGAGATTAATAAAAATAATATTATTAGTAGGTTTAGGGATATTTCTTCGAGAGGCCGGTCTATATGATCTGTGCCCCATGAATATTCTTTCCTCTCACTTAAACAGTAGGCTACCATAGTGCGGTTGGGAGTATGAACATGATTAGACTAATATCCAGTATTCGAGAATGGATAATAAGTCGTAGGCGTGTGCATAAACCTTTAACCGTCCTGGTGGTGTAATGGTTAAGGTGGCAAAAATATGTGTGTGATAACCCGGGTTCGAATCCCGGTGGATCATATATACTTTAATTAATTTCATTGGGGGTGTGGTGGTGAGATTAATAAAAATAATATTATTAGTAGGTTTAGGGATATTTCTTCGAGAGGCCGGTCTATATGATCTGTGCCCCATGAATATTCTTTCCTCTCACTTAAACAGTAGGCTACCATAGTGCGGTTGGGAGTATGAACATGATTAGACTAATATCCAGTATTCGAGAATGGATAATAAGTCGTAGGCGTGTGCATAAACCTTTAACCGTCCTGGTGGTGTAATGGTTAAGGTGGCAAAAATATGTGTGTGATAACCCGGGTTCGAATCCCGGTGGATCATATATACTTTAATTAATTTCATTGGGGGTGTGGTGGTGAGATTAATAAAAATAATATTATTAGTAGGTTTAGGGATATTTCTTCGAGAGGCCGGTCTATATGATCTGTGCCCCATGAATATTCTTTCCTCTCACTTAAACAGTAGGCTACCATAGTGCGGTTGGGAGTATGAACATGATTAGACTAATATCCAGTATTCGAGAATGGATAATAAGTCGTAGGCGTGTGCATAAACCTTTAACCGTCCTGGTGGTGTAATGGTTAAGGTGGCAAAAATATGTGTGTGATAACCCGGGTTCGAATCCCGGTGGATCATATATACTTTAATTAATTTCATTGGGGGTGTGGTGGTGAGATTAATAAAAATAATATTATTAGTAGGTTTAGGGATATTTCTTCGAGAGGCCGGTCTATATGATCTGTGCCCCATGAATATTCTTTCCTCTCACTTAAACAGTAGGCTACCATAGTGCGGTTGGGAGTATGAACATGATTAGACTAATATCCAGTATTCGAGAATGGATAATAAGTCGTAGGCGTGTGCATAAACCTTTAACCGTCCTGGTGGTGTAATGGTTAAGGTGGCAAAAATATGTGTGTGATAACCCGGGTTCGAATCCCGGTGGATCATATATACTTTAATTAATTTCATTGGGGGTGTGGTGGTGAGATTAATAAAAATAATATTATTAGTAGGTTTAGGGATATTTCTTCGAGAGGCCGGTCTATATGATCTGTGCCCCATGAATATTCTTTCCTCTCACTTAAACAGTAGGCTACCATAGTGCGGTTGGGAGTATGAACATGATTAGACTAATATCCAGTATTCGAGAATGGATAATAAGTCGTAGGCGTGTGCATAAACCTTTAACCGTCCTGGTGGTGTAATGGTTAAGGTGGCAAAAATATGTGTGTGATAACCCGGGTTCGAATCCCGGTGGATCATATATACTTTAATTAATTTCATTGGGGGTGTGGT